>OY390731.1:6769642-7365642 GCA_959613385.1 Geotrupes spiniger
CATCTGCCCAAATGCCATCGCCGCACTTCGAGCCGACACCTCCCAGCCGTGGCGGTATTCGTGCCGTCGATCAGACCACTGCAACGCCTGACGGACCCACCGGTACACGTCCTGGGAGAGGGACATGGTGACGCCAGCTCCGTTTCGGTCTTAACCACGGACCCAGTGAAGAAAAGGGTGAAGAAAGAAGACGATCGCCGACGATTCATTAGTTTGTTGTTATAGTAATTGTTGTTAGTAATGTGTAGGGTTAGTTAGGCCCTAGTAAAGGCGAACATAGCAAAGCTTCACCATCGTGTCGTGAACTAACTGACGGAGGGTTGTGTTACCGCAGTCAATCATTTTTTGTACGACCCCGACCCGGTTATTCTCCTTTATCGAATCATTATTAGTCGATGAGCACCCCAAGTATATTCAGTCTCGTTCGGGGTCTGGCTTGTGATCACGATACTCTTACGCAGTTGCAGCTTATCAAGCTTCGATTTTTGAATCATGCAAGGCTTCAGAACTTAATTGAATCTGCAAGAAATAGAAAAGGAGAATTCCCATATGACAACTCCCATATGACAGCGAAGAGGGAAATTAGCAGAAATAATTTAAAATTTATATTGGGTCAAAAATGTCCAAAATGAACGGCTGCTTAATTAGACGACGAAAAATAATTTACATTATCTCACTCCGAAATAAAAGGAAGCGAAGGCAGACAGATAACATTGAGGACGTTCGCAATGACGTTAGGTATAAGAAAAATACGAAATTTGAGGACAAGGTACTAGTGAGGTGTGCAATTTCGGAAGCAGGTTTTTCAAGGCCTTATGTTGGGCAAGTTAGGGGCGAAGCGGTAAAAGCAGACATTTATATTCGAAAATGCCTCCCAAAATTAATGAATTTTATTCAAACGCATTAATGGCAATATTATGTGCTGGCCGGATCTGGATTCGCGCCATTATGCAAGAAGAACCTGTCAGATTTTGTGTGTAGATAAAATAATTCTTTGTCGATAATGGTTCAAGATAAAGGCGTTTATTCTGAGAGAAGAAGAAAAAATAAACTTTGTGTGTTTGACAACTATGATTTTTTTAACCAAGCAACGCATTGCTGGCAACCACTAGTGCGAAAAACACTAGCATTATGGCTGTTGGGCATACGACGTCTTTCTTTAACACACCAAACTCGCCGTATACATTCACTATGTTTAAGCTCTGAATATTTTTAATGAATTTGTCTCTCGTTAACGGCTTAGTAAAAATGTCTGCCAATTGTTCACTAGGCACGCATTTCATTGCGACAGCCCCTGACTCATTCGCCTCGCAAATGAAATGCAGCTGCACATCGAAATGTTTCGTCCTATAGTGCACTTCAGGATTCCTGATGATTCTTAAGGTGCTTTGATTGTCGATGTACAGTGGTGTTGGAATTTTCAACTCTTCGCCAATGTCCTCAAGCCCACTGTCTGATCCAGTTTTCTTTTCGCGCTCCTATGCAGCCTGTGGCATATTATGCCTCGGTCGAAAGTGTAACCTTTTTTGTCTTTGGGTGCCAAGTCACTGGTCCACCTCCCATGATACAAAGACAAATCCGATTGTCGATTGACGTGTCTCCACGACGGCGAAGTCCGCGTCCGTATATTCGATCAGTGGTGTAGCAGCCTCGTACACAATTCTAAGTCTAGGAGTAGCTTTTAGATATCTCAGTATACATCATTTGCTCGACACCCGAATTCTCCAAAAAAGGACTCCCACTAAGAATTCGATGTTTGGTCTTAACCACCAATGCTGCATACATACAGGAGTGATCCCATTGCTTCACGGTATGGAAAACTCACCGAACTTTGATCTTGATTGTTCACGAGTTTCACGTTTCCATCAGCCGGGGTGTGTACGGGGAGTGCGCCTACCAGGTTGAATTTTAACAGTAGCTTCTCGATGTACACTTGTTGTCCGATACTAATTCTCTTTTTATTTCTATCTCTTATAATTTCCATGCCCGCATTGTGCTGACAATTTCCAGTAGTAATTTCAAAACTTGCCTCCATGTAACGTAATAGTTGATCAATTGCCCTGTTACCAAGCCATCATCTACATAGAGCAACAAATACAACTCGTGTCCGTCGACCATTAAACGGAATACACATCGGTCTGCTATGCTCAGTACAAGATTAAACTTCTTCAAGCCCTTAGTAAACGTCTCATTCCATGCTCTCGACACTTGTTTTAGCCCATAAAGAGCCTTTTTTAAACGACACACTAATTCCTCGTCAGCGACATCGAGTCCTTTCTAGGGTTCCACAAATATTTCTACTTTTAACTCGCCATTCAAGAACGCCGTCTTGACGTCAAACTGGGCGATTTCTAAATATTCTCTCGCTGCAATGCACAGCATAATTCTTACCGAATCATATGTTACTGTTACCGTAATCACTTTTTTGTACCGTCGCGCCTCGGTCAACCCTCTTCACGAATCGATCATCGATCGTTATAAGTCAAGACGCACCCTAAAAATATTCAGTCCCAGTCTAGTGACAGTATCGATAGAGTCCCGATCGGGGTATGGCTGACAACGACTCTTACGCAGTTGCGCCGAGCCCGTGACTAAGAATATTCGCAAGTGACTAAGTGACGTTTTGTTTAATCCATTGCCTCTCGTTTTAATTATTTCAAAACCGCGAATAGTTTGAATACGTCCTAGCCCGTGCGTTTCGCGCATTCTTTTGCGTCCAACGGATAATTCGTCAACCGCGTGAGTCATCGATGCAACCTTAGTTCGACGACCACATATTTGATCTCGTTAACGTAAACACACTTAAATTCCATACGATGCGTGTTCTCTGTTTTAAAATTTTAGATAAGATATATTTTTTTATTGTAATTAATTAATTAGGTATAATATAGATATTAATACTTCGCGCTCTCCTATTCGCAACGATAATAAATAGTGAATCGTGTGTGTGTGTTATTATTTATTAGTGTAGTAATAATTTTCCCCACCGAAATACAAACTTGCATTTACCGTTCAAACGCACCCCGGTAACATTACGACGGGCGCAAGTACCTCCTTATAATCAACTCCCTCTTGCGACTTTTGCTTTGACTTCGGTTGTACTCGGCATGGATTTTACCTTATAAACCCACTTACATGTAACAATGTTTCGCCGCAGCGGCTGTGGCTACTGCGCCCTTGGAATTGATCGCTTCTTCATACGTGCTAATGATGATAGCGCTGTTACCTGTGGGTTCATATTGGTCTGGCTCGTAGATGTACGGTCGCAGGTCGTACCAATCTTCACCCTCGGTCGCCCCATGAACTCAGGAGTCATTGGCTCTGCAATACTTTCGTCTCGCTGTTCATCACTTTCGCTTTCTTCGAGACGTTGGGCATTCTGCCCGTTCCCTGCATTGCCGAGGTCAACATTCATCAACCTTGCCTCTTCCGACAATGTCATCCTCGTTGAATGTCACGTGGCACGAGCACCTTTTTCTTTGTTGGCTCGTACAGCCGGTAGTTTCTCGTCGTTCGTTAGCATCCCACTTCTTTCTTCCAAGTTCTTTGGGCACGTGAACGTATGCTTCTGTTCCAAAAATTCTCAGATGGTTCAAATTGGGCTGCGTCCCGAACCACTGTTCCTAGAGCGCCTTGCTGATGTTGCGAAAGTTTGGCGTCCTGTTCAGAATGTACACGGCAGCTCGTATCGCTACACACCAGAGGCTTATTCGAAGGTCACTCACCAGCAGCATTGTCCTCGCCGATTCTTGGATTGTTAGATTCTCTCGCTCTACGCGACCGTTCTGCTCCGGCGTATACGGCGACGTGCGTTCGTGGGATACAACTTTTTCTTGCAACAACTTCGTCATCTTTTCATTGACAAATACAAACCCATTGTCCGTTCGAATTGATTTAACTCGGCGTTCTGTCACGACTTCCTCTGCGGCAAGCTGATCGCACTGCTGACGTCAGATTTGTGCGTGAGGAAATGAACATAACGAAAACTCATAGCTTCATCTTTGAACACTGGAAGATATTTGTAGCCTCCCACTGATTTATTGGGCAACAAACAGCTGCTTGGAGTCTTTCACCTGGTTGACATATGGCACCTGCGAAGCAAGGTCACCGTTGCGCTAAAGTTTGACCAGGCACATATTGCACATTTTCTGGTTCCATTCCACATCGACGCGCATATCGAACCGTATCCGCGCATGGGAAGTTTTTCATCATTCGCAACTCGAACATATTTTCCCTATGGGAAGATCTCTTTCAGTTCACTAAACTAATCCCTTCGACTCGTCATATGTTGGGACGCACACGAGTCGACAATTCACACGTCTTTAGCAGGAATATTCTGGATATTACTCATTGTAGCCACGAATACAGTTGGATTCCTCTTTCCAGAGCTACCCCTTTTTCACCACAATTATGGCACTCCGTGTTTTTCTTTTGATCGGCTATTGAAACTCGATTTCTGTTGATTTTCCTAGCGACGAATGCCGCGCCATTTGTATCATTGTTGTTGTTTAGTCGATCTTCTTCTTGTCTTAAACGGGACAATAGGTTATTCAGATCGCTACCTTCTTTTATATTGAACCATACTGTTTTGATGTTTTGAAAACGTGGGTGTAAATTGCTGATGATCCTCGCCATCTTTATATTCTCCGACAATACTTCTCCCTGATCTTTAACTTCCCCTGCGAGCTACATCATTTTCGAGAAACAGGTCGTCACAGACTCATCCTTAGCCATTCTTAAACTAAAATACTCTTCATAAAGGGTCATAATGCTGACTTGACTTTTCTTTGCATAAATTGCAATGAGCTTATCGTACATTTCTTTTGCCGTCGAACACGCCAGAACGAGTTGTGCTTCGTCACTCGCCAAGGATGCGATCAAAATAGCCATAGTTTTTCCATCGTTATTACTGAAAACTTCCTTTTCAGCTGCCGCCTTCCTACACAGGTATTTCGATAATCCTTTTTCGCGCAGTGAACACAATATTCGTTGGCTCACTCATGTTGAATTCGCAAGATACTTGTGTACAGAGCTCGCACTCTTTGTCATCTTCCCGCGCTCGCCGGTAACCGCACCGTTCAATTGTCTATTTGTATGACAACAACTCTCTTCGCTTCACGCCGAAACTCATACAATTGACACGTCCGACACTCTGCTCTCGTCAATACGCAAACACGATTGTTATTCCGTTCGGCGACGGACTGCCACTTATAGCTCGACTTCCCGAATCACGACGGATTTTCGCTTAGCTTATCTTTCTACACCTCCCAATCATTCACAAGTGAACCTGGGCTCATAACCTGTTAGATTTTGTGTGTAGATAAAATAACTCTGTCGATAATGGTTCACGATAAAGGCGTTTATTCTGAGAGAAGAAAAAATAAACTTTGTGTGTTTGACAACTAGCCACATATTAACAGTAACAACGTTGTTGATTTTTTAACCAAGCAACGTAGTGCTGGCAACAGCTAGTGCGAGAAACATGAGTATTATGGCTGTTGGGCATACGACGTCCCTCTTTCTTGAACAGAACCCAAGACTAAGAACACATTGGTTAAAGCAACAAAATATCCCATGTATACCTAAAGAGAATAACCCCCAGAATGTTACGTTACATAGGTTATTAGAATATAATTCGTACTGAACGTACAATAGTAGCAATACGATACAAAAAATTAGAAACTAATCAAAACGAAATTATAAATTCAGTAAATTAACAAATATCTTTTTCAAAAGAAATAATCAAGATTTGATAGCGGATAAAATAAATGATACTAGCTCAAAGCTTAATAAATTAGTTTTTGAATTTGAACATATACATACATACATATACGTTACAAATGTACGCTGGCATTAAAACAAAATAAAAGTAAACAACACTCAATCTATCTTGACATAGGATTACAATTGGATGATTTAACAAACTCAATTTTTTATCGTAAAATTTAAGTGGTTTATGTGGAAGGTAATACAAAATATACCTTATATCAAATTTGAAGGAAAGTAAAGGTGGGGTTCTCAGGCATCAAAGTCAACATTTTATTGTTGAAAAAATGAAATCTTTGTACTTAAAGTCAACATTTTATTCAGATTTCTTAAAATTTGCTTTAACACATTTCGTCCGATATGTAATTTACAATTTGCACAGATTTTCAGTAATTTCATATTTTTTTATTATCTTTTACAAGATCAATTTTTATAATCGATGCGGTTGAGTAACATTGTTTGATAAAGGTTTTAATTTATATATAATATAATAAAATTATAAGTTATAAAATACTTAATTACGTTTTTTATTAATATTATATTCGATGGAACACGCACCTGTGGTGAGTTGTTATAATGTCTTTTCTTTCACGTCACATACACTGTAATAGCTATTTATATAATAAGTACATAATATAGGTTTTATTGACAAGCCCTAAAGTTTATGGCTGAGCGAGCTTGCGAGCGAGCCCATGACTTGGGCGAGTCAATAAAACCTAATTATGTACGAATTGTATACAAAGCTTTATCTCTGACTGTGAAACCTTAAAAAGTACCTTTTATTAAGTATTCAATTCAGTTTTACATTATTTTTATTGACTAGTTTCGTAGTGTGCCTAGGTGTCACTATGGCAGGCGGCAGTTTTAGTTTATTTTTAATGACTAGTCAATAATAATGTGGATAAGTTTCTAATCATATAAATAGCATAAACGACCCCAGCGAAGGCCAAAAGGCCATCGCCAGTAGTTCTGCATGTCCAGCTAACAAGGCAAGCAGACTTCGTCAAGAGCATTGCTTCCACCATAGGGAGCAACAATTTTTATATAAGATATGCGGCCTCTAGTGTGAGCATCCACACCTACAACAAGACTCACTACGATAAACTAATCGGAAGCCTAAACAAAATAGAATACCATACATACACGCCAGTAATCGAAATGTTGCGAGTACACGTCCTGAGGGGATTAGCAGGAGATGCTATAATGGAGGAAATACTAGGAGAACTAAATAGTTAGTACAAATTAAACGTTAAAAGAATCATGAAAATGAGAAACTCAAGGACTGCATTGTATCTAATAACAATGGAGTCAAAACTTAAAACAGAAACCTTAAACGAACAATGCAAATACGAGAATATTGCGGGAGAAATACTTTAACAAAAGATAAGCAATGTCACCGATATCAGGAGTGGGGCCACGCAACCTCCAATTGCAACGCCAAATTCCAGTGCCCAATATGTATCAACCTAATTGAAAGAAGACAGCGCCAAGCATGGACGAAAACAACCCCGTCGCCGCTCAAACCATCATACAGGCCTGCACCCGCGCCTGTAATTAACCCATGGGAGACAGCGACAACAACAGCAGCAGCAGAGGCAGCCACCGCAGAAGCCACAAATGGGCCGCCCACCACAATGCTTGCCGCACCGCGTTCAGGAGCTGCAAGACCCAACCCCGATTGTCGCCCAGAGAAGAAGAACGGCATCAATGCAGCAGGAACCGGCGGGAGTGATAAACGAATTTCAAGAATTAATGACTGAAGTGAAACGGCTAAACACTCTAATTAACATAAAACAAACATTAATGCAAGTTAGGGACTTAACTAATAGGTTAGAATTAGCAACAACAGCTTCAGCGAACCGAATCATTTTTAAACTTTTGTGCGGAACTTGACGATGTCTAACTAATCTAGTTCACTCCGAGTGTGGAATTGACCCAGAAACAACGCTAACGGGACGACGCTACATCACTACGTACAAAGACGTAACGCATTTGTGGCATATCCATACACACCAACGCATCATTTGACCAACGGAGCATGGCCAACGGCGACGGACATCGAGGTGGTGAGGAACGTGGTGAATATATATGACCTCATCACCGTGGAGGACCTAAATTCAGACCATTTCCTGGTCACTTTTCAAGTGGGCGGGGCTAAACGCGACAGATGACACTCCGTTGTTCCGAGACACATTAGTCCGTCGGGTGTTCATAAACCGGGACCTGGACATGCCGGACAAACTTGAGGACGCTGTCACCGTACTAATGGAGGCTATAACGTACGGACGAAATCATTCGGTTAAAAACCGAACGATTGACCCGGAAAAACCTGACATGCTTCCCGCGCATATCCTGCATGACATTAAGGACCGCAACAGACAGCGGAAAATCTGGCAAAGGACGAAACTAGACGTGGACAGACTAAGAACAAACGAACTGACGTGGACACGAAAACTAACGCAACTGTGTCACCATTAATGTATTTGTGGGGGGGGGGGGGGGGGCTGAAATTAAAACGAGGGAAATCCTTGCTTCGACCTTTAAACAGATACACGACGTCGGATTATACGAACTTACTGACGAACAAGCGGACATAGTCGAGTCTGTCAGGACAGCTATGAGCCGTTCGATTGACAGAAATGACAACGACGACGGGGAGTCCATTAAAATGACATTAAAAGACCCGGGACTAGATAACATTCAAAACAATATCCTTCGGAACCTCTCCCGGAAAGCCCTCGTCCAACTGACGTACATCATCAACGCCATTCTAACCCTGCAGCATTTACCAAACCACTGGAAAAATACTGTAGTTATTCCTATTCCTCCTCAGTACGCTATCGAAGGTGACGGAGACAGTGATCAACGATCGACTCAGGTATTACGTCGAAAGGCATGACCTCTTACGAAATGAGCAATTAGGTTTCCGAAGCAGACACGACACCGTGCAGCAAGTGGCAGGACATGTAACCGACATACGTACGGCTTTTAATCGGAAACAAGTTGTGGCAATGACATTTGGACTTGCACAAAGCATTTGATAGGGTATGGATATCCGTACTTATCTACAAACTAAGATAACTAATTACGCAAGGAGTACCATTATCATTAACTAGACTGATCCATTTATACCTGAATGACAGACAATTTCAGATAAGACTCGATCATATCATGTCAGCGCCCTATATCATAAGAGCAGGGGTACTCCAGTGATCCGTCCTTGGTCCGCAACTATTCTCATTATACATTAACGACATGCCGAGGCACGATGACACCAATCGCCTTATTCGCCTACGACACGGCCATATATTCAGCCTCATCCTCAGCCATCATAGCACACGCTAACATCGACAATCACATGAGGGGACTCGAGCGATATTATTCCGACTGGAAACTGACTGCAAACCCGACTAAATGCGACAAGGATTAACGAAACGAAACGTATTGCAATACCTATCAAAACGACAGTGAAATAGAGTAACACTAGACACTAAAACTACATTTGGTGCACATATTAAAGAAGCGAATCGACTCGGACACGCTGCCCTAAAAACCATCTATGCACTTCACGGGCAGGTGGGACAGAACAAGTGTCTTAGGTTTGCCCTGGGCGCTGACCGATACATACGTATACGTGACTTTCACGACCAAGCGGACGTGGGTATGATCGTATCGTATATGACGAAGTTGGCGGACCGCTTTTACCGGAGGACCGTCCTTCACCACAACTTACTAATACGGGCAATTACACCACAGAGACATTTACCAAGGCACACGCACGAACAACCACGCAACCATACCAAAATCAGGACGTACAGGGCGGGTTTTTGAAAGTTTCCTGTCAACTTGACTATATTAGAGGCAACGGACGTACTGAAAAGAAAACTTTTGACATCATCAAAGGAAGCTTACATGTTTTTAATTGTTAGTTCCTAAATGTTAACTACTTAATAAGTGTCGTTTCGTAGGTGTAAGTTATTTTAAATGTGTTTTGTGTGTAGTATTTGTTGTAAATATTATGATTGTACGAAACTTTTAATAAAAACATTTGGAGTTGGATTTGGTATACAAATAGCATACCGCGCCAATAACACGATATACAACAAACTAAGGTATCATGAATCCCAAGATAAGTACACGCAAAGCGGTGTTTACAAACTACAATGTAAAGGATGTGACGAACAATATGTGGGACAGACAGGGCGCCAATTCAAGAAAAGGTATAAGGAACACATATCATCAATGAAGACCAATAAAAACGACTCAAATTACGCTAACCACGTTAACAACAATAACCACAATATATATAAGGGAAAATCTGAAAATATACAAAACTAAAATGAAAATGACAAAATCATAAACGAACAAATAAACACATCTAGTGATCCTATATTCGAACCTTTAAAAAGCATGCGCATCAAAAGAAACAAAAATCGCACGCAAAAACAATACACCCACATTTCCCAACGGTAGTATCAATAATTCTCCCGATGATGCCTTTAAACGTGAAACATACGTCTAGGAAAAGGAATTTTAAAAATGTTAAGTGACGAAGTCAATGCAACTATGAATTTTATAAATTTTATTATGACGTAATAAAACGTAAAGACTAATGTAAATTAATTTTTAAGTGTATGTGACGTAAAAGAAAAGTGGAAATTATAACAACTCACCACAGGTAGGAACATGTACCTGTGGTGAGTTGTTATCGAATATTAATATTAATAAAAACGTAAACAATATGTACACAGGTAAATACAATAGATTTTTTAAAATCAAATACTTAATTAACCATTAAAACTATTATAATTTATTAATATAATATAAAATATTCAAGTATCACGTTCATTAACACTAATTTGTGTGAATATACATATTATGCGGCCAAAAGTGGAGCAAAGGGTCAAATTCTGTAAGGATATCTTTTGAAATATCGATCATACACCAACTCCGCTATAAATACACATACTGAAATTTGAATTCCAATTATTAATATATAAAATGCTGTTTGAACATCGGTGAGATTAAACGGAAAAGGAGACGTTGCTCCTATTAACTCCATTTCGTATCTTTTGATCATTGTATACCGATGAAATATATCTTCATACCATTTATGAAGCAACCCAGCAGTGGCAAATCGATCTATTATAGAGTCGAATTTTGGTAAAAATGGAGATCCTTTAGGAACGATGTAAGAAAGAAAATATGAAAAAGGACATTCATTTATGATATGCAAAAGTGGATAACCGTCGGATCTGATGTAGGTGGTTTGCATTAAAAATTCAGCATCTTGTTTGCGTTCGATCGCAGCAACGTCCTTATAATAAGCGGCCCTAGATATCGAGCTCCTGTAATTAAACGAGTATTTCTTGCTTGCTAGTTTTGCCATCAATTCTGAGTTGTCTTGCCGAAATAAATCGAGATTTGTGGATATTGGTAGATTAGATTTTATGAAATCTTCTAGTGTATTTATGTCACTATAGTATGAAACAATGCTGGATGAAGTAACCAATGAACCTTGAAATATACCAACTATTATTACGTTCAAAGCCAAGCAGCAAGGCAAAACAATTCGCTGTGAAAATATTATTGGTAACTTTATTGGTATGGAGAATATAATAGAGAACATTTCCAGAATTGGATATGTGTTGCCGTGTTGTATTAGTAAACAGTGATTTGTGTTCACGCTTCTGACGAAGTACCAGACGGTTGTGAGTACAACACATAACACAAACAATAATATCCAAGTTTCAATTGCAAAACAATTAAATATCATAACCCACTGTGGAACTCTTGTAGATTTAGGTACAACTAAGCAAAGTAAGTCGTTATTTACAGGAAACGTAAATTCTATATCATCAGTTTCGTACTGCATAAGAAACCTACCGTTTGCTGATATATCCGCTCTTTTATATACAATATCGCCAAGCGCTCCAACAAAAGTACCGTTCTCCAATTTCCACCCATAGTCAGCACCATCTCTTCGATGGAAAACGTCAGCGGTGAAATTCAAATATATAGCCATATTCGCTAATACCATTCCATCTAGTCCTCCGAAACCACCGGTATATTTTAATTCTTTATTTAGGTCGCCCAGTAAATGTTGATCATACACTGCGTTGGGTTTTCGTTCGAACATCGTAATTCTAATTGGGTATCCCTTAAAATCATTTAAGCTAAAAGCTATTTTTGTCGGGTCTTGCAATATTTCATCGATAGTATAACGAAAAACACTTCCTCTTACATCATTCCGATTGGAGAATGGATCGTAAAGATATATATCACGCGGATTGCATAAGCAGGGCGTAGAGGCTATCACATTCAAAAGACTAAAGTGGCTCCAAGTACGCTTCAAAATATGCCCGATTTTTGATTGAAAATCAGTGCACGTGTCGCCGAACAAATCGAGAAAGATAATAAAATATGTGCCCCTGAAATTCGGAAAAACAATGTGCGGAGTGTCGTTTAAGCCTATTTCCAGAGCATTTGTGTCCCATGCTAATATCACGTACGCATCATCTACGTCGCCGGAATTGGATTTTATGACATGGAGTTTGTTTTTGTTGGTATCTGGCGCTTTACTTGCTTTGCTAATTCCTCGAGTTTTGTAGGGCTTAAGTTGTCTGCGAACTCTGCGTTTCCGCTGAGAGTAGTGGCGCACAATTTTTATCGTTTTGTCGAGTTCTGTTTGCAAATAAAAATAAGTAAGCATTTCGTCGACGAAAGCGTTAATTTTGTACTCTTGTTCTGTTGTTAATAATATATTGAATGTTACGGATTTTGTTTCGCTGAAGTGAATTAGATAAACGTCCCAAAAATACTGTTCACTAATTATGCATCGATTTAATCTGGCGTTTTCATTCGGCACCAGACAACTGACAACAGTGCACATAATGATTAATGATGTGTACATGTATGGCATTGTGCTCGAACAAGTGTTGCAAAGATTTTATTTTCTTTTTATATTAGTCGTCGGTAGTACGATGCAAATATTTATCTTTTATGTACGCTATTGTAGGAATTACTCTAGACGCCGCCTATCATTTATTTAGTGACAACAGTAAATGATTGTTTGAATAAGAAATTGTGCCTAGACATTGATGTGAAAATAATGTACGTTAATAAGGTAGTTATTTTGGTATCAAGTGCGCCAAATTGATGTTTTTAGTGCGTGAGAATGTTCCCATAGTCTTTGACGAATATTTTTCGTATTATAATCATTGTCTAGAGGAAAATCTACCTGTCGCAATTTTCTAATTAATGTCTCGGGTTGGTCATGCATTGACAGTTGACAGTATCGATTATCTACTGCGATTACTAACTAAGTAAAATCTTCCCGTTGTGGTTACATTCATAATATGGAGACGCAAGTTTCCAATGTTGGTATCAATAATAATGTATTGGCTGAAGAATTGCACACAATAATGCAGACAATGAAAACGGAAAAGAAAACAGTGTTGATAAAGGTATGAAATAGTCGAAGGCAACGTTTGCGTCAAATATCATGTGAAATTCTTCACCAGATAAAAATCTTTTAAATCATTTAGAAAAAGTACTTTGAGAACTGAAAAAGAAAATTTAGAAGAACAATGCATCGTTATAAGGCAAGGTTGCCAGTGCAATTAAATTTAGACGTAAGTTTAAGACGCACAGCCATTGAAAATATGATTTATATTTTGTTACATTTAGTTCTTTAAACCAGATTGATCGTTGTGTTCGAATCTGGTAAAAAGAATCGCAAGCAAAATGTTACAGCGATAGATCATGCCAGATATATATTTATATGAAAAATGCAAAATATTATAATTAATGAAAGCAAACACGATAGTCACGTTTGGTTACAATGTTTTCGTTATACTCGTACATTTGTATTTCTACACAAAGCGAGCTAAAAACGTTTGTAAGGCTGGGATTCAAACATCGCCGCAAACAAAATCAGTTCGCGTTGAAATTAATTAACTAAAAATGTTTTTTTAAATGTAATTAAAAAAAACACTCAATCAATTGTTTTCACCTGTTTATTTTGAAAATATATCTTTGCTTATTCCTTGCTTGTTAATATGCACATCTGTAAAAATTAAAGAAATTGCGTTATTAGTTAAGGCCAGAGTGAAATTAGATAATTGCTGCATATGAAACCAGCAAATTTCGAGCATTCGATTTGCCGATAAAATATACACCTTTTATAGTCGAGCAAAACACAGAAAAACAATGCGATGTTTGCATAGAGCTACATAGATTTTCTTGCAGTTTTTGCACAATTAATAATTGGATATACTTTAAATTTATAAATAATTGAATTGATGAGTGCAAAAAGATGTTTAGTCCAAATTTACTAATTTGAGAAAATTAAAAAAAACTTTCTAGATTTATACTTTTAGTAATTGTCATCATAAAACCCTTGCAAATATCAAATATATCACATTATGTAATGAACAAGAATAAAATGTGTTGATATTTTTTTGCTATATCACCGCTACTTAACATTTAATTAGGTGGACTGAACATCTTTATGCACTCAGCCTCTAGTAAGTAGCGAACAAAAGTTTTATTTTGGAACAAAATACATATTATACTTATCAGTTACAAAATAATTAAAAAAAGAGATACTTATTATCTAAAAATCACTTCATAGTTTCTTGATTTTCGTCCGTTTGCTTCCATTTCACTATTTCTTCGCAAAAAGGAAGGTACTCTTGAGGTATGTATCGCAGCACAGCTTTTATATTTTCAATTTTCTTTCTATTTATGGCCTTCGGTTCATTGTAGGCGTACCTGTTAGGTAAGATAGGTTGTGTATAGATCTTTTGAAGTAAAAAAATATTCGAACTTAAACCTCAATCAAACACCTTGACATAACCCGGTAGCTGGGACTGGTAGGAGAACTGACAGTATTTAGATATAGCAAATGGTACTTTCTGATCGACTGACTTACTGGTTTTTTTATAAAATTCTGGCCACCGTTCTTTAAAATTCTTAATGTCTGAGAAAGTTATTTGCTTTATTGTGAAAGGTTGTTTTTTAGATTGTGCCGTCTGTATCATTTCTTCGTATTCCTGAGGCATATATACTCTGTCGTTTGCGAATACTACGTTTAACTAAACCAAAATCCCGATCGCATGGCAGGAATGAGTGGTCTCTATGTGGGAAATAATAATAAACCATTTTAAATTTCTTAGCAGCGCAAAGCGCCATAAAAAATCTAATAACCGTATGGTTACGATTTTGCCCTGGGCAGCCATCTGAAAATACATGTAATTCCTGGACTTGTTTGTCTATATGGTTATTTATATAATCCAGTAAGAATATACAAACTTCATCAGGCCCTTTACTAGCTTGTCCTTCATAGTTGCCTATAATAAAACATTTCCTGTACTGGAGTTACAGGTAAGGGTAGGTTTTGCATATAGTCAAAACTTATTGCCGCAACATCATCTTGGGTAGAACATAATTCTGCGATTTTTTGAATTTGGGTGTAAAACTATTTTGCTCTACGTTAATGCACCAAAAGTTCGGCCGCTGCAACTCGTTTTGCGTTGTCGTTCACCTCTACTTACACTATAATAGAAATTTTGACAGCTGTTCTACCACCATTTGTTTCTGCGCAGATACTACTATTAAGAAATGAGTGCATAAACGTGTTCAGTCCAGGACTTAACTTGTTTTTGCACTCACTGCAAACTTTAAGAGACTCGTCGCCAGAGTAAATATAAGGGACTGGCCTCGTCCTTGCACTCATCGCTGAGCCTACATATTCTAAACGAGATGCCATGCCTAACTCATTTTCGGTTTTTTTGGACTAAACATATTTATGCACTCATCAATTCAATTACATTATATGTTACATATACTTTGTCATGGAGATATCAGTCTTGCTAAAATAAAGGCTAGCCGTAAACGAACCACTCAAAATGTATTTTCTGAAATTTTTATTTTAATTAATTTTTATAAAAACATAATAAAATATTAGTAAGCCTGGGCAGTTCTTCATTTGGCATTAGACGTAACTTAATCATTTCGTTGAAAATCTTGGATATCTTTGATATCGACGTACATTAGTCACATCATATCACATATTAAAGATTACAATGATTGGCAAGTTTAGGTTTAAAACCGTTTGGCTTTTGGATGTTAATATTGATATAAATATAAATAATAAGAAATTTTTAATTAGTAAATTCTATGTTGATAAATTGTTATCAGTACTAATATACAATAGATTTTATTACTTACTGGCGCGATGAGGACTCATTTGTTTCAATATAATTGTTTATATAGTTGTTTAGCTATGTTTAATTATAAAATGTTTTTCCCACTGCCAATCATGTACATTCGTAGCAACATACCATGTAAGTTGACAATTATATATGTTTATATTATTGTCCTTAACGACGGAACTTAATATTAAATTCCTTGGAATATAATAATTTTGAAAACAAAAATGGCTGAAAAAATTATTTGAACAAATTTGTACATAAATAATTATTATAACAACACAGCAACCCGAAAACGAGGGATTCTTCAAAACCACGTTTTCAGAACCCGTTAAATTAATTTCTTGAGATTCTTTTATTCCACCTTCAAACGTTGCTTCTTGAATTTCGTCGTTTCGAAATTTACTCTTCCCGAAATTTTGAGGAGCTGATACTGCTTGCGTTTCGGACTTGGAAGTAGAAGGCATTTCGAGTCCTGTCGACGCAGCACAATCTTGGTTGGAATAATTCGTGTGCAATATTTTATTGGAAATATCAATCTTCTTCATTACAGACTCGGCTACATATGTTTCTGCCACATTAGAAGACCTCCATGCTTCATGCCTCTTCAAATCTAAAAGGTCTCCCCCAGAATTTACTAACAACGTAGCCGATGATCGTCTAAAGCAATGTCCCGTGTATAAATTTGTATCCGGTAAGTTTAAAAATTTTGCAATTATCGATGGAATTCTAGCAAATGTGTGTTTGCCCACATGTTGATTAACACATTTTACATTTTTATAACGCATAAAAAAACGAGAGCTGATAGCTACTCCAAACTCCTTACGAATTTCGCAATATTTCTTGAAAATCTTTAAATAATCGATTTCTTCTTCGGGACTTTCAACAATCATGAAGCTCCTCGGTATATCATTTTTTGACTGTGGAATCTTGATTGGTATATATTTTTCATGGTCAACTGTCACGTAGTACAATTTTGCAGAATTCATCCGTTCTGCAACATCCTGCAATCCCGACTATTGTAACGGTCTAAAATAAATCAAAGCAAAAATAGAATTTGTCTTAAAAAATGGGGTTACCTTAGAAGATATGTTACATCTTCTGGTTGTGCCAGAAACTTCAAGATATGTTCTCTTTCCAATACTTGCGACTTCTTCGGTATATAGCCTTTGTTTCTATTTTTAAGGAAGCCTATCAGTTATGGAAATTTAGAGAGGTCAATATGCTCCTTGCACTTAATGGTGGCTTTAAGCATGGAGTATTCGCACCATAAACTTGCCGGTGATTTTAGTTCTTGCGTTCTTTCCAGCATGTAAGCAAGCATTACCTTACGGTAACCGACGGCGACGTCACATTTTTCCTACAGCACCACTTTTTGAATAGTCCATACGTAAACTCGTATCTGTCTTGATTTTTATGGCAATGAACTCAAGGAGGCAATCTTTGCCGCTTCTTCTATATCATCAACATCCATATTTATTAATATTTACTAATCACACAAACAACCAGAAATTAATTTTGAGAACTTTGTTTATAATTACATTGTTTATGTGACATGACAACACACAGCCAACGGAACTTAGGACAATTAATATTAACAAAATTAATTGCGATGTCAGGTGTCAAATCAAAACTATTTGTTAATAAATTTAGATAAATTTTGTTCTGGCAGCGGGAAAAATCTAATAAGTAACACGGAATGTATCGAAATTAACATTTTCGTCAGGCCACAAGCTTCGGCTTCGCCTTGGCTTGTACCTGCCTGCCTCAAATGTTAATACATCCTTACATTCCTTGTGAGTTAAATATCTATATATTTTATACGGCTTATGATAAATATTATAAATATTTTTCTGTGTTACGTTAAAAGTTGGCATTTTGGCTTTAGGTGGATATGATTTTTGATTAATTACAACTTTCCCATTTGGATGTTCGATCACTACTGAATAAAATTAACGATGTTAAGACGTTGTTGAATAATTACGAGTATGACATTTTCGCGATCAGTAACACGTGGCTTTTCGACGATATTTCTTATAATACATTATATAATATAAAAGAGAGGATGAACAACTTAATTGGGGAATAATTAGAAATTCAAGTAAAGATTAAAACAGCCTATAAAATAGGGCAATATGCTTAGTAGAATTAAAGAGTCTCGAGGGCAAAATGGAGATAATGAGGAATAAGAATAAATTAAGAAATCTAAGAGGAGAGAAAATATTTATTAATAACGATATGACAAAATAAGAAAGGGACATCGACAAACAAATTAGGAACACAGCATGGGAGGAGAGAAAACATGGTAAAAACGTTAAAATTGAGTATCAGAAGATGTTCATAGATGGGAAAGTATGGCGATGGTACAAAGTAAAGGGAAGATTAGAAGAAGGAGAAGAGAAAATAACAGTTGATTTAAGAAACTAAGTAATATCAGGTCGGACCACGAAAGAATCTGGAAACTGGGAACATGGAATACAAGAAGCTTGAAGGAGAAAGAGAATAAAGTAATATTCGAGTTTAATAGAACTGGAATGGATATATTGGTGATACCGGAGACAATGAAAAAAGGAAAAGAAGAAAAAGAAGTAGCAGTTGGACATGACATGACTCATATACAGCGGAGTACCAGAAAATAGTAGAGAAGGAGAAGGTATAGGATGCTTAATTAAAAATAAATTAGCAAAAACGATTATAATATGGAAAGGATGGTCGGAAACAACATTAGAAGTAGAGCTCTTGATCGAAAAAGAAATAATTACGATAATAGCAATATATGGACCAAGTGAAAATGAGACCACAAAGGATAAATATGCAGATAAATGGAAAATTAATAGAGCAAGTACAAAGATACAATTACTTAGGAGTGACAATTGACCATGTAGGAAAGAGATAGATATAACGGAAAGAATAGAGAAAAGTAACAAATTGGACTATGCAATAAAAAAGACTTTCATAAATAAAAGAGAAGTAACACGGAAAAAAATGAGTGTATATAAAACGATTTTTAGGCCAATATTGACGTAAGGATGCGAGTCGTGGGTCTTATCGACAAGAATGAAAGCAAGATTATGGGCAACAGAGATGAAGTATCTTAGACGAGTTGTAAAGGTGTCACATTAAGAGATAGAATACGAAGCAGCCAAATAAGAGCTGAACCGTTGACAGAATTTATAGAAAGGCGGCAGTTGAGTTGCTGGGGTCACCTAGAAAGAATGGATAGGGGAAGAATAGCGAAGCAAGTATGGGAAACAAGAGTACTAGGAAGGAGAGGAAGAGGGAGACCTCACGAGACATGGGATAAAGGGATAATAAACACATTAATAAAAAGGGGAAAACGTGGAGAGAGGCTAAGGAAATGGTAAAGGATAAAAAAGTCTAGTGAAAATTTGTGCATGAAATTAACATTTAGTTTAGTTAGCGTGCTATGGACTGGAAATGTAGAATTAATTTAGTTTGATGGTATAATTTTGTTAATTTTGTGCCAAGTAAGAACATCTTATTGTAATATTTTTATTGTAATATGTGAACGCTTACACCAAATTGGTAGATTGGAATTGATTATATATATATATATATATATATATATATATATATATATATATATATATATATATTGTCATGATATAAATTATAAATTTAAAATATATGTAGTTATAATTATAATTATTAAAAATTTGTGTATGTACAATATGAAAACGATGTAGCCATGAAAAACACGTACATCAATGTCAAATATTCGACAGTTTTATGTAAAAATACAATCAGATACACATGGATATTTGATATTGGTGTCCGTGGTGATTGATAAATAAAGATAGTATTTTTTGGACGTTTATAACGGACAGATGTGTATTTAATTACATTCAAGTAATTTAATTAAAAAAAATAAATCAACGCTTCAAATATAAGAAGTAAGTACATAATTGGCGAACAACGTGGGACAACGCTACCAATATAGAAGTAACACTACATTATTGGCAATCCAACGTGGGGTAACACTTCAAAGAAGTATCATTACATTATTGGCGCTCAACGTGGTGGGCTATTTGAAAAGGATCTCCGATACATTAAGTTAAACCGGAACAACGAAAAGAGAAATAACGATGGATACCAGGCATAGAATTCAAAGGAAGACAGAAGAGGAGAATGCAGAACGAAGGGAGGACATGCCACCAGAAGGACATACTAAGGACGTAGACAAGATGGAATTAATGATGCAGAAAATTGAACAAAGACTTGGAGAGAAGTTGGAAGGAGTACAACAGAAATTGGAACAAGGACTGAGAGAGAAGATGGAAGTAATACAACAGAAGATGGAAGTAGGACAAGTGAAGATGGAAGGAGTACAACAGAAATTGGAACAAGAACTGGGAGAGAAGATGGAAGTAATACAACAGAAGATGGAAGGAGTACAACAGAAATTGGAACAAGGACTAGGAGAGAAGATGGAAGTAATACAACAGAAGATGGAAGAAGTACAACAGAAGATGGAAGAAGGACAGGAGGAATTAAAACAAGAGCTGGGAGCAAAGCTGCAACAAAATCAAGAAGAACTACTGTTGAAGATAAAAGACGGGAAGAATGAATTGAGACAGGAATTTCAACTTGAATTGACGGGTATTTATGATAAGATAAATGAAAAAATAGTTGTACAAGTTGGTCAATTAGATATGCTTGAGAGAGAAAATGTTGTAATTAAAAATAACATAAATGTAATCACGAGTGAAGTAGGGGGAATGAAAGAGAATTTAGAAGTGAATATTAGAAGGGCTGAGGAATTAGAAACAGCTAACAATGAATTAAAAGAGAGTCAACAAAAATCACAACAGAAAATAGAAAAAGATATGCTATAAATAATTAATTTAAAAACGGTTACTGGATCAAATGTCAATATCAGTTTAGATTCATTGCAAAAATTGTACGGGGATAATAGAAATAATGCGATGTCATACTTAAAGGAATTAAAAATATTTATGTGTGATATAAGGGACGGGAGGAAACAAATGAAGATTATTAGAACGACTTTAAAGGAAGATGCGAGTTTGTGGTTTGATACGATTGAAAGTCACTGTCAAAATTATGAATAATTTGAGATTAAATTTTTAAAACAATATTTTGGGAATTTTGAGCAGAGAAAGTTGCGGGAGAATTTAATCATGGGAAAGTATAGAACAGGTACAATACTATCCAGGGAATCTTACGCTTTGAAAAAGTTGTCAATGGTACAATATTTAACACCAAAATTAGCTAATAAAGAATTGATTAAATATTTAGCGAGACATTTTGATGATGAAATACAAAGAACGGTAGTAGTGCAAAGAATCGAACAAATTGATGAATTTTTAGACTTATTGAAAAGGTACGACGATGTTTTAAAAGATAAAGAGGTTAAATATGTTAATAATTTTAATAAACAATACAATGGAGAAAATAATAAGGGAAATGATAGGAACTGAAGAGATAGACCAGGACAACGAAGATATGGCAATGAAAATCAAAGAAAATGGGAAAATAATGTAAATGCTAGGGATTATAAAAGGGAACAATATTGGAAAGGGGGATCTAAGGAAGAAAAGATGCAAGATGAAGCAGGCAGTTCTAAGACTTTTTTATAAATCAAATCAAAATTGGGAGGGCATGTTCAACCTATGAAAATCCTAATAATTTTATATTAGAGGGAAATACGACAATTTTAGAAGAGGAAGATTTATTATTTATAAAAGGAAATATTTTTGATAAAGAAATTAAAATGTTGATTGATACTGGGGCAGAAAATTGTTTAATAAGTAAGAATTTTATAAATAAACATTATGAAATATTCAAAGATAGAATTATACCAACCAAGAAAATAGAATTATTATCAGCAATTAAATGTAAGTTAACGAATATAGAAAAATTAATTATGGTAGATATTAACATAAATAAAGAAAATTATAGCATAGAATTATTAATAACGCCAGGTCTGAAATTTGATTGCATGCATAATGAAGGTATTAGTGAAGAAAGGGGAATAATTGATATAAATGTAGAAGGGAAAGAACGGAAAAAATTATCAAAATGTTAAAAGAAAATATAGAATTGATAAATAATCAACATACCATAGCTACGGGATATGAACATCATTTAAATGTTGTTGAACTGGAACCTTTCAAATGTAAAGTTTATCCTATACCATTTGCATATAGGGAACAAGTTAGGACGGAAATATGTAAAATGATTGCACAAAGGATAATAGAAACATCAAAAACTAATTATGTGAATCCAATAGTTGTTGTCAAAAAGAAAGAAGGGTCGATAAGGTTGTGTTTAGATGCAAGGAAATTAAATTCAATTACAAAACCTCAATATGAAGCACCACAAAGATAGAAACTTTGTTAAGTAAAATGGGAATGAAATTAAATATAGGTAAATGTCAATTTGTAAAAGAAAAGGTTATATTTTTAGGTTTTGAAATTAGTAAAAATGAGATAAATGTACAAGAGGATAGATTAAAGGAGATTACAAATTATCCTAGACCAATGAATATAAGGAAATTGAGAGGGTTTCTAGGAATTTTGAATTACTATAAAAAGTTTATTCCAAATATGGTAGAAAAAGCAGAACCATTTTTAATTTGTTAAAAAAAATGTTAAATGGAATTGGTCCGAAGATAAACAGGAGTCATTTGAGGAATTAAAAAGATGTTTTTATAAAAGCTTAAACTTAATACAACCAGATTTTAAAAATAATTTTATTTTAAGAACAGATGCATCACAAGTAGCTATTTCAGGGGAATTGATACAAGAAGATGAAAACAGGAATCAAACACCTATATGTTTTGTTTCAAGAATTTTAAGGAAAAATGAAATAAATTACACTTCCGCAGAAAATGAAATGTTAGCAATAGTTTATGCCATGGCGAAATTAAAATATTATTTACTAGGAAGGAAATTTATAATAGAAACAGATAATTCTTCATTAGCATATTTGAGAAATACTAGATATTTAAATAACAGAATTTATAGGTGGGCATTATCAATTCAAGAATATGATTTTGAAATTAAACATATTATGGGAAAGGACAATATTACAGCAGATGCGTTAAGTAGAATGTACAATAAAAGAGAGGAAAATAGGAAAGTTATGGTAAATGAAATAAAAATTAAATATGAAGAGGAAATTTACAATATGGATACAATAAAAGAGGTACAAAAATCTAATTGTTTTGATGAAATTAGAAAAAAATTAAAGGAAATGAAAGTTTACAAGGGGTATTTCATGAAGCTACAGATTATATGTAAAAGGTTAAACGAGCAAGAGTTAATTGTGCTAGATGACAAACATGGAAAAGTAATTATAAAAGATTTACATGAAAGCTTAGGACATTTAGGCAATAGGAGACTATGGATGGTGTTTAGAGAAAGGTGCTACATTAAGAATGACATGAAATTGATCAAAGAGTATATTAAAACGTGTGAAAAATGTAGGTTTGGAAAAGAGAAAAATTTAAGAATTTTGGAGAAGCAAGAACGGTAGAAGTTGAAAATGTTTTAGATTTGGTAGCAATTGATTTTGTATGTAATTTAATACCAACAAAACATGAATATCGGCATATATTAATAATGGTAGATATATTTAGTAAATATGTGAAATTATATCCAGCAAGATATTGCACTACGGAAGTTGTGGTGAATAAATTGAGTAATTATATAGAAGAAATTGGAAAACCAAGAAGAATATTGATAGACAACGCAACCTATTTTACTAATGATAGATTTAGGAATGAATTAGAAGAAAGAGGGATAAAATTAAATTTAACAAGCATAAGACATCCTCAAGCGAATCCCAGTGAAAGATATGTACAAGAAACAATAAAATTAATGAGGTTATACACACATGAAAGACATGATCAATGGGATACTTATGTGAAAGAGGTTGAAATGATTATTAATAATACACCAAGTACTATAACGAATTATACACCTATAACATTGATGAAGGATATTTATCCAGATAGACCATGGAAGCAGAAGAAAGGAAATTTGAAATGCAGGAAATGGATGAAGAAAAATGCAGACAAGTATAAACGAAGAGAAAATAAAAGAAAACGAGAATTGGTAATCGTGAAAAGATTAACGACAGGTAGAAGATGTGATGGACAATGTGAAAAACTAACATTACCATATACAGGACCATACATGGTAACAGGAATTTTTGGAGATACATATGAATTAATGGACTGCAATAAAGAAGCTATAAAAGGCAGATATAATATCAACTCATTGTATCCTTATTTTATTTGTAAGGATTGAAAGTTAAATACTGTTAAGATTTAGCGTGAATGCAAAATACTTTAAGTATTAAAGGGGAAAATGTCATGATATAAATTATAAATTTAAAATATATGTAGTTATAATTATAATTATTAAAAATTTGTGTATGTACAATAAGAAAACGATGTAGCCATGAAAAACACGTACATCAATGTCAAATATTCGACAGTTTTATGTAAAAACACAATCAGATACACATGGATATTTGATATTGGTGTCCGTGGACGTTTATAACGGACATATGTGTATTTAATTACATTCAAGTAATTTAATTAAAAAAATAAATCAACGCTTCAAATATAAGAAGTAAGTACATAATTGGCGAACAACGTGGGACAACGCTTCCAATATAGAAGTAACACTACATTATTGGCAATCCAACGTGGAGTAACACTTCAAAGAAGTAAGAAGTATCATTACAATATATATATATATATATATATATATATATATATATACAGGGTGTTAAAAATGTGTCACAAATTTTGAGGGCTGATAGTATGGCCCAAAATATCTAAGTCTTAATGAACATGCAAATGGACGGTTTCGCAGATACGAAACATTTTGCGTTTATACCACTTACACCACATCTAGGTGGCATGGACTTTCGAACTCTTTCGAAAAGACCTACAGTGACTCGGATTCAGTGGCATCCTTGACATACTCGTTGTTCCGGGAGATCATTTACAGGCGTAGCGTGTATTAACATTTTCAAATCAAGGGGGTTTAAATCGGGCGATCTTGTAGATCATGATGCAGGTCCACCACTTCCTGCGCATCTTCGTCCAAAAGTTCCGTGTAAATACTCCCTAACGGCTATCGAAAAATACGTCGCAGCACAACATTTGTATATGTACACACGTATCTCCGAAACCGTCAATTTGCAGACCCATGTTCATTATAACTTTTGGGCATATTTTGGGCCATACTATCAGCCATCAAAGTTTGTGACGCTTTTTTAACACTCTGTATATGACTGATTATAGTATTGCCAGGGAAGGTAGCCGCGGTCGTGGTGGGGCATTGCATTGCATGTAAAGAAACATATTTGTCTTAAGATTACGAGGGCGACACTGAAAATATCTAGAATGACATGTTTCTAATAACAAATGAAATTTGTTTTTATTTGACAGCTACTTTTTAATGTTTTGTGAGTTGATTGCCGTTTAGTTTGTTCGATTTGCTCTAATAGTGTTTCATTATCATAATTTAAAGATTTTGTGTTCAAAGATTTTCAAAAATTAATTTGACAAGAGAACATTTCCGAGCTATCATTTTTTACGATTTTAAATAATCATTAACGCCTAAACAAGTTGAAGATCGGCTTAGAAACGCATTTGGCGAAGAAGTCCTATCTAATGTAATAATTTGTAATTGGTTCAGCGAATTTAAAAAAGATCGGTTTTCCTTAGTGATGAATTTCGTGAAGGACGCCCAAGAACTGCTGTTACTGATGAGAATATTGCCGCTGTTCGACAAATGCTTGCGGAAGATCGACGGACATCTTATGAATTTATTCGGGCGACATTCGGCATTGGTATCAGTTAAATCCAAAACATTTTACATCATTGAATGGTGCAGAAAACTCTGGAAAAATTCCAAAGCAGTACTTCAAATTTGGTTTGGAATATCATCACTGGCCATCTTGGATTTATTGTTATGATCCTGAAAAGAAAACTCAATCATCAGATGAAGCAGTGGAACATTATAAAAACCAAGTTTCTGAAGTGGCTCAAGAAGAGTGTCATTGCTTTAATGATATTTTGAAAAGCAATAAAATCTCTCTATTTTTTTTTTAAATCAATCCTTGTTTGATTTTCTAGTAATGTTCATTGTCGCCCTAGTATGAAAACTGCGTAATTTTTTAATTATTTTAATCAAAGTTGGTGCACTGTCGGATAATGCTTGGGTGATATTAATATTATATATATATATATATATATATATATATATATATATATATATATAATAAAAAAAGTCAGGTGTATAACGCGGGGACAATGAATTAAAGGAAAAGATATAACGGCTCAAACCCGCAAGGAAGCACGCAGCCGCCGACACGTGTTTCAGACTCATTAGTCTTCATCAGGGCGGCATAGCCAAAAGGAAGATGGTCACAATTTGGAGATCTAATATAAACGGAGTCCAAAAAAAGAGACCGACCACCAAATTGTGGCTCCAGTCCATTTACCCAACTAATTGTGGGCGAAAACCAACCTGGCCACGTGGGAGGACATAGCCACTTACATGAACAACCGTGCCGAGGATATACAATAATAAAAAAAGTCAGTTTGGACTCCGTTTTATGTCCTCCCACGTGGCCAGGTTGGTTTTCGCCCACAATTAGTTGGGTAAATGGACTGGAGCCACAATTTGGTGGTCGGTCTCTTTTTTTGGACTCCGTTTATATTAGATCTCCAAATTGTGACCATCTTCCTTTTGGCTATGCCGCCCTGATGAAGACTAATGAGTCTGAAACACGTGTCGGCGGCTGCGTGCTTCCTTGCGGGTTTGAGCCGTTATATCTTTTCCTATATATATATATATATAAACATATATATATATATATATATATATATATATATATATTTGTGTGTATATATACCGTGCGTTTTATTTAAGTATGGCCATAGGGATTCACATGGTAAAAATTGTACCCCATGTTAACTTTTGTTGCCGTTCAAATTTGAAACAATTTTTGGTTTTTATCAATAAATCAAATATTTTTCTACAAAATGTACATTATTTGAAAGACATAACAGTGTTAGAATTCTTTATTTTCGCTTTCAAAGTTGAAATTAATGACACAAATAATTAAGACAAAAGATCAACTTGGCGTAAATGTCATAATGCTTATTGACAACTAATGGTTATAAAATCGCACGAAAGTTTGTTAATGTTAATTTTTTAAGAAAATGTATGTTTATAATATTAAAGAACGAGTGGAAATTGTAACTGCATACATAAAAGGCGTGTCAAGCCGCGAAATTGTGGATAACTTCGCTGCGGCACATCCAAATCGTCCTATTCCTGCTTTAGTTGTCAATAAGTATTATGACATTTACGCCAAGTTGATCTTTTGTCTTAATTATTTGTGTCATTAATTTCAACTTTGAAAGCGAAAATGAAGAATTCTAACACGCATACGTCCTGCAAATAATGTACAATTTGTAGAAAAATGTTTGATTTATTGATAAAAACAAAAAAATGTTTCAAATTTGTACGACAACAAAAGTTAACACGTGGTAAAATGTTTACCATGTAAATCCCTATGGCCATACTTAAATAAAACGCACTGTATATTTGCGTTTTCATTCGTTCGGGAATTTTTGGTCTAAAAATATTTTTTTAAAAAATTAAAACATATAATACAGTTTGTTTAACTATGTTTTTATTGTTTTATTTTTTGTAACACACTACGTTTCGAATTGCGTATAAATTCATTCACAAGTGTCAGCTACTAAAGGTTCAAAAATGCATTAGTACAATATTAACAATCAACCATTAATTCTACTTACATAAATTAACCAAATGTTACATTATCAATAGATTGTTGTCATAAATGCACAAACAACAAACAATTTTCTTCAAACGGTTTAAAATTTTCATAATTAAAATCATATATTCGCTATCGGTATGATTTCTCGTAAAATGTAAACGTTCTTAACTTGATGTGCGATACGTTCGGAGTAAAACATTTATCGAGGTACAGTTAGTTTTTGCGAATAATTTTTTTGTTGATTGGAAACCAATGGTTCCCAACATATTCTCGTAAATATTTTTAGATTTTAGATTGTTAATAATGAGTATTATTCGCGATGCAGACAAAACAATATCAACAATTACAGATAATTAAAGCATAAATACAAATACTAAACAAAAAATAGCTATACAAAGAAAAAATTATATAGGCAATGAGACCAGAACAAAACTAAAATATGAGTTGGAACGCGTATTATTATTTTATGATATTATTGTAGATGGAACTTAGATTTTGAGTGTCAGTTTTAAAATTAATGGTATTAGTGTCATTCTTTATGTATATCATTTCTTTTACAATTCTTTTATTATACTGTTTTTCAATTTCCAGCACTTCAGGGTTGCTAGTATCAAACGTGTGTTGTTTTTCCTTTGCATGTCCATTCCAACAAAGGAAAGGAAACAAAAAAGAAAATATATATATATATATATATATATATATATATATATATATATATATTTTCCTTTTTTCCTTTGGACCGGTACCTATAGCGAATATATAATTTTAATTATGAAAATTTTAAACCGTTTGTGCATTTATGACAACTATCTATTGATAATGTAAATTTTGTCAATTTATGTAAGTAGAATTAATGGTTGATTGTTAAAATTGTACTAATGCATTTTTGAACCTTAGTAGAACCTTAGTAGCTGACACTTGAGAAGAATTTATAAGCAATTCGAAACGTAGTGAGTTACAAAAAAATAAAACAATAAAAACATAGTTAAACAAACTGTTATGTTTTAATTTTTAAAAAAATTATTTTTGGACCGAAAATTCCCAAACGAAAGAAAACGCAAATATATATATATATATATATATATATATATATATATATATATATATATAGGTTTTATTAGTTCTTAACCTCTTTATTGTAGATGAATTCTTCCAGGCTTCTTAGGTATTGAGGTTTTGCGGTTATCATATAAAAAAACGTTCTATTTTTTGTATATATACTTAAGAGTGTAACCCCCTCATATCTTTTTTATTTTTAGTCAGATTTTAGTATTTTTTCTCCCCAAATGTAGAATACTTATTGCTCTATTTAATCCAAGAAAATCAATTGTTTTCTTTAAATGCAAAACAACCTGCGATGGCAAAATAAATGGAAAAAATCAAGAATTTATCGAAAAATTTTACTAGTAATAATTGTTCAGAATTGCCCAAAAACACTAATGCCCGGTTTCACAAACGATTGTCAAATGGTGAATTAGTTAACAAGCCTTTAAAGACTCGTTATTGTTTGTGAAATCCAAACCAATGGTACTTTTGCTTTTAACGGTTCGTCAAGGTAATCAATTGTCCAATATTTGACGATTGATTAAAGACTCGCTAACGAATCGTCAAACTTTTGACGATTCGTTAACAAGCTGTTAACGACCGATTAGCGTTTGTGAAACCGGGCATAAATTTTCTTGAAAAGCAATTCCAATTCGGTAAATATTGTTTACACAGGTGCATGCGCCTAAACAACAATAACTTTAAACAGCTTTAAGAGTTCTGGTTGTATTTCAAACAAAATTTTCACAGCATACCTTTTTCGGCGCAGCTAATAATAAGTATTTACGGACTTTTACGGAAAATTTTAACATTTTTAATTTTAATGAAATTTTGGATTTACGGTTTTTGGGCAATTCTAATCAATTATTACTAGTAAAATTTTTCGATAAAAAATCCCTAAAGTGATTTCTTGATTTTTGCCGTTTATTTTGCCATCGCAGGTTGCTTTGCAATTAAAGAAGACAATTGGTTTTTTGGGAGTAAATAGAGCAATGAGTATTCTACGTTTGAGAAAAAAAAACGCGGTTAACTCTCTCCACGGGGTTAGCGTGTGGGCTGTATGGTGCGGTGAATCGGTGTCGGATGCCGAAAGCTTTGGTAACGGAGGCAAAGTATCGGTTGGCGAATTGTGGGCCGTTATCGGACACCAACATCCTGATCACGCCAAAACGGAATATTATCCTCCCCTTCAAGGATTCGATTACGGTTCTTGCGGTGGCTTTCCTGAGAGCTTGGCACTCTACCCATTTCGTGAATCGATCCTGGAATACCAGCATGTATTTATATCCCCGTTTTGATCTGGGAAACGGGCGTATCAGATCGGCGGATACGGATTCCCATGGGCGACTCACTTGTGTAAAGTGCATCTCACCCGGCGGCTTTCGCTGGTCGGTGGCAGGATTCGCACTTTCGAACGTAGTTTCGGACGTCTCGGAACATGCCCGGCCAATAGTACCGGTCGGCTGCTCTCGCAATGCTTTTGGTGATCCCCAGGTGGACAGTCTCGGGTGTGTCGTGAATCTCTTCCAAAATTTTCTCTCGGTCCGGTTGCGGAATACACAGCTTCCATTCATGATCCGGGTCGACTTCTGCCTCTGTCGAGATGCTAGGGAAGAATCGGTAGAGATTCCCTTGCCTAATGGCAAAGTAGCTGGTTGGATCCGGCGTCTGGAGAAGTTTTGTTCGGACGGCTTGGTACCACTTGCATGGTGTGTTGTCGAAGATGGCGGCGACGTCATCTTCTGTTTGTGGGCCTTTCGCTTCTAACGGCGAACGGGACAGCGCATCGGCCACGATATTCTCTTTGATTTCTCGGTTGCCAGTGTTGAGGGTCAAATTCAGTTTCCCCAGCACATCCATCCCGATAATTGCGTCTGCGGTGGCGTTCTCCATCACCCAGAATGGTGACTCGATTTCCTGACCCCCTCCCATACCGAGGTTCAGGTTGATACGGTCTCTGAGATTTCCTCTTGATCCATCGGCCATCCTAACCTTCTTGAATCGTCCTTTTCCTTCCGGGACACCATTTTCGTAAGCATGTGCAGCCAGTTGTTCGCTGACGAACGAGCTTGTTGCCCCGGTATCCAATAGTGCTAGGAATGTTCTTCCGAACAAGAAAACGTTGACCCAAAACCGATTATCGCGATTTGCGACCATTTTTATTTTCCGCACCTCCGGACTCGGTGTACGGGTTCTGGGCATTGTTTGCATCCTTGGCGGGGGTCGGTTTAGCCACTCTCGCGACATTACGCCGTCCGCACCTAGAACAGAATACCCTCGGCTGATTGCGGCAGTTTGATCGGAAGTGTCCGTGTTGACCACATCGCCAACACATTATTGACCCCAGAGTGGGCGTACTGTTCTTGTCAGTTACCGACTCGCGACGATTCGCTGGCGTCTTCGTAAAATGTCCAGCCTTGTGGCTGCTCCGTTGTGGTGGCGGCGGTCGCGGCCCCATTTCATGGCATTCGGGCGGCTTCTTTTTATACGCGGTCTCACTCACCAACGCTTTGTCGGGCGGCGGCGGTCCTTGAAATCGCTTGATCTCCCAACTAAGTTGCTCGTATTCCGTCGCTTGCTCCACTAGATCATGCACGGTGGTGATACTCGTGCGTCGGACGTACAGCTTGATTTCGGGTCGCATATTATCGTAAATGCGGTCAAGCCGAGCTTCTTCCGAGAATCCGCCGCAGCGCCTAATCAACGTGATCAGGGACAAGGCGTATTCCCGAACCGGTTCCTGCGGACCTTGAGTCCTGTTCCGGATTTCTTCCTCGATCCGGGACTGGTACCGCGGCGGTAAATATTGCCTTTTGAAATCGTCTAAAAAGTCGTCGAAGGCGTTCCGTGCGTCTTTACAATTCCGATACCAAAGAAGTGCGCGCCCTTGGAACACCTCTGGTAACGCGGCCAGCATCTCTCCGTCGGGAATTGCATGGCATTGGCTCAATTCGGCCAACCGCTCGAGGAATGAAATTGCGTCGCTATCTCCGGCAAAATGCAAACCCCATTTCCGCACGCGTTCACATGTCGCGGCGATCAGTTATATTGCTTGAATCCGCTGTGAGAATCCGGGTTGCTCAGGGGCGGGCGTCGGTTGCCTTAAGCACTCGACGACGCTCCTCCGGAGCTCGTCAAGCGTTCCCCTCGCGGATACTCCTAATTTACCCGCAAGTTTAACGAGATCATCATTTTTTACAGAATTGACCCAACTAGTCCCCGGCGGCGCGGTTAAATCTTCTACGGACATTTTGACTTAGGACCGGAATATTTAATCGTAACGCGATGTGTTCGTTAAATTTTTAATCCTATCGGAACTCGGTTAAATTATTTACAATAAATTTCGGACGGTGGTTTTACGGGTTTAATTATTTTTCGGTCCCTGCTCGGGCGCCAGTTATGTAACGCGCTTCCCTTACGGACGGACGGACGGCGGGTGGATTTATTCGCGTTACTATAACGGGTCTCTGTGCCGAAATCTTTTTACTGACGTGTTCAAACAGCGGGCTCGGCCAGTGACCCTTTTTTTGTTCCTCCTGTTTCCGATTTAAAGACCGCACTCTGGTTTGTATTGATTTTTATTTAATAATAATAAATGACAAAATAATAACCGTGAAATAATTAGAAACTCTACATAACCGAAACGAACACAATATATATTTATAACCGGATAACGAAGAAAATAAACAGAGGAAATTCTAAATAAACAGAAAATGAAATATTATTGTCGGCGCGAAATAATTATTTTCGTCGTCGGTGCGGCTCGGACGTTGGGACATATGGTCTTTGCGCACGACGGTCGCGTTCGGGGATCGGACTACGGGATTTGCAGCTACCCACCACTCCAATGTTGGTAGTGGCAGATAATGTGCTACGGGGTGGCGGATTAAGGGATGCAGCTACCCACCACTCCAATGTTGGTAGTGGCAGACAATGTGCTACGGGGTGGCGGATTAAGGGATGTAGCTACCCACCACTCCAATGTTGGTAGTGGCAGACAATGTGCTATGGGGTGGCGGAATAAGGGATGTAGCTACCCACCACTCCAATGTTGGTAGTGGCAGACAATGTGCTACGGGGTGGCGGATTAAGGAATGCAGCTACCCACCACTTCAATGTTGGTAGTGGCAGACAATGTACTACGGGGTGGCGGATTAAGGGATGGGATTTTACGGCTCGGATGCTCGGACGAAGTGACTGCTTCGGGTGCAGCGGACGAAGTGAGCGCTTCGGATGCCTCGGACGGAATGAATTGTACGGTGCGACCGAACGCCTTATAAGCAAAACGGCCGCGGTGAAGTCAGGCGTTTCGGTCACGTACGCCAGATTTGCTATTAATCGCACAGATTTCGCGTTAAATATTTTCAACGAGATCTCTGTACTTTGTAGATCAATAGCAAATCTGTAACGAGACTGTCGGTTCGTTACAAGGGTATCAATTAATTCAAAATTAAAAATTTTATTTTATAATTTGCGTTTGATATTGAAATTAATCAGTGTTGTAAAATATAATTTAAGTAAAACGTGGTAATTATCTGGCATATGTCCGATAATTACAAGATCAACGGTCAATACAATATATTGATCTAAGATCATAGGAAAGTTAGAAATAATTAATATTTAACACGTAGTAAAACAATTTATGACATCAACGGTCAATGTAATAGATTGCTCGAAGATCTCAGGAAAATTAGAAGCAATTAGTATTTGACATTTAGTTAAACAATTTACGAGATCAACAGTGAATGCAATAGATTGATCGAATATCGCAGTAAAATTAGAAGTAATTAGTATTTGGCACGTAGTAAAAATTATTTACGAGATAGAAACATTAAGAATATTTTAATAAATTGTATAGAAAGATAAAAGCTGATATCCGGCTAAGGCAAAAGCCGGCTCGCGTTTTAAATGTTTGGTACAGGTACAAGCAGAGGGACTACTTACTTGCCTACATGGCGTCCACGATCTTTCGGTCCTTCAGGAAGCTAGGATTCGATTCCCGGTTTCGTAACCCAACCCAACCCAACACAATTCACGACAGCCCACGTCCGTCAGTAGGCCTTTACTGTTGGGCAAACACTATTTTAATTCTAGGTAAACTACCTTTTCCGTTCACAGTACGCCAAAGTATTACAAAGAAAAGTTGTTCAGAATGTAAAGTTATGACGTTATGCATTTTCACGATGATGCGTCCATAAACTGTAACGCATTAAGTGAAAACGTATATGAATTTTATGCGCACAAAAAATAGACGTTAAACCACTGCAAAATTAACCTTATGGATAATTTTGTTAGTTTTATGGTAACAAAATTTCACTAGCATTAACAAGTTACGAGGGGAAGTTGTTAATGCTAGTTAAAATATAAATTTATGAAAAGTCTAAAATATAAAATTTGAAAATAACTCAAAATTAACGTTAAAACATCTGTAACAGACCTATTACAAAGGATAAAAGAGTAAGAAAAATGTTCATGGAGACAGAAAAATAGTTTAAATGCTCTTGCCTTACTCTTTGGCTCCGCAAATGGACGGGTTGGGAGATACGATTTTTTTTATTTCCACAATACGCATGTGTAGGCCGATGAAAATCCCCATGCTATTGTGGAATCCAGACATTAGGTACGTTTTTCATTGAACATTTGGTTGGGTATTTTGGTGTGACAGGTTACTAGGCCCGGTTATTTTACAAAACTGATTGACAGGCGCAGCTTATCTGAACTTTCTGCAGAACACACTGGGTAATCTTTTACCAACCAAATGCAACAAATGTGGTGCTCCGGCGCATTGTTCGCTTGCCGTTAGAGAGTATTTACATGGAATTTTTGGACGAAGATGCATAGGAAGTATCTGTATCATGACTTGCAAGATCGCTCGATTTAAACCCTCTTGAATTCATGCTTTAGGTATATTTGAAAATGTTAGTGTACTCTACGCCTGTAGAAGATCTCCCGGAGCAATGAGTATATCAAGGATGCCACCGAATCCGAGACACTGTACGTCTTTTTGAAGGAGTTCGAATGTCCAAGCCACCTAGATGTGGTGTAAACGCAAAATGTTTCGTATATCCGAAACCGCCCATTTGCGGACCCATGTTCATTAAGATTTTTCGGCATATTTTGGGCCATAATATCACCCTCAAGTTTGTGACACTTTTCTTTGACACCCTGTATAAATATAAGTGTAATACAATGTTATTATAAGAAAACCAGTCCTATTAGATAAATAGAACTTCATTCTGAAGCGAGCCTTAATTACCATTATTCGGAATTCAAGCCGATAAAAAAATGCAAATATGGTAAGAACATTATCCATAATAATTTATTTTAAGCCAAATATTGCTTATACTTTTATTCTAAAAGGTTATTTTGTAGTGAATCCCAGAGAGGCATTTATCCAGACAATTCGTATTCATTGGCTTAGAAACTGAAAAATCGATGCCCTTTCGGATAAACCCACAGTAATTAGGGCGTGTTTGTTGCATTGATCGATTGTTATTTAGCTTTCCGTTGGGACCTAGCTCGAATAATGCGATATCGAGAAACTACCGTTTGTTATTTGTCGATAATTTAGATACGCGCGAGGGTTGATCTGGAAACACGTTATTTGTTTCCGAGTATAGATTCGTGTTTTTAACGAAAATTTGTACATTTCTATTTACAATTCAGCACCAGTCTCATTGTAACATGCTCATGTGTTCGCTTCATTAAAAAATGCCAGTTTTATCTGAAATTTATCCAGTGGTTGTATATCCTCAATAAACATCTTGTCAGGTGGTCCACAATATCCAAATTTTATTAATATCTATCATAGAAGAACTATCTTCACAGCTTGGATTCTGTGTGTAATTTTCCATTTTTTGATGAAGAGCTGGAAATAAGAACAAAATTTTCGCCCAGTACTATTCACAATACATCATGTTTAATTTCTTGTATTTACATCTTAGCTCTCTATCTCGTTCTCCCCCCCCCCCCCCATTTATTCCTCGGTGTGCTTTCATGCCTGCATTTTTCTCACCCTCCTTCTCATGTTCTCCTCCTTCAACTCATTCCCGCTCCGTTCTTCCCTATGCTTCTTCTCATCCTTTCCTCTTCTCCTCTTCCTCCACCTTCACTTCTTTACACCATCTCATCCCTCTCCTGCATTCTTCATCAAACCATGTTTTTCCAATCCCCTCACTTTCTTTATTATTGCTTTTTCTTCCATTGTTATCTCCTGCAGTTCACTTTTTTAAGTGTTTTGCTGTATCCCAATTTTGCCTTCTCGTCCCAAACATTTCCCACACTCTCTTCTCTCGTCCTTACCCTTCCTCTTTCTTTTGTGCGCCTTTCAATTCCTCTTCTACTGGTAAGTGATCGAATTCCAGTCTGTCTCCCACCCTAGATCCTTCTATCTCTTCTTTCGCGCTCTCGTTTGCTATCATATAATCAATCACTGACCTTCCATTTTCCATTTCTCCCCCCCCCCCCCTTCGCCTGGCGTCGATATATCTCGCTATCATGATTCGTTCTGTCCCCTGTATTGATTCATCTATTCCCTGTAACGTCGCTTTTATCATCTGATTGCTCTAAGCCGTGTATATGCTTCAACATTTCTCATCTTTTATAATCTTTCTTCCTCGAACCTTGTCTATGTCTAATCTTCTTCCGCACAACACTTCCCACCCTTCTCTTACTCCGGTTATAATTCCCCCTCGCCCTCCCCTCTGTTTGTCTCTCAGCTCTTCTCTACAAATCCATCTGTACCCCTCCGGCATATTTACCTTACATATGTTCCACGTTTCTGTCCATCCTATGATGTCATATTGTTCTATATATTCTCTCCGATCTCCTTTCCTCCCTTCTTTCTCTTTCATCTACTTCTATAGTCCCGCAATATTCTAGAAATTTGCCAAATGACATTTTTTGTCCATCTCTTTCTCCTTCCTCCCCCGTCTCTCCCGTCCTCACTGCCATATCTCTCCTGACTCCTTAGCCACCCCCTGACCACAATCCTATATCGTCAAACGCTACAAGATACTCCATCAGAAAACCGTTCTTGTCACCCTTCAACTATCTCTGCTCCCCGACTCAGTCTTCCCCCTCCCCATTGCTTCCCTTCCACCTTAGTTTTTTGGCCTTAACGCTCCGACTCCATTCTCCCACACTAGCCCAGTGTCTTCCACTCTCATCTTCTTGTAGCCCATATTTACCCTCGTTCCTTGTTCATTTTCCTTCTTTGCATGTTTCCATATTTCCTTTTAGACCTTTCCTTTTCTGTCAGGTCATTATCTATATAAATTCGTCTGCTTCCAAATGTCGTCTTCCTCGACATTACTTGCTCTTTCCCCTCTCTATTGCTTTTTTGTCAGTATCATCTCCGTTCCCTTCCCACCCATCTTATACGCATCCGCTATCACAACCTCTATATGCAGTTCTTTCTTGAACCATTGTGTTACTCCTTCTCGCTTCCTTTTTCAACCTCCATGCCCACTATCACGATATTCTTTCTCATCCCTTTTTTGTATCCCACCTTGTCCTCTAATTTTCTTATTTTCTCCTCCGCATCCTTCCTTTCATTCTTCCACTCCTGCTCCACTTTCAAACCCTAATCAACGATTGCTTGATAAGGGTTTCCGAAATACCTTATTGCATAAAAGATGTCGCAATAGTATATATAATTGAATAATCTTTTGTTATAATTAAGAATCAAATTGAAAGATTACTGCGAACAAACAGCATTTAGGGTTTAAACGATTAGGAAAAAAGCCATCTATTTGTTCAAGCTAAGGTTTCGTTTCTTTATTGAAGCATTCTGAAAGCCTAGAAGGTATACAATACTATATAAAATTATTGAAACATTTTAAAAGAGAAAAAATATATTACTTCAATGAACTAACTACATTTACAGGAAAAGCACAGATTGAAATTAATTTAAAATTAAATAAATCATTTCGAATGATTTATGTATACATGTAGATCGACCAATTTCTTTGCAGTCCTCAGGCCATTTTGCTGTGACGAATTGCCGCCAACGATACTTGCCCGTTTGCGTCCTTTCCTCTTAACGACATTCCAATTACTTGTTTCAACCACCGAAGGTGGCTTGTCATCAACAGGATGTGTGGGAACCTCGTCTATGTCCAACGTGTGATTTTCTTGTGATAATGTTTACAAATTCTGTGTAGTGACTTTTCGTTTATAACTGATATTATTCGTACGATTAATACCGCTATCAATTTTAAAATCAATTTCACTTTTATTTGCAATAGCTGTATTTACAGTTTTTGTCGTGTCATTTGCCACCGCATTCTCAGTTGATATCAGTTTTTTTCTCAGAGGTTTCTTTCGCGAGAAACTTTTTTTGTTGCTCTAGCTCGTGAATTCGGTTTAATAATTGTATCTTACCGTTTAATAATTCAATCTTTCTACGTAATTCACATTTTACACCATTTACTACTTTAGATTTGCAACGCTTACAAGTCAGACGATCGGACGCATGACTACTCGCACCGGCCATCTTAGCATCGTTTTTTTTAACCGCCTCCTATTAAAAACGTGGGTACAAAGGGCAAAACCAAAAGAAAGTTAATTTAAATTTAAATGTGAAAATGTTGTGAGAAGTCCTGTGTATATAGTGCTCAAACTGTCTTTATCTTTTTTAAAATTCATCGCACGTGGCGAGTTTACAATGTAACACATTTCCACAAAAGTTCTTTGTTGAAGATGGTTGTTAAACGCTAAGATATTGGGTTGTTGTAATTTATGTGAAGGCTATTGCCATGACATGAGCAGCCAGGGCACAATATTTTGGTTAAAGTAACGTGTCACTTTTATGCTGTGTAATGCGTTGTTTAAGACGTTGAGTGGTTTGGCCTATATAAACTTGGTTACATTCATCACACGGAATTTGATAAATAACGTTACTATGTAAAAGAATTGTGGTTTTGTCCTTAGTAGTAGAAAAGAATTTGCGATTTTGTCGGCGACTATTTGTTCAATTTGTTGTCTGGAAGGAGGATTTGAGAAAAGTAATTTGTTACGAAGTAAAGGCGGGTAATTATTTCAATTAAAATTTTATATAATAAATGTAAACTAGGTGTGCGAAAATCTTGATGGGCAATGCGGGTTATTCTGTGTTTAAGACCTAAAATGACACTTAATTTATGTTGGAACGGGCTGTAAGAATTGAAATGAAGATATCTCCCAGAACTTGTGGCATTTCGATGTCAGTTAAGTTTGAATACCATCCCCAGTCCTCGTGACCAGTGTGTCAAGAAAGGGTACTTTTCGATCTTGTTCCATTTCGATTGTAAATTTCAGGTGGTCATGGAAAGAATTAAATACCTCCAGAACAGTCTCCTTGAAATCAATAGAAATACTGCAGATGATATTGTCGACATACTGATATATGAAAGGAAATTGAAAAGGTACGCGTAACTATTTCAGCAATGATAGGGGAAAGGGAATATCCCATGGGGGTACTAAAAATTTGAGAAAAATATTGATTGTTGAATGAAAAATACATTGTATCAAAACTGAATTTTAAAGTAGTTAAGAAAGTTACATGAGGCAAACAGCTATGTGGTTCAATCATATCCCAGTTGTCGGTGATTATATTACATACTAAATTCATAGGGGTGTTAGTGAACAGAGAAACCACACCAATGCCCGGTTTCACAAACGATTGTCAAATGATGAATTAGTTAACAAGCCTTTAACGACTCGTTATTCTTTGTGAAATTCAAAACAATGGTAATTGTTCTTTTAACGAATCGTCAACGTAGTCAATCGTCAAATATTTGACGATTGATTAAAGACTCGTTAACGAATCGTCAAACTTTTGAAGATTCGTTAAAGAGCTGTTAACGACCGATTAGCGTTTGTGAAACCGGGCATAAGTGAAGCGATCGCATAACTTTCGGGTATTTGAAAGTTGTTGATGAGTTTCTGAAAGGAAAAACTATCTTTGATACGAAAGGAATTATATTCTTGAAAATCTACAGAGAGGATACCAGGGATAAATTTAGATACCAATTTTGAGGGTCCTTGTACTTTATGGTTATTTATGGTTTATGAATATTATGGAGGTCATATAATTCAGGAGCAATAGAATTATGAATAATTAATTTGTGATATGTAGGTTCATGAATCAAAGAGCTATTTTAAAGTGAAGCTATTAAATCTTTATACATCTTTTCAAAGGATGTTGTAGGATTCGTTGTGATAGGTCTGTAAGTAACCGGGTCCTGGAGCAACTCATTAACTTTGCTAACGTAGTCCTATTATTTATGGCGATGCTGACATTGTATGTATATTAGGGTTGTTATTGATGAATCTACTGCAACGCTTTTGAATTGTATCAAGATCCCCTAACTTATCAGACTTCGTATGTATAAAGTCAGTTATAAAATATGTAATTTCAGACCTGTACAAATCTCTTTTTTTAAGTTCGACATCACTGTCTTCAACCTTTGGTAATAATTTATATATCGAAATGTTATTAGGTTGAAATGGTATAGTAAATTTAGGGCCTAAAGCAAGGAAATCCCTGATCTGGAGGGGTATTTCTTTATCAGTGAAATTTTTAAACCATTTTGTGACAACTTCATTATGTTTATTACTTGACTTTTTTTAGATTGCTCATTTTTTTATATTGATTTTTTTTATTTTATTGAAAAGAAAATTGTAACTATTATTTTGATGTAAATTGAAATCGTGAGTAACCTCTCGAGGCAGTAATGACTGTGCTTTGGTTATTAGACATCGTAAAGATCTGCTCTGATTTATTCGAAAGTTAGCAATTTGATTTTTAAGCTTTTGTTGATAGTTTCAGCTTCTCTAGTAGTTTTCCTGTTCAGGCCGGTAAGTAATGCATCTATACTTTTGATCCTGTATACAATATGAGATGGTATGAGGAAAAGTCTTTTACAATCCGTTGGGTAAATAACTCTATGTCGGAAAGATTCTATTTTTCTTGTTGTATTACTCCAGTTTTTTAAAGTTTCAGCAGCATTACTTCCATGGAGGCGTTTGATAATGTTAAAGTAACCCAATTTTAACTATAATTGAAAAATCTTTTGTATAACAATCGTTATAATTATAGTAAAAAAAAAACCTTTATTTGGCATCCCAATAAGTCCCTCACAATAAATAAAATAATATATGAACTCCTTGTCGTCCTCTTATGGCTCCTTCTCTCTACCTCCTGGTCACCTCATCTGTAACAACTTTCTTTCTGCCTCCCTCCTTCTCCTACCCTCTTCCCTCCTCCCCTTTAACTCCCCTAGCAGCTCCGCTCCCTCACCCTCCTCTCCCAACGCCCACCTCCAATTTCTACCCCTCTCCACCTCCTCCCTGCTCCATCCCATTTCATCGCACTCCTCCCACCAGTGCCTCCATTCGTCTAACCCTCTTTCGCACGCTAAGCACCTCTTATATTCCTCTCCCATCCAATACTTGTTGTTCCTTTCCTCATTTCCGCACCTGAACCTCGCCACTAGCTTCTCCTCTTCTGCCGTCTTGCCCCCACGTAGGTATCTCGGTCTTCCCCTGAACACCAGCAGCTCCTTATACTTTTCATTATATCTCGCTCCTACTATTTTCCCTTCTCTCTCCTGCGCATCCACCTGTGCCCACCGCTCCACCAACTCCTTCTCTACCTGCTTCCCTTCCTTCCTCCTCCTTTCCACCTCCATCATCGACATCCGTGCCTTCTCAACTTTCTTCTCGCCGCTTCCCATTTTGATAACCCTCCTCCCCTAATAATAATTATAGTATAGTATTCGGGTTTAAACGATTAAGAAAAAAAACATCAATCTGTCCAAGCTGATGTGCCTTGCAATACTATGTCAATTAATTTAAACAATTTAAAAGAGAAAAGAGAGAATTAAATGTTGGTCGAATACCCTTACTAGGTTCTTTACAAGGTTTTCCCTAGTTCTTGAAGTAAATACTGGGGTATATAGAAAGTCGGCCTTGTTACCGCGAGTAACAAGGCCGATTACCAAGTACCAATTACTAGCATTAATTGTTCAGAATTGCCCAAAAACCCTAAATCCAAAATTTCATGAAAATTCAAAATATTAAAATTTTCAGTAAAAGTACGTAATTTTGTTTGAAATAAACCCTGAACTGTCAAAGATGTTTAAAGTTGTTGTTGTTTAGGCGCAGCCACCTATGCAAATAATATTTACCGAATTGGAATTATTTTTGAAGAAAATTTTAACATTTTTAATTTTCATGAAATTTTGGATTTAGGGTTTTTGGGAAATTCTAAACAATTATTACTAGTAAAATTTTTATAAAAAAATCCCTAAAGTGATTTCTTGATTTTTGCCGTTTATTTTGCCATCGTAGGTTGCTTTGCATTTAAAGAAGACAATTGGCTCTTTGGGAGTAAATAGAGCAATAACTATTCTACGTTTAGAAAAAGAATTCACTAAAATTGGACTAAAAATAAAAAAGATATGATGGTGTCACACTCTTAAGTGAAACAAACTGTATATATATATATATATATATATATATATATATATATATATATATATATATATATATATATATATGTATATATATATACACGAAAGATGGTCTAATCTTACACCTCAATGGTGTAGAGAACATTAATTAAAAGGTCCATGAAGACTAACTGGTGGATCACTAGACAATATTGTTTCTGGGTTATTCGTCAGTAGCGATTACCAAGAACCTTAGTTGTTGAAATAGTGATCCACCAGTTAGTATTCATGGACCTGTTTTAATTAATGTTCACTACACCATTGAGGTGTAAGATTAGACCAACTTTCGTGTAAATTTCACATTTTTCTGTCATATTTGACAAGACACATTTTCAAGATATATATATATATGAAAGGAAAGATTCTTGGGCATACACCCGCATGGAAACACACAACCGCCGATACGTGTTTCTGACTTATTAGTCGTCATCAGGACGGTATAGCCAAATTAAAAAGGTGGACAAAATTTGGAGATAAAACAATCGGTGTCAACAACAAGCAGCCGACCTCCACATGTGTGATAACACGTCAAAATACCCACACATTGTGTGGGAACATTCAACATAACCACGCGGGAGGACATAGCCACCTGCATGAACAACCGAGCCCAGGATATAATAATGAAAAAAAAAGGTTTTTACCGCGGGAACAAAGATATATGAAAGGAAAGATTCTTGGGCATACACCCGCATGGAAACACGCAACCGCTGACACGTGTTTCTGACTTATTAGTCGTCATCAGGACGGTATAGCCAAATTAAAAAGTGGACAAAATTGCCGACCTCCACATGTGTGATAACACGTCAAAATACCGGCTGCTTGTTGTTGACACCGATTGTTTTATCTCCAAATTTTGTCCACCTTTTTAATTTGGCTATACCGTCCTGATGACGACTAATAAGTCAGAAACACGTGTCGGCGGTTGTGTGTTTCCATGCGGGTGTATGCCCAAGAATCTTTCCTTTCATATATATATATATATATATATATATATATATATATATATATATATATATATATACAGTTTGTTTCACTTAAGAGTGTGACACCATCATATCTTTTTTATTTTTAGTCCAATTTTAGTAAATTCTTTTTCTAAACGTAGAATAGTTATTGCTCTATTTACTCCCAAAAAGCCAATTGTCTTCTTTAAATGCAAAGCAACCTACGATGGCAAAATAAACGGCAAAAATCAAGAAATCACTTTAGGGATTTTTTTATAAAAATTTTACTAGTAATAATTGTTTAGAATTTCCCAAAAACCCTAAATCCAAAATTTCATGAAAATTAAAAATGTTAAAATTTTCTTCAAAAATAATTCCAATTCGGTAAATATTATTTGCATAGGTGGCTGCGCCTAAACAACAACAACTTTAAACATCTTTGACAGTTCAGGGTTTATTTCAAACAAAATTACGTACTTTTACTGAAAATTTTAATATTTTGAATTTTCATGAAATTTTGGATTAAGGGTTTTTGGGCAATTCTGAACAATTACTGCTTGTAATTGGTACTTGGTAATCGGCCTTGTTACTCGCGGTAACAAGGCCGACTTTCAATATACCCCAGTATTTACTTCAAGAACTAGGGAAAACCTTGTAAAGAACCTAGTAAGGGTATTCGACCAACATTTAATTCTCTCTTTTCTCTTTTAAATTGTTTAAATTAATTGACATAGTATTGCAAGGCACACAGCTTGGACAGATTGATGTTTTTTTTCTTAATCGTTTAAACCCGAATACTATACTATAATTATTATTAGGGGAGGAGGGTTATCAAAATGGGAAGCGGCGAGAAGAAAGTTGTATGAGAAGGCAGGGATGTCGATGATGGAGGTGGAAAGGAGGAGGGAGGAAGGGAAGCAGGTAGAGAAGGAATTGGTGGAGCGGTGGGCACAGGTGAATGCGCAGGAGAGAGAAGGGAAAATAGTAGGAGCGAGATATAATGAAAAGTATAAGGAGCTGCAGGTGTTCAGGGGAAGACCGAGATACCTACGTGGGGGCAAGACGGCAGAAGAGGAGAAGCTAGTGGCGAGGTTCAGGTGCGGAAATGAGGAAAGGAACAACAAGTATTGGATGGGAGAGGAATATAAGAGGTGCTTAGCGTGCGAAAGAGGGTTAGACGAATGGAGGCACTGGTGGGAGGAGTGCGATGAAATGGGATGGAGCAGGGAGGAGGTGGAGAGGGGTAGAAAATGGAGGTGGGCGTTGGGAGAGGAGGGTGAGGGAGCGGAGCTGCTAGGGGAGTTAAAGGGGAGGAGGGAAGAGGGTAGGAGAAGGAGGGAGGCAGAAAGAAAGTTGTTACAGATGAGGTGACCAGGAGGTAGAGAGAAGGAGCCATAAGAGGACGACAAGGAGTTCATATATTATTTTATTTATTGTGAGGGACTTATTGGGATGCCAAATAAAGGTTTTTTTTTACTATAATTATAACGATTGTTATACAAAAGATTTTTCAATTATAGTTAAAATTGGGTTACTTTAACATTATCAAACGCCTCCATGGAAGTAATGCTGCTGAAACTTTAAAAAACTGGAGTAATACAACAAGAAAAATAGAATCTTTCCGACATAGACTTATTTACCCAACGGAATGTAAAAGACTTTTCCTCATACCATCTCATATTGTATACAGGATCAAAAGTATAGATGCATTACTTACCGGCCTGAACAGGAAAACTACTAGAGAAGCTGAAACTATCAACAAAAGCTTAAAAATCAAATTGCTAACTTTCGAATAAATCAGAGCAGATCTTTACGATGTCTAATAACCAAAGCACAGTCATTACTGCCTCGAGAGGTTACTCACGATTTCAATTTACATCAAAATAATAGTTACAATTTTCTTTTCAATAAAATAAAAAAAAATCAATATAAAAAAAATGAGCAATCTAAAAAAAGTCAAGTAATAAACATAATGAAGTTGTCACAAAATGGTTTAAAAATTTCACTGATAAAGAAATACCCCTCCAGATCAGGGATTTCCTTGCTTTAGGCCCTAAATTTGCTATACCAGTTCAACCTAATAACATTTCGATATATAAATTATTAGCAAAGGTTGAAGACAGTGATGTCGAACTTAACAAAAGAGATTTGTACAGGTCTGAAATTACATATTTTATAACTGACTTTATACATACGAAGTCTGATAAGTTAGGGGATCTTGATACAATTCAAAAGCGTTGCAGTAGATTCATCAATAACAACCCTAATATACATACAATGTCACCATCGCCATAAATAATAGGACTACGTTAGCAAAGTTAATGAGTTGCTCCAGGACCCGGTTACTTACAGACCTATCACAACGAATCCTACAACATCCTTTGAAAAGATGTATAAAGATTTAATAGCTTCACTTAAAAATAGCTCTTTGATTCATGAACCTACATATCACAAATTAATTATTCATAATTCTATTGCTCCTGAATTATATGACCTCCCTAATATTCATAAACCATAAATAACCATAAAGTACAAGGACCCTCAAAATTGGTATCTAAATTTATCCATGGTATCCTCTCTGTAGCTTTTCAAGAACATAATTCCTTTCGTATCAAAGATAGTTTTTCCTTTCAGAAACTCATCAACAACTTTCAAATACCCGAAAGTTATGCGATCGCTTCACTTATGCCCGGTTTCACAAACGCTAATCGGTCGTTAACAGCTCTTTAACGAATCTTCAAAAGTTTGACGATTCGTTAACGAGTCTTTAATCAATCGTCAAATATTTGACGATTGACTACGTTGACGATTCGTTAAAAGAACAATTACCATTGTTTTGAATTTCACAAAGAATAACGAGTCGTTAAAGGCTTGTTAACTAATTCATCATTTGACAATCGTTTGTGAAACCGGGCATTGGTGTGGTTTCTCTGTTCACTAACACCCCTATGAATTTAGTATGCAATATAATCACCGACAACTGGGATATGATTGAACCACATAGCTGTTTGCCTCATGTAACTTTCTTAACTACTTTAAAATTCAGTTTTGATACAATCTATTTTTCATTCAACAATCAATATTTTTCTCAACTTTTTAGTACCCCCATGGGATATTCCCTTTCCCCTATCATTGCTGAAATAGTTACGCGTACCTTTTCAATTTCCTTTCGACAATATCATCTGCAGTATTTCTATTGATTTCAAGGAGACTGTTCTGGAGGTATTTAATTCTTTCCATGACCACCTGAAATTTACAATCGAAATGGAACAAGATCGAAAAGTACCCTTTCTTGACACACTGGTCACGAGGACTGGGGATGGTATTCAAACTTAACTGACATCGAAATGCCACAAGTTCTGGGAGATATCTTCATTTCAATTCTTACAGCCCGTTCCAACATAAATTAAGTGTCATTTTAGGTCTTAAACACAGAATAAATCATCAAGATTTTCGCACACCTAGTTTACATTTATTATATAAAATTTTAATTGAAAATAATTACCCGCCTTTACTTCGTAACAAATTACTTTTCTCAAATCCTCCTTCCAGACAACAAATTGAACAAATAGTCGCCGACAAAATCGCTAAACCTGTTGGAAAATTCTTTTCTACTACTAAGGACAAAACCACAATTCTTTTACATAGTAACGTTATTTATCAAATTCCGTGTGATGAATGTAACCAAGTTTATATAGGCCAAACTACTCAACGTGTTAAACAACGCCTTACACAGCATAGAAGTGACACTTTACTTTAACCAAAATATTGTGATCTAGCCGCTCATGCCTATGGCAATAGCCTTCACATAAATTACAACAACCCAAGATCTTAGCGTTTAACAACCATCTTCAACAAAGAACTTTTGTGGAAATGTGTTACATTGTAAACTCGCCACATGCGATGAATTTCAAAAAAGATAAAGACAGTTTGAGCACTATATAGACAGGACTTCAAACAACATTTTCACATTTAAATTTAAATTAACTTTCTTTTGGTTTTGCCCTTTGTACCCACGTTTTTAATAGGAGGCGGTTAAAAAAAAACGATGCTAAGATGGCCGGTGCGAGTAGTCATGCGTCCGACCGTCTGACTTGTAAGCGTTGCAAATCTAAAGTAGTAAATGGTGTAAAATGTGAATTATGTAGAAAGATTGAATTATTAAACGGTAAGATAAAATTATTAAACCGAATTCACGAGCTAGAGCAACAAAAAAAGTTTCTCGCGAAAGAAACCTCTGAAAAAAAAACGTGGATCAACTGAGAATGCGGTGGCAAAAACTGTAAATACAGCTATTGCAAATAAAAGTGAAATTGATTTTAAAATTGATAGCGGTATTAATCGTACGAATGATATCAGTTATAAACGAAAAGTCACTACAAAGAATTTGTAAACATTATCACAAGAAAATCACACGTTGGACATAGACGAGGTTCCCACACATCCTGTTGTTGATGACAAGCCACCTTCGGTGGTTGAAACAAGTAATTGGAATGTCGTTAAGAGGAAAGGACGCAAACGTGCAAGTATCGTTGGCGGCAATTCGTCACAGCAAAATGGCTTGAGGACTGCAAAGAAATTGGTCGATCTACATGTATACATAAATCATTCGAAATGATTTATTTAATTTTAAATTAATTTCAATCTGTGCTTTTCCTGTAAATGTAGTTAGTTCATTGAAGTAATATATTTTTTCTCTTTTAAAATGTTTCAATAATTTTATATAGTATTGTATACCTTCTAGGCTTTCAGAATGCTTCAATAACGAAACGAAACGTTAGCTTGAACAAATAGATGGCTTTCTTCCTAATCGTTTAAACCCTAAATGCTGTTTGTTCGCAGTAATCTTTCAATTTGATTCTTAATTATAACGATTGTTATACAAAAGATTTTTCAATTATATATACTATTGCGACATCTTTTATGCAATAAAAGATTTTTCGGAAACCCTTATCAAGCAATCGTTGATTAGGGTTTGAAAGTGGAGCAGGAGTTGAAGAATGAAAGGAAGGATGAGGAGGAGAAAATAAGAAAATTAGAGGACAAGGTGGGATACAAAAAAGGGATGAGAAAGAATATCGTGATAGTGGGCATGGAGGTTGAAAAAGGAAGAGAGAAGGAGTAACACAATGGTTCAAGAAAGAACTGCATATAGAGGTTGTGATAGCGGATGCGTATAAGATGGGTGGGAAGGGAACGGAGATGATACTGACAAAAAAGCAATAGAGAGGGGAAAGAGCAAGTAATGTCGAGGAAGACGACATTTGGAAGCAGACGAATTTATATAGATAATGACCTGACAGAAAAGGAAAGGTCTAAAAGGAAATATGGAAACATGCAACGAAGGAAAATGAACAAGGAACGAGGGTAAAGATGGGCTACAAGAAGATGAGAGTGGAAGACACTTGGCTAGTGTGGGAGAATGGAGTCGGAGCGTTAAGGCCAAAAAACTAAAAAAAATATTGTTTCTGGGTTATTACCCTTCGTCAGAACACAAGGTATCGTCTCGTCAGTGTTCTGTTGTCAGTGGTTCGTTAGGAGTGATTGGCTCGCGCCAAGAAGTGTTGATGTCCACTACATGTAAAGGTATTTCAACAACTAAGGTTCTTGGTAATCGCTACTGACGAAGGGTAATAACCCAGAAACAATATTGTCTAGCGATCCACCAGTTAGTCTTCATGGACCTGTTTTAATTAATGTTAATAAAGCGATTACCAAGAACCTTAGTTGTTGAAATACCTTTACATGTAGTGGCCATCAAAACTTCTTGGCGCGAGCCAATCACTCCTAATGAACCACTGACAACAGAACACTGACAAGACGATACCTTGTTTTAATTAATGTTCACTACACCATTGAGGTGTAAGATTAGACCATCTTTCGTGTAAATTTTACATTTTTCTGTCATATTTGACAAGACACATTTTCAATATATATATATATATATATATATATATATATATATATATATATACAGTGTGTTTCACTTAAGAGTGTGACACCATCCTATTTTTTTTATTTTTAGTCCAATTTTAGTAATTTCTTTTTCTAAACGTAGAATAGTTATTGCTCTATTTACTCCCAAAAAGCCAATTGTCTTCTTTAAATGCAAAGCAACCTACGATGGCAAAATAAACGGCAAAAATCAAGAAATCACTGTAGGGATTTTTTTATAAAAATTTTACTAGTAATAATTGTTTAGAATTTCCCAAAAACCCTAAATCCAAAATTTCATGAAAATTAAAAATGTTAAAATTTTCTTCAAAAATAATTCCAATTCGGTAAATATTATTTGCTGCGCCCAAACAACAACAACTTTAAACAACTTTGGCAGTTCAGGTTTTATTTCAAACAAAATTACGTACTTTTACTGAAAATTTTAATATTTTGAATTTTCATGACATTTTGGATTTAGGGTTTTTGGGCAATTCTGAACAATTACTGCTAGTAAAATTTTTCGATAAAAAAATCCCTAAAGTGATTTCTTGATTTTTGCCATCGCAGGTTGCTTTGCATTTAAAGAAGACAATTGTTTTTTTTGGGAGCGAATAGAACAATAAATATTTAACGTTTGGAAAAAGAAATTATTAAAATTGAACTAAAAATAAAAAAGATATGAGGGTATTACACTCTTAAGTGAAACACACTGTATATATTGAAAATGTGTCTTGTCAAATATGACAAAAAATTGTAAAATTTACATGACAGATGGACGAATCTTACACTATTGAGGTATAAGATTCGTCCATCTTTCATGTATATATATTGTAACGGTCATAAATTTAACAATAAAAACGTTAAATAAAATAACAACATTTAGAACGAACCGCGTAGAGAGATTCGGCATCGTAATATTGCTCCGAATAATAGCTCCATGTAAATAATTGGACATATAAGGATGGTTGTCGTAGAATTAAGTTAGATAAGGTATGTAGAATATTAGAATAGAATTAGGAATAATATAATTATAAAGTAGAACTCGATATAATAGGCTTTAATACATTAATATAATATAAATCATAAAGTAATTTTAAATCCACAAAAACTTCGCGTATGCGACAGCAGTGGGCGGGACTCCCGTCTATCCGAGTCGAGTTGAAGTCGACCTGATGATGCAAAAGCCCGGGAAAATTTCGCATTGGCAACAATTGCGGCCAACCAGCATTCAGAACCTGCTTGGCAACTGCGATCCGTTTTAAACAACCAATAGCACCTTGGACGACTTTCGGTAAAATTTAGTTTGAATGTAAAATAGATTAATATGAAATACCATCGGGTATATAAGCAGACCGATATCGGAGTTATCACGGCATTCCTGCAGACGCTGCAACACCTACCTCGCATCCGGAGAAGCGCGCCGTGACCATGAATCCCATAGGATCAGCATTTTACATTGTATATAATCTAAGCGTTCGCATATTAGATTTAAGTCTACATTAATATTCGTAACTGTACGTTTATATCTGTGTGTAGTAAATAAAATTGTTTTTAAAAAACCCGTTTACCGTAAAGTAAACATATTTGGCGCAGTAGTACGGATCCTGTTACACGATAACGAAACTTCGTGATTGTTTTTAAACAATTTAAATAACAGAAGAACCTTTTGAAAAAGCAATCTACTACAAATTCCTGGACGCCGGAAAATTCGAGGAAGGCTCACTGAGAATCCAAGAACCGACAAAGTCACTACAAAGGAATTACAGAAAAAACTGAAAGTGGTAACCAACGATCCAAGGATGGCTCACTGAGAATCCACGGTTCGAAAACCCGAAAAAGGAATCCACTACGTAGAAAAATAAATCAAGAAACCGACTCCTTCACTTCAGAAGTCAAATGTTTTTGATACTCATGTAAGTGCATTCACAATTTTTTGAACGTTTCATGATACTGATTGCAATATTTTTGTATTCTTCACATTCGTTTTGTACGAAAAACAAAACTTTTCCATAGTATAAAAACTATAATTTTACGTGCAAAGAAACACGATACATTGAATTAAAATAATTTTACGTGTAAAGAAACACGATATATTGAATTAAAATAATTTTACGTGTAAAGAAACACGATATATTGAATTAAAATAATTTTACGTGTAAAAGAAACACGATATATTGAATTAAATAATTTTACGTGTAAATGAAACACGAATATTGAATTAAAATAATAAAATAATGTTATGTGTAACGAAACACAATACATTAAACTGAATAATAAAACTAAACTAAATAATAAAATGTAATACCATGAATTAAACCGAATAATAATTTTGTGTAAAAACACAACTTAATAAAATATAATAATTAACTGTATTAAACAATAATAATATAAAATGGCAACTCCAGTCATCCAGCCAGCGGTGCTACAAGCCCCAAAATCAAAATCCAAATGTTTTTATTAAAAATTTCGCACAAACATAATATTTACAACAAATACTACACACAAAACACATTTAAAATAACTTACACCTACGAAACAACGCTTATTAAGTATTTAACATTTAGGAACTAACAATTAAAAACATGTAAGGTGCTTCCCTTGACGTTGTCAAAAGTTTTGTTTTCAGTACGTCCGTTGCGTCTATTATAGTCAAGTCGACGGGAAACTTTCAAAAACCCGCCCTGTACGTCCTGTTTTTTGGTATGGTTGCGTGGTTGTTCGTTAATTAGTCCTGTCTTCGTTATATAGGTCCAACGTTTCGTACGGTAGTTTGTGCGTGTGACTTGTTAAATGTCTTTGTTGTGTAATTGTCTGTATCAGTAAGTTGTGGTGAACGGCGGTCCGCCGGTAAAAGTGATCCGCCAACTTCGTCATGTACGGTACGATCATGTCCACGTCCGCTTGGTCGTGTAAGTCACGTATACGTATGTATCGGTCAGCGCCCAGGGCGAACCTGAGACCTTGTTCTGTGTCACCTGTAATTTTTTCAGGTTCGTTGCCGAAGCTCCGAAAAATACAGGTGACGCGTATGTCATCGTCGGTATTATAATTGTTTTGTAAAGTAACAGTTTGTTTTCAGTTGTTAGTCTGCTGCCCTTGAAGACCAGCGCGTAGATAGTCTTTAGGGCGGCGTGTCCGAGTCGGTTCGCTTCTTTTATATGTGCACCAAATGTCGTTTTAGTGTCTAGTGTTACTCCTAGGTATTTCACTGTCGTTTTGATCGGTATTGCAATACCGTTAATCTTTGTCGGATTCGGTATTGCACACCGCCTGTATCGTCGCGTGAATGTGATTGTCTCACATTTAGTCGGATTTGCAGTCAGTTTCCAGTCGGAATAATATCGTTCGAGTCCCCTCATGTGATTGTTTATGTTCGCATGTGCTATGATTTCTGAGGATGATACTGAATATATGGCAAGCCCCGAATGTGGCAAATGTACCAGCCCTAAAGAAATCGATATGATTTCTGACTATAAAGATGAACCAGAATTGCTACCCCGTTTTATATCAACGTGCGAAGCTTTGATAGACAGATTTTATGATCGTGTAAATTTAAATAATTTCCAAAACTTGTATTTAGTAAATGGTATAATATCAAAAATTAAAGGCGGTGCCGCCATATCAGTCGCCAATCGACAAATTGAAAATTGGCATGATATTAAAACAGCTTTGATGGAAGCATACCAAGACAAAAGAGATTGATTTACTCTGAATTTAGAAATATGTGCATTAAAACAAACAAACGAATCAATGTTCGACTATTATAAAAATGTTAAATTTATTAAACCTTCAATTAAGTTATGTAAATTTACATTATAACGCGCAAGAAGCACCAATAATAACACAAGTATTTCGTAAAGCAGCCCTAAAAGCTTTATTATTTGGAATCAAAGAACCAATAGGATCACAATTAAGATCAAAAAATCCAGATACTCTACAAACCGCATTAAACATGTTGACAAACGAAATTCAACACGTAAACACACCTAATCAAAGTAATTTTCAGAAATACAATTCCCCTGTGATAAAACAAATATCACGTAAACCAAATATAACACCATTCATTTCGAATGCCCAAAGATTTCTCTACCCGCGAAATTCGCAAAACCCCAATTCATTTATGAACACGTAACAACAACCGAGAAATACAAATATATACAAATCAACACCTATGCCAGGTATAAGTTACACTCAACCTCGAATGATTTCGCAGAAACCATTTCAAAATTTTCGAAAACCTTTTCAACCTCAATTTAATCGAGTCAGAGAAGAACTACATACCCTAGAACCAGAAAATCCAACAAAACAATTCGAAACAATCGAATTCGGATCAAACGAAGACTATCTCAATTACGACCAAGATTTACCTTATTTCGAAGATGAAATAAACAATGACCAAGATATTGACCAAAATAATGAAAATGAAAATTTTCGTATACTAGCCTCAATCCCAGAAACAAACAACTGACAATAGGATATTTAAATGTCATCAGTATTCTACGTTACCACACATTATGTTTCATGGTTATAAATGTCTTATAGACACAGGAAGTACAAGATCATGTATTTACCCACGAATAGCACACAGAAATTACAAAGAATGCATCGTTCCAGATCATTTCTCAGTAAAAACCTGTCATGGACAAACTAATGGCAAAGGCGCAGTAAAATTTCCTTGCCCTGAACTAGGAATACCAAATTTAAAACTAAAATTCCATAGCTATTTCGATATGTTAATAGGTAACGACCATCTAAACTTTCTTCAAGCAGAAATTAAAGATGAGGAAAACTCAATTAAATTAGCGAATACAATTTACCCTCTCAAACAACCTAATACCGAGGAAATGAATAATATATATGTTAATTGTTAGAACATAAATATAGAACATAAATCAAAAAAAAAAAACGATTAAATCATCTAAACACAGAAGAACAAAAAGAAATAACGAAACTATTAAATAAATATTCTGACTATTTCACGATGATAATAAAACTTTAACTTTCACTAACGCAATAAAACATTCTATACGTACCACAGATGAATTCCCCATATACGCTAAAAGTTATAGATACCCGGAAATACATAAAAAAGAAGTCAAAGAACAAATGGCTAAATTACTGAAACAAAATATTATAAGACCATCACAATCACCCTGGTCTGCCCCAATTTGGATCGTACCCAAAAAACTAGATGCGTCAGGCAAACGCAAATGGCGAATAGTTGTCGATTATAGGAAATTAAACGACAAAACCATAGCTGACAAATATCCCATTCCAAACGTATCAGATTTACTAGATAAATTAGATAGATGTCAATATTTCACTACTATTGACTTAGACTCAGGTTTTCATCAAATTGAAATTGATGAAAAAGGCATTGAAAAAACAGCATTTAATATTGAAAATGGACATTATGAATTTATTCGTATGCCTTTTGGTCTAAAAAATGCCCCAGCAACATTCCAAAAAATGATGGATAACGTCTTACACGGAATCCAAAATGAAATTTGCTTAGTTTATTTAGACGATATCATCGTATTTTCGACCAGTCTCCAAGAACATATAGAACGTCTTAAAATCGTATTTGAACGATTAAGAAATGCAAATTTAAAGATTCAATTAGACAAGACCGAATTCCTACAAAAAGAAGGTAAATATTTAGGACACGTAATCACTCCTAATGGCGCATTACCAAACCCTGATAAAATTACGGCAGTAAAAAATTCAAAAATACCCACTACAGCAAAACAAATAAAGTCATTCTTAGGATTGACGACCGGTTATTACAGAAAATTTATAAAAGATTTTGCCAAAATTACAAAACCAATGACACAATGTCTAAAGAAAGGACAGACGATGGACATAAAAAACACCGAATATATCAAAAGTTTTGAATTATGTAAAAATATCCTAACAAATGAACCAATACTACAATACCCCGATTTTACAAAAACATTCAATTTAACAACTGATGCATCCGACGTAGCATTAGGTGCCGTTTTATCACAAGGCATAATAGGTAAAGATTTACCAATCGCGTATGCAAGTCGTACACTAAACGAGCATGAAAAAAATTACTTCACAATTGAAAAAGAATTACTAGCAATTGTGTGGGCCTGTAAATACTTCAGACCTTATTTATTTGGACGACATTTTAAAATTATAACTGATTATAGACCCCTTACATGGCTCATGTCTCTTAAAGAACCTAATTCTAAATTGATCAGATGGCGACTCAAATTAGAAGAGTACGATTATGAAATTTCATATAAAAAAGGAAAACAGAACGCAAACGCGGATTATTTATCAAGAATTGAATTAAACTGTACGCGACAATCAAGAATAATACAACCGTGCTACAAAACGTTAATACTATGACAACGTCCTGAGAGCATTACAAATCCAAATACATGAAAAACTTGAACATGTACTGGTATATCAAAACAAAACTCACAGCAGAAATAAGCGAGGGTTAATTAATGGAATTGGATCAGTAATAAAATTTATCACAGGTAATCTAGATAACAACGACGAAGAAAGGATTAATAAAGCTCTAACAAAATTAGAGTCTAATCAAAAATTATTGCAAGACCAAATAAAAGACCAATACTACCAATATTAGTACCGAATTACTGAACGAATTTAATGACACAGTAAACAGAATTCGAAGTAACGAAATCCTTTTGAAAAGTAGAATTTTACAGCTAAACGCAATGTTAAATAAAGAAATGGATTTTATCAATTTATTAATATACAAGGAAATATATAATCAATTAATCTTGTTATTACAACAAATTCTAAACGTCTTAAATGATTTAGAAAATTCATTAACTTTCTGTCAAAAACGCATTATGCATCCAAGCATCATAAACTCATATGATCTGTTTAACGAGCTAACTAAAATCCAAAATTATTATAAAAACAAACTACCCTTTAGTCAAGTATGAGAATATAATGTTATATGAACGCACAATCGAAATGGATTGTATATTAAAAAACAATCAAATAACCATTACCTACCTTGTATAATTATAATGACGTAAAGACTTATTATACATTAATTCCTAAAAGTTATTACCTACTGCAATCAGAACATGAAATTGTGCCACTAAAGAGTGAATGTCACAAACAAAATATATATCATTGTCGTAGCCAATTAACACCTTGTGAAATAAATATCATTCTTAATAAACCCTTAAGAAATCTCAATCTCAGAATCAAATCTCTTATATTGAATCAACAAATCAATATTTGATTTTCTTTAATACAAAAGACACTTTCACAACAAACTGTTCTTCAATTCAAGAACAAGAGACTCTACAAGGCATATACTTGTGGAATTGTGGAAAACTAATGGAATCGCAACAATGCTCTATAATATATAACGATCAAACGAAGTAAACCAAACGTCAATGGGAACCCCGATAGTTTATGATATAAATCATCCTATGGAAAAACTCCGACGAAATAATATGAGTATCCCATTGGAATCCGACAATAATCCCAATAAACACGAAAACCACGGAAGGTCCAGGTAGAACCTTCTTGTCAATTCTGCAATTAATAATTTTATGTCTTATATTTACATATCCTGTGTACAAGCTATACATATGGAAAAGAAACCAACACGTAGAAAAAGACAGACAAGGAGCCCAGACTGCAAGACGCCTTGAAACATTATCCGTCGATAATGTTCCATTTTGATAAGGGAGGAGTTATCACGGCATTCCTGCAGACGCTGCAACACCTACGACCTCGCATCCGGATAAGCGCGCCGTGACCATGAATCCCATAGGATCAGAATTTTACATTGTATATAATCTAAGCGTTCGCATATTAGCTTTAAGTCTACATTAATATTCGTAACTGTACGTTTATATCTGTGTGTAGTAAATAAAATTGTTTTTAAAAAACCCGTTTACCGTAAAGTAAACATATTTTCGGTACGGAGCATTCGATTCATATCAGTGAGTCCTCGACATCGAGAGCGAAAGCTGCGCTTGCGACAATATTCGAAACCCCACAAGTAGAAATCAGTGTGTTTCAATTTATTGGTTGTTAACAGTATACTACGAATTTGTCGAATTCAATTTGTTTAAATTGTATTGCCTTTGAATCCACTGTTAATTTAGAACGATTTATTTGTGTATAGTTCTCCAAAAGCCCTGAGAAAATAATTGTATTATTTATATCGAGTCTCAATTTGTATGGTGTAGTTTTGTAACTGCTAAACTGAGTTTTGTTCGCTATACTTGCATTCATATTTAATAAATAAAACTTTGATTTATTTTATTTGTATTTAGACACATTTGTGATCGATTTGCCAAAACGGTCAAATATTTTTAAAAGCACTTATCAGAATTAAATGAAATTTGGCACGTGAAAAATATTTAAAACAAGCTATTAGCTGCAATTTTTTAATACATATATTTTAATAAATACGTTCATTTGTTTCGAAGATCCGAGGCCAACTTGATTTTTTTTTAAATAGCAACAGGAATAAAATTTTACATTTTTAAAAAGTAATTTTTTTCTGATTTTGACAATGTAATACATGTTAACCTTTTTTGTGTTAAAATGTAAAAAAATTTTTTGATAACACCAAAAATTTGAGGTGAAAATTAAATGTAGTTAGCTCTGGAATTGGCTGTCATTAAATTTTGACAAGTTATTAAAAAAGTGGTTGAAATTGTTGAATTTGCCGAAAAATGGTTCATTTAAATGACTCTGAAAGGATAGAAATTCTCATGATTCTAGGATATGGCGACAGAAGAAGAAGTTACTCTGAAGTAGTAAACATTTTCAATGAAATTCATCCAGCTCGAGAAGCAATTAGTAAATCCGCTGTCGCATTCAAAACATTTCGTGATACGGGAGGTGTTAGAGAAAGATCAAAATCAGGACATCCAAAGAGAGTTACAAACGAGGAAAATTCTCTTAATGTAATGTTAAATTTAGTTGAAAATTCAAAAATTTCTGTTCGAGAATTGGCCCTAAATAACGATATGAGTAGGCGATCGGTACAGAGAATTTTAAAACGTGGAAAATACCATCCTTACAAAATTCAATTATTACAAGAATTGACCGAAGATGATTTCAACTGAGAACTGAATTCTGCGAAATTATGACAGAAAGATTTGACCAAAATCCGAATTTCTTAAATAGCATTGTATTTTCCGATAAATCTACGTTTTGCTTAAATGTTAATCGTTACAATTCTAGATACTGGTCAGACACAAACCCACACTGGATGGAAGAAACCCATACTCAAAGACCAGAAAAAGTAAATGTGCGGCGCGGCATTATCGGGCCTGATATCATTGGTCCTGTCTTTATAAACGGCAATTTGACTTCCGAAAAGTACTTGCAAATGTTGCGTGAAGATATTGTTCCCCAAATTAGAAGGTTGTTTCCAAATTATAACAACGGCAACATACCTGCAGAACAAATTTAGTTCCAACAAGACGGAGCTCCGCCTCATTTTGGTGGGAGCGTAGACCAAATTTTTGCTGATAGGTGGATAGGACGAAGAGGAACTATAGAATGGCTTGCAAGGTCACCGGATTTAACTCCGCTAGATTCCTGTTTATGGGGTTACTTAAAAAATCGAGTTTACGTAAACTGATCCCACAATATTGAAGAGGTAAAGGAACGTATAAGACTGGAGATTAATAATATTCCTGCAAACAAGTTGACAAATTGCCTCCAAAATTGTGTTCAACGATTTTATTATTGCCAAGAGGTAAACGGAAAACATTTTGAACACCTTTTGTAGAAATTGTTTAACAAAGTTCCAGTGTTGTTTTCAGAATTTTTATGTGCTTAGATAAATTATTTGACTATTCTTACACAACAAATTTCATAGCCAACTAGGCTTTGTCGTTGACTCAAATTTTTGGTTATAAACTTTTTTTTTACATTTTGAAACAAAAAAGGTTAACATGTATTACATTGTCAAAATCAGAAGAAAATGTACTTTTTAAAAATGTAAAATTTTACTCGTGTTGCTATTTAAAACAAAGCAAGTTGGCCTTGGATCTTCGAAACAAATGAACGTATTTATCTGAAAAAAATACAGCTAATACATTGTTTTAAATATTTTTCACGTACCAAATTTCATTTAATTCTGATAAGTGGTTTTAAGAATATTTAACCGTTTCCATACTTTTGCGCGACCGTGTTCTCTGTTGCAGAAGTTGCAATCTAGTTTAATTTTCAAGAATGAATGTTTTATTAGTTTTTGAATATCTTACGATATCAAACTTATGTGTTGCTTTGTTAATTATTACCGTTAATAACATTAATATTAAATAATGAAATAAATAGAATAAAAAGGCGAACAAGTAGGTATTATTACTTTCATAAACAACTAATCTTCAACATGTTCTATCACTTTCCATAAATGCCTTTTATAATTATGGTCTTCAAACCCGCCACATTTTGTGATTGGTCTGTGTACATATATAAAAGTATATATAGGAAAAAATATCAAGAAGGGTAACATCCGGGAGCTGCTGTATTGTATTACCTTTGTTGGTCAATATCTATGAAATAATACTTCGCGTATAAATTTCATACCAGTTAATGGAGAAACCATCAATAAACATGCAGGTATTAATTTGCCAAATTAAACGTTGACATTCATGTGTGAATAGTATAAATTTATATAAAATGATATAAATAATATAAAAAATATATAACAACACCCAAAGAACGCGCTACATCAAACCAAACAACTTTTATGCAACACATAATAATTTAAATTTAAATCATTATGGAGGAACATGTACAGTTCATTTAAGCGGTTGGACAAAGAGGATCTCCATTGTTACAGTACTCCTTTGTTTAATAGTTAGTTGAAAATTAACAGTACGAATCCTGAATTTCACGACTAGGTAATGGGACATTTATTTCAACAATGTTCTTAGTATTCACTGTTGACAAGCTTAAATAAAAGTTATATCATATATATTTTCCAGCGATCTAGCGCATTTTCCTTGAATGATTAATAATTTTTCCAACAGTAGAGTAACACAACACATGCCCTACATATAAGTAAATACCCGTAAACACAGCTCACTATTACCCAGTTCTCTTTTTCTGCGAGTTATTCCCCTCAATATTTTTATAGCTTTTACGTAAATTCTTCTTGTTGCCTATTTTTATACGATATTATGAACAACAGGAAAGGGCCAAATGAATAATGCACAAGTTAAATTCGCCTTTTTTAACACTACAACAAACGTAAATAATGTATATAGATTTCTGCTTTCAAAACGACAAATTACTTTTCCATTTACATCGGCAACGAAACATATAATAAAATGGTTCGCCGTATTGAAGAGGGGTGTGCAACACTAGACAGTTCTTTTGGGTAAGTTACATCGGCCAATTATGAGTATATTTTTAAGCAGCAGAATCGGTGAGCATACAGTCGGGGAATTTAGTAAGAGAACGAAAACGCCAAGGTATAAGTAACCGGCGTAGCAATTATAAATGTGTAGTTTGTTGTAGGAGGTTTTTCTTTCAAATTTGTATATATATATATATATTTCTTAACGTGTATGAATGTGCGATCGTTACGTTATAAGGTTTAAGCATTTTATTAAAATTTTTCGATAGATTTGTGATACATGATTCTCTAAATAGTATTCAACACGGGGCGAACGACGAAGACAGGAACGAGAAGGAAAAGGATTGCAGATTATTTCTTGTTATCGTCATATTTACCGAGGATGAAAAGATTAGTTTTGTAATTTCGCTTATATAACTTTAAAGGATTAATCGAGTTGGGTCTGAAAATTTATTTTAACCTGTAGCGTGTAATGTCTACATGAATAAGGGAATTTGTGTTTGTTTATAAATGGAGTAAAAGAATCAATTAGATTTGTTTTACAATTACTGTCTCACATTTCAGACGATAGCCGCTATTCGGTACTATTCGTTACGTGCAAATTTCACAGTAATAAACAATTTCAACTGCCGTAAGCTTTCTTTCACTTATGACACAACATTACTTTTTACGAAACTAAAAATAAAAAATTGCTACTTGTAGAAATGTTTATAATTGCACTTGTCTTGTATCGTGAGGAGTAAGTCGGCAAATGAAACACTTTTAGTGATATTAACGTTTATTGCAACACCGTTTTTTGCAAGAAAGTGTTTCGTAAACCCTTTTCAAGCAATGAACATTAATATGACAAATGCCATTAAATAAAACCTATTGCGGTGACAAGGCCGTCTTTCTACATACCCCAGTATTTACTGTGAAAACTTGGGAAAACCTTGTAAAAAACCTAGTTAGGATATTCGGTCAATATTTAGTTGACTACAATACAATTCAAAAGAAGCATAAAAAATTTCCCTCAAATGGAAAGTCGTTTGTCAAAAATTGCATTGTAAAAAATCAAATATTGGAGACTTAGAATTTCGTGAGTCTTAACATAAATTCAATATTAAAAGAACTCAATATTACAAATTAATGTTAACGCCACAAGACACTCATTCTGAATAATCTAGCTAAGCAGACTATTAACACAAAAGTACTAGAATGATCAATGTTCGATTCATCGTAAATTATAAAAAAATAGCCCATATCTCTAAAAAGATTCCAAATGAATTTAACATTGGTCAGACCTCCAAAACAAATACAGTGGTTAAATGAATTACTCTGCTGCTGCTTCATATTCATACGCACACGACGCTTCACTTCAACGATGCCGCGTTGGCTCGATCGTTAGAGCAGTCGGCGCTCGCGCGCGATCTGCCATCACAGCTAGGGTTCAAATCCTACCTATGGACGATTTTTACATTCGACAAACGCCCGGAATTTTGAATTTCCCGCCACATCGGACCACTTCCGGAATTTTGAATTCCCCGCCAAGCCGGCTCGATCAATCAGGAGCCAGGATTTGGTTTCCAGGCCAAAACGCCCCATTACCTACTACAATTACAAATTATTACCCTACACCTTTATTAAATAAAACCTTCAAACACAATAAATACGGCAATAACTTTAATAACAATACAATAAATAAGAATGTAAAAATTCCATATTAATAAATAAAATCTTAGAATATCGTCACAAAATAATAAAAAAAGCAAAGTAAACATTAATAAAAAAATATTACCTTGCACTTTGAATGTATAAGATCTTCACACAATGGAATAATAAATAAACTCCATAACAAAAAGAAACATAACAATAACCTAAATAACAATGCAATAAATAACTAACTAATAAGAATTGTTATCAGGTAGAAAAATTATTTTAATATTTTTCAAGTTCAGTTCCTTTGGGTGCGACACAGCATAGTCCAAAAAAAGCAAAATTTTTCGTTTTTGAAATCGGCTTATTTTGTCCATGTGAAGTATCATCCAGTCATTATAGTTCTTGTCAGCCAGGCTTTTTTGTTGAAAGTCCACATTGCGGGCAAATCCCTAACTGGCACATTTTCAATGCTCGTGGTCGAGCAGCTTTACCAATGATTCCCAATTTCCCAATTTGACAGCCGCAACGAGATATAGATGTAGGAATACCCTATATCAATTGCTGAAAAATACGGCAGCTCTCGATTTGTCCGAATTGTCCGCTCATGAGATCGTTTCGAGCCTGATGGGGTAAATTGTTGTGTCCGCGTCCATCCGACAGAGCGTCCGTTTATAGCAGCGTGTTTAACATAAGAATGAATACCCAAAATTTTGGTTCCAGAAAAATTGTACATTAATGAGAGATGTACGCTTATAAGAGCTGTCCGCAAAGAGAGCTTTCACTGTACTCTGATAATAACACAGCCTTAAAAACACATAAAAAGTTATTATTAATGAAGGAAAGTTTCTAATTCGTGTGTTTACAGTTGTAAATGTAAATTGTTTACAATACAATTTTTAACAAACGACTTTCCATTTGAGGAACTTTTTTATGCTTTTTTGAATTGTATTGTAGTGCAATTATAAACATATCTACAAGTAGCAATTTTTTATTTTTAGTTTCGTAAAAAGTAATGTGTCATAAGTGAAAGAAAGCTTACGGCAGTTGAAATTGTTTATTACTCTGAAAGTTGCACTTAACGAATACTACCGAATAGCGGCTATCGTCTGAAATGTGAGACAGCAATTGCAAAACAAATCTAATTGATTCTTTTACTCCATTTATAAACAAACACAAATTCCCTTATTCATGTAGACGTTACACGCTACAGGTTAAAATAAATTTTCAGACCCTACTCGATTAATCATTTCAAGTTATATAAGCGAAATTACAAAACTAATTTGTTTCATCCTCGATAAATATGACGATAACAAGAAATAATCTGCACCGCTCGAACGAACGACAGAATGTAGGTTGCCATTGTCCTTCTCGTTCCTGTTTTCGTCGTTCGCCCCGTGTTGAATACTATTTAGAGAATCATATATTACAAATCTATCGGAAAATTTAAATAAAATGCTTAAACCTTATAACGTAACGATCGCACATTCATACACGTTAAGAAAAATATATATACAAATTTGAAAGAAAAACCTCCTACAACAAACGACGCATTTATAATTACATCAAACATTCTCGTATGCAAACGAAGCATCTGTTATGTCGAACATTTCGAATTTATTATCACCCCCTACGCCTACATCTTTCGGTACAATCCAGCTACATCATAATGGGCTCTTTGCTACGCCGATTGCTTATACCTTGGCGTTTTCGTTCTCTTACTAAATTCCCCGACTGTACGAAGTGGTACAGTTCGCCTTAGCAAACATGGCAGCTGAGGAGGCGTGACGAGAGCTGTCGCTTTCAACGTACATTCAGTGTTGCAAGAAACTTTTATCACAATTAAAAGTTTAATAACGAACGGCAGAAATTAATTATGCTATTACAAAATAAGAATATAAAAAAATACATAATAATACAGAGAAAGGAGCAAGCGGAGGATGGGAGAAGGAAGAGTGGGAAAATTATGGAATAAGAAGACAATAATAGAGTTCCAAAAAACACTAAGAGGGGTGAAGTGGGAAGAGATGAACAAGATAGAGGACATAACCAAGGAGATGGAAAACGCAATATCAAAGAAGAAGATGAGGGGAGGAGGAGGAGAAAAATCATGTTAAGTTTAAAGTTTCAGAGCTCTAGCTTTAATCGTTTGGGCCGTAGAGCGCGCACAGACACACAGCCAGACACACAGACGTCATTTCAAAAATAGTCAGGATCGATTCAGGGGACCTCAAAACGCGTATATCCGTTATAATCTCGAGGTCGAAATTTTTCATGATTCCTATACTTACTTATACATAAAGTATAAGTAAGCAAAAAGGGTAATGCGGCGGCGGAAGATGGGGTGGATACGGAAAGCTCGCTGAAAGCCCTAGAGTAACTATGGAGAGCAGTGTTGAAGCAGATAAATGAGATATGAAACGGAAGGAGGGATCTGCCTGAAAGTTGGAAAACGGCGATACTGGTGCCATTTCGGAAGAAGGGCGAAGTAAAAAGTGAAGGAAAACGTAGAAAATTACGGGGGGGGGCGCTGCTAAATGGAGTCTATAAATTATATACAGGGATGATAGGAGAAGGGCGAAGCAGACAACTTTTACGAATACTATTCGTATGAAACTACCTAATAGAAAGAGAGGCAGCAAAGAAGGGAGGAAAAGTATATACAATGTTTGGGGACCTAAAGACGGCCTTCGACAAAGTGAACAGAAGGATATTAATGGAAACAGTGGAAAGGGTGGGGATACCACAGGCGATAACGGGAACAGTGGAACAACTGTATGAAGAAACATGGTGCAGGGATGAGATAAGGAAAAGATATGGTCGCGGGCATTCACGGACGATATAGCGTTAATAGCAGGGACGCAGAATGGTGAAGATGGTGGAAAGGTTCAACGACAGAAGGGAGTTATAACTAAACATACGGAAAAGAAAAATAATGATGTTTAGGAAAGGAGGGGGGAGAAGGAGAGAAGTGCAAGTGAAATGGAAAGGGGAGGAAATTGAACAGGTGAAAGACTGGATGTATTTGGATATGAAATGAGGGAGAACAAGAGCAGCGAGGGGCACATATCACATATGAGTACGAAGGCCAAGAGAGCGGAGGAAGGGCTGAGGAGGATTCTATGGGGAAAGAGGGGTGGAAACCATGAAGATTTGGAATACATGCATCAAAAGTATTATGCTGTATGGAGCGGAAGTGTGGGGTTGGAAGGAATCGAAAAGTTAGAAAGGGTATACCAAGGACATATAAAAAGAACACTGAATGCAAAATCGCATGTCCTTGGTGTACCCTTTCTAACTTTTTCTATTCCTTCCAACACCCCAATACTTCCTCTCCAACGAGGTCAACACCAGAATACATAGTGAGACAGGAGACAGGGAGCGAAATGATGGGATTCGAAGCAGGCAAGAGAGCGGTGAGATGTGAAATGACAAAGAGAGGATGGGATGAGCATAACTTAGTTAGAAGGGTAATGGAGGAAATAACGAAAAGAGGAGACAAAAGTGGAAAGAGGGAATGATAAAAATGTTTTGTCAGTGGAGGAAGCAGCGAACAGAAGTAGAGAGGGGCAGCAAGTAAAGAGAGAGACAAAATAGAGAGATGGATACACGTTGAAGCTCAAGAAATGGAAGGCAACATAGCGAAAGCAAGATATAATCAAAAATACAAAGGAATAAAAATAGAGGTATGAAGACCGATGTATTTGAGGGAGGAGAGGGCTATAGACGAAGAGACAATCTGAGCAAGATTCAGGTAGGCAAACGAGGAGAAGTCAAACAAACTGGATGGTCAATAAATACAGGAGGTGGGAATTCTATGGAGAAGGCTGAGATAAATGGGAACATTGTATAGAAGAGTAAAAAGAGGTGAGCTTAGAAAAAGAAGATAAGATGAAAGGAAGCGATTGGAGAAGAACGATGGGGGAGAATGGAGAGAGGAAGAGACTCTTAGAGAAAATAAAGGGGGTGAAGGAGGAGTGTAGGGGAAAGAAGGAAAAGGAACAGCAAAAAAGAGGGAATAAACGAAAAGAAGAAGTTTGGTCAGCAAGAGTCGGAAGAAAGTAGAGGTGGAGCCGAAGAAAACAACAATTAAATTATGGTATTATTTTATTATGGAATGTGAATCATGCCAATAAAGGTTTTTTTTTTACTAGAAAACGCCAGTCGATCAAAACGGCTGCACCCTTAATAAGTGGCGCCTTTTAATAATTGCTTTCCATCTCACATAGCCTAACGCAAAACAAACAGTAATTAGTGATTTTGAATACCGACTGTAAGTAGTATTAACATACCGGGTGCTCCAGCACTCTTGTTTCAGCAATCTTTGGATCGTGCCTACACCTTCTTTATCCGTCTCTTCATTGGGAGGACCAATGGAGAGACGGATAAAGAAGGTGCAGGCACGATCAGTGGTCGTCGTGTACACCTAAACGGCAGTTAGTAGCTTCAAATAGAATAGTTAATGGATATAGTCAACGAGATAGTTAAGTCACGTATGATGCCCTTGCGTAGCAGCGCCCATTATTTGACTTGAACAGACAAATAGGCCCACTGGACTCGCGTCCAGGTCAAGCGATCACGCCGCTATCATGAGTGTTACAATACCACTCGATTAGCTGCATTTGCAGGGTTGGGCACACAAGCTGTCGACAGACAGCTCGCGTTCATTAAATTGTCAATGTGCCCAAGTGCGATACCCGCAACATTGACAGGAATGCTTAACCTTCGCTTTCCATGACACAGTTACATAGCCAGCTAACGATAACCTTTAAACACGGGAACCAGGTTGCACTTAGCAACAACAACAACAGCCGCAACAACGGCAACAGTTACACAGCAACAACAACAACATCACTGCATTCGGTCTGCACAACTCCACCGGTAATCGCTCACGCAACTATAACGTACTCAAAACAGTTGTCATTAATACATCGTGTTAATCACACAACAACGTTAGATATTGTTCACACCAATTGGTATTCTCAGCCCTTCAAACATAAATTATATACATATATATATATATATATATATATATATATATATATATATATATATATATATATATATTTCTTTTGATGGGATTTTCGACAATTAAATGACAAAATGTTTGTTAGAACATATTTTACTATTAAAATATAATATGTTTATCAACAACGTTTCGGCCAAAAGTGGCCTTTTTCATAGTCTGTAATAACCATTATTAACTCAATAATAATATTTTCATTTCAATTTACTAATATTTTGACACTTAATATAATTGAGTTAATAATGTAAATAAAATTATTACCACCAATTGTATTATGCTGACCATTTATATATGTATGATACTTTTATTTAATTACAGACTATGAAAAAGGCCACTTTTGGCCGAAACGTTGTTGATAAACATATTATATTTTAATAGTAAAATATGTTCTAACAAACATTTTGTCATTTAATTGTCGAAAATCCCATCAAAAGAAATAAAATTTCTAAGAAGAAATACGACAAAAGAAATAAATTATAAATATAAATATATATATGTATATATATATATATATATATATATATATATAATTTAAAAATTCTTGGGGATGACGATCAACAGGCTTCTACTTATTAAAAGAAACTCATTTGTTTTTATTCAATATTTCGCAATATTATTTATTGCTTCTTCAGGAATAACTAAAAAATGACATCTGACGTACATATAACAATTATAAAAGATACTTACAACTAGAGGAATAGAACAAGGTCGAAAACAAATTATAAAGATAAGGTGCTAAGGCTCTGAATATTAATAGAGATAAATATAAATTTTGATGATGAATGACAATTTTCAAAAATGTCGACGTAAACGATATCTAAATATGAAAAGTGAAACCCTAGAAACGAGTACAACGTAAAAATGTTACTGTACATGTTGTATAACGAACTCACTAAATAAATTAAATTCATAACTCAATCAAAAACGATAAGAAAACCAACTAAATAGACTACAAATAACTACAAACTCAAAATGTAAGAATAAATGGTACTAAGTTTCTGAATATCTGAACGAGAATTTATAGAATTTATATTTTTATTGATATGAACCATCTCTAAAAACATCCTGCTATTATAATTTTTCTCTTCGGCCAAAACAGTAGTACTAGTAAAGTCAAATTGATGCTTCAAATTAAAACAATGTTGAGATAAAGCACAATTTAACTTCGCTATCCTAACGTCACTCTTGTGTTGTATTAAACGAGTGTTTAACCACTGACTAGTCTGGCCAATATAACATTTATCACAATCTATACATGGAATTTTATATATAACATTAGACTTTTGGAGAAGAGGAATTTTATCTTTCAGTTTTGAAAATAATCTATCTAAAGACATGATGTTGTATTGACCTATTTTGATGTTATCATTTTTACAAATAGTGATAATTCTATTTGTTAAATCTTTTATGTGCGGTAATTTCTTATAAATGACTACATTTTCTGTAGAGATAGGAACAGCTTGTGAAGAAGAATTATAAATTAATTTGTTAGCCAATGATTTAGGGTAACCGTTATTGATAAAGATATCAGAGAGAATTTTTAAATTTTTATTAAGAAATATGGGATCACTAATTCTAACCACTCTATTCTTCATCGCCTTAACAATATTAACTTTCTGATGAATAGAATGATTAGAATAAAAATTTATATATCTTCCCGAAGAAGTAGGCTTTTGATACCAATCAATCATAATTTTGTTATCAGTATTTCTTATAATTTTGGTGTCTAAAAAAGGAACAGAGCGATCAGTTTCTTCCTCAACAGTAAATTGAATACTACTATGTACAGAATTGAAAGTAGATAATATTTCATTTATTTTATTAAACGGTACCGCACAAATAATATCATCAACATATTTAAAGATAAAGGGAAGTTTGAAAGATAATTTTGGCAAAACATTATCTAATACAAAGTCCATTGTAATTAGGGCAATTATTGGACTTAATGGTGATCCCATAGGGGTTCCAAAAATTTGTTTATAAAATTTATCTTGAAAGGAAAAGTAGCAATTATCAAATATAAATTTAATTAAAGTAATGAACGACGATAAAGTGAAACTACAATAATCACTAATAAGTAACCATTTATCTTCAATTATACGAACAACCAAGTTTAAAGGAATATTAGTAAATAAAGAAACTACATCTAATGAAATTAAAACAAAATTATGAGGGAGTTGGGTATCTCTAATATCTTTAACAAAAGTGAAAGAGTCCTTAGTATTATAAGTAGTGCGACAAGCTAGCGAGGTAGTTAAAATATCCGATAAATATTTGGACAATTTGTATAACGGTGAGTCGATAGAGGATACTATAGGACGTAATGGAATCTCACTTTTGGGAAGACCATAAAATTTAGGAGTGACAGAATTATTCACAGTAAGTTGTTTATAAGTTGAATGAGAAATATATCCCATACTTTTAGCATTTTTTAAAAGGTCATTACCTTTTTTTTGGGTAGTGAAAGTTGGATCTCTATCAATAACCTTGTACACTTTCGTATCATTTAAAAGTTCATTAGCTTTAATGTTATAATCATTTTTATTCATGGCGACAGTAACATTTCCTTTGTCAGCGTTAAGAATTAATAAATTCTCATTATGCTTAAGAAAACGATTACATTCCATAAATAAATTATGAAAATCTACATTATCGGAGCCACGGGATTGCACATAATTAGTGATAAAAATGGCTCGAAAAATTTACTTGGACTTCTTGATGGTGCTACAGGAAGAACTAGAAATCAGATAAATGATTTTAATATAAGGTTAGGTACTAAAATACTTAATTTTGAAATCAAAATCACAGTTAACGAAATTGTAATTTTTCAAAACTTAATTAATAGCATAAGAGACCAACTGAAAGATTTACTTCCAAATTACATTTTTAATGAATTTTCTAATAGGTTAGCTATCACATACAATAAACTATTTAAACAGATAAAAGCTGCAAATATAAGTAAATTTAACAAATTAATTTTAAATAAACTTGAAACTAAGTTATTTCATAATAATCATAAATGGTTTGTTAATGTTTCAAATGTATTAATTCCTGACAAAATTAAAAATTTCTTATCACTAGGTCCTAAATTTAGTTTGCAACACCTAAATCATGTAACATTGGTAAACTTTTGGCTGAAGTTGAAAACTTACTTGAGGTATTTCCAAATAGTGCTAGAGATGTATACAGGGCTCGTTTAACTAATATTATCACTAATTATGTGCAATCCCGTGGCTCCGATAATGTAGATTTTCATAATTTATTTATGGAATGTAATCGTTTTCTTAAGCATAATGAGAATTTATTAATTCTTAACGCTGACAAAGGAAATGTTACTGTCGCCATGAATAAAAATGATTATAACATTAAAGCTAATGAACTTTTAAATGATACGAAAGTGTACAAGGTTATTGATAGAGATCCAACTTTCACTACCCAAAAAAAAGGTAATGACCTTTTAAAAAATGCTAAAAGTATGGGATATATTTCTCATTCAACTTATAAACAACTTACTGTGAATAATTCTGTCACTCCTAAATTTTATGGTCTTCCCAAGATACACAAAAGTGAGATTCCATTACGTCCTATAGTATCCTCTATCGACTCACCGTTATACAAATTGTCCAAATATTTATCGGATATTTTAACTACCTCGCTAGCTAGTCGCACTACTTATAATACTAAGGACTCTTTCACTTTTGTTAAAGATATTAGAGATACCCAACTCCCTCATAATTTTGTTTTAATTTCATTAGATGTAGTTTCTTTATTTACTAATATTCCTTTAAACTTGGTTGTTCGTATAATTGAAGATAAATGGTTACTTATTAGTGATTATTGTAGTTTCACTTTATCGTCGTTCATTACTTTAATTAAATTTATATTTGATAATTGCTACTTTTCCTTTCAACATAAATTTTATAAACAAATTTTTGGAACCCCTATGGGATCACCATTAAGTCCAATAATTGCCCTAATTACGATGGACTTTGTATTAGATAATGTTTTGCCAAAATTATCTTTCAAACTTCCCTTTATCTTTAAATATGTTGATGATATTATTTGTGCGGTACCGTTTAATAAAATAAATGAAATATTATCTACTTTCAATTCTGTACATAGTAGTATTCAATTTACTGTTGAGGAAGAAACTGATCGCTCTGTTCCTTTTTTAGACACCAAAATTATAAGAAATACTGATAACAAAATTATGATTGATTGGTATCAAAAGCCTACTTCTTCGGGAAGATATATAAATTTTTATTCTAATCATTCTATTCATCAGAAAGTTAATATTGTTAAGGCGATGAAGAATAGAGTGGTTAGAATTAGTGATCCCATATTTCTTATGAAAAATTTAAAAATTCTCTCTGATATCTTTATCAATAACGGTTACCCTAAATCATTGGCTAACAAATTAATTTATAATTCTTCTTCACAAGCTGTTCCTATCTCTACAGAAAATGTAGTCATTTATAAGAAATTACCGCACATAAAAGATTTAACAAATAGAATTATCACTATTTGTAAAAATGATAACATCAAAATAGGTCAATACAACATCATGTCTTTAGATAGATTATTTTCAAAACTGAAAGATAAAATTCCTCTTCTCCAAAAGTCTAATGTTATATATAAAATTCCATGTATAGATTGTGATAAATGTTATATTGGCCAGACTAGTCAGTGGTTAAACACTCGTTTAATACAACACAAGAGTGACGTTAGGAAAGCGAAGTTAAATTGTGCTTTATCTCAACATTGTTTTAATTTGAAGCATCAATTTGACTTTACTAGTACTACTGTTTTGGCCGAAGAGAAAAATTATAATAGCAGGATGTTTTTAGAGATGGTTCATATCAATAAAAATATAAATTCTATAAATTCTCGTTCAGATATTCAGAAACTTAGTACCATTTATTCTTACATTTTGAGTTTGTAGTTATTTGTAGTCTATTTAGTTGGTTTTCTTATCGTTTTTGATTGAGTTATGAATTTAATTTATTTAGTGAGTTCGTTATACAACATGTACAGTAACATTTTTACGTTGTACTCGTTTCTAGGGTTTCACTTTTCATATTTAGATATGGTTTACGTCGACATTTTTGAAAATTGTCATTCATCATCAAAATTTATATTTATCTCCATTAATATTCAGAGCCTTAGCACCTTATCTTTATAATTTGTTTTCGACCTTGTTTTATTCCTCTAGTTGTAAGTATCTTTTATAATTGTTATATGTACGTCAGATGTCATTTTTTAGTTATTCCTGAAGAAGCAATAAATAATATTGCGAAATATTGAATAAAAACAAATGAGTTTATTTTAATAAGTAGAAGCCTGTTGATCGTCATCCCCAAGAATTTTTAAATTATCTAATTGTACGATCGTTACGTTCTCACAAGTTATATATATATATATATATATATATATATATATATATATATTGTAATGTTATTACATTTATTAAACATTCATTTATATGTGTGAATGCATACAACCGCAGACCTACGGAACTTTTAACATTTTTACGAGAGCTGTACACACCACAATTTTAAATAAAGTAGTAAAGTAACAATAAAAGACAACGTATGAAATTTTAAAATTATTTATTGACTGTGAACGATGATAAAATTCATTTATAAGTGTTAGATATATGTAATTGTAACGTTAGAATAAGTTAAATATAAAAATAACCTTCAACAACTGCGACAAATGTCAAAAGTTATGTAAATCATATCGCCTAGCAAGGTCTAATCTTAAACCTCAATGGTGTAGTGAACATTAATTTAAACAGGTCCATGAAGACTAACTGGTGGATCGCTAGACAATATTGTTTCTGGGTTATTACCCTTCATCAGTAGCGATTACCAAGAACCTTAGTTGTTGAAATACCTTTACATGTAGTGGCCATCAAAACTTCTTGGCGCGAGCCAATCACTCCTAACGAACCACTGACAACAGAACACTGACGAGACGATACCTTGTCTAACACCTTGCGGAGACTAAACAAGAGACGACTGTCAAACGTCCAGTGTCAACATATAAAAGGATTGCTGCAATTAAGTTCAAAAACAATTCAAATTAAAAATGTATCTTGTCAAATCTGACAGCAAACTTCATAACTTCATATGTACGAAAATACAGTTCATCATATTTTCTTAAAATACAATGCAGGGAACCACACATTGAAGTAACGTTATTAAATGAACATTTAAGACGAACAAACGCGGGCGCAGTAAGAAGTCAGTGTTACATAGGTAAAATATTCAAAGTCTGTATTACAAGGAGTCAAAAAATAAACATACTTAGACTAAAAAAATTAAAATAATAACAAAAGCCAAGAACAACACTACCAGCACGTTTGAATTATAAAAACAAAGAAACATGAAACCCAAAATATGAAAACTTTAAAACATTAAACAACATTTTTGGTGTTTTGGATAAAACACATTTCGATGAAAAGTCTCTTAGATAGATTGAACTCACTGGCCAAGATTTTTAAGTCGTTCTAATTGGGATTATGATTTTTGTTATGAATGTGGTCTGAGTTTACAGTCACCTCTGTGGTTTGCCAATCTGGCTGACAATCTTTGGCTAGTCTGGCCTACATACAGCAGATCACACTCGGTGCACGGTATTTGATACACTACTTCAGTTTTCATCAGTAATTTTATCTTTAAGTCTACTAAACGATTTGTTAATGGTATTGCAACATTTATCTGAAATTAGGGCAGGACTTTTATTTTTGAATATGGCCTTTAAAGCAGGGGAAAGACCTTCTACATAATGAAGGCTATTATAAATTTTTAATTGATTATTTAATCGATCTGTAGGAACATCGTCTGAAGGACGCTGGGTAGGAATAGAGAACAGAGATCTTTTTAACAAACTTGAAGGATAGTTATTAGTTTTTAATATGCTAAATAATTTATTCAAACTAGTTTGACGGAAATCAGGGTGTACTATATTAAAAAATCTAGTCTTAAGTAACATTTAATTTATATTGAAAAGGTGCACTTGAATTATAATTTAGATATCTGAACTGGTTGGTTTTTGATACCAATCAAATGTAATATGATTATCATATGTCCAAATTAACAATATATCTAGAAAAGGTATAGTATTATTTTTCTCTCTCTATGGTAAAACTTAAATGTTCATTGAAAGAATCAAAAACTCATATTACCTCGGCGTCACTGCCTCAAATAATATCATCTACATAGTGATGAATAAAAGGAAAGTGAAAAGTAAGTTTCTCCACAGAATACTTGATAAGAGTGTTCATCACAATTTCAGCTACTATGGGAGACAAACGTGATCCCATCAGAGTACCAAAAATTTGTAGGAAAAAATTACCTTCAAAGGAAAAAAAGTTGAATTGAAGATGAAGCAATGAACACCATCAACAAATCGTTTAGTAGACTTAAAGATAAAACACCATTACTGATGAAAACTGAAGTAGTGTATCAAATACTGTGCACCGAGTGTGATCTGCTGTATGTAGGCCAGACTAGCCAAAGATTGTCGGCCAGAATGGCAAACCACAGAAGTGACTGTAAACTCAGACCACATTCTTGTGCATTAGCAGAGCATTGTAATAACAAAAATCATAAACCCAATTACAACGACTTAAAAATCTTGGCGAGTGAGTTCAATATATCTAAGAGACATTTCCTCGAAATGTGTTTAATCCAAAACACCAAAAATGCCGTGAACTCTAAGAGCGATATCGACGGATTGATGGCTTGGTTGGCCAGCATGAATTGATTGATTGAGGAATTTAAATTAGTTTCATAATATTTTTTGCACTTTCTATAAATTATTTAAAAATTTTTGACCCTTAAATTTTTCACCTTTTTCTTCTCGTTCGACGTGTTTTTGCCCGTGTATATTTTTAATTTGATGATAGTGTTGTTGTTTCTTTTTATTATGACCGACACTCACAGTGTATTATGCTAATGTTTTTACTTTTTAGTGTCTTAATTAGGGTTTTTCGTCTTTAATCAATTTTTGTAAAATTGTTCTTTAATGTTTTAAAGTTTTCATATTTTGGTTTTCATGTTTCTTTGTTTTTATAATTCAAACGTGTTGGTAGTGTTGTTCTTGGCTTTTGTTATTATTTTATTTTTTTAGTCTAAGTATGTTTATTTTTTGACTCTTTGTAATACAGACTTTGAATATTTTACCTATGTAATACTGACTTACTGCGCCAGCGTTTCTGTGGTGTACTGCACAAAAAAATGTTTTCGTAAATTTCACTCTAACCGATTTGTTCGTCTTAAATGTTCATTTCATAACGTTACTTCAATGTGTGGTTCCCTGCATTGTATTTTAAGAAAATATGTTATATTCGTTTTTCGTGTGTTTGAACTGTATTTTCGTACATATGAAGTTAGCTTTGCAGTATTTTTGTGTAACACATTGTCTTCTTTAGTAAGTATTTACATATTTTTTTTGTTAGAGATTGGTTACTCATTTTGTATTGTAATGTTATTGTAGGTCTTGAAAATGATTTAATTATTAAATTGAAACGTTGACTTTAGAAAAATTTGCATTTTCTTTGGTGTGATCGTACAACGCGAATTCTACGTTTTCCCGTAGTAATCTACCTTACTCTCTATATATATAGTTATACCGGGTGTCCCAACGATCTGACAAACTTCCCTTACGGCGTGTATCTACATGTATAGAGTGTCCCTAGTTTCGTATTCTAAAAATATTTTGTGCCGGCATGGGCGGTTCGTCTGAGGGGGGGGGGGAAATAAACTTGTCTAAATGGAACACCCTATATATTTTTGAATTATATGAAGAATTGTGAATACATCCATGTACAACTTGTTTGTCAAAGCTCAACAGAACTGGTGATTTTAAATTTTTTTAGTCAAATTTTAGATATGCAGACTATGCTTCAAAAAATCATGTAACTGAGAGGGTAGTTGGTGAGTGGGTAATTTTTTATCCGTGGACTAAGGGGTCATCAATGTAAGTATTAATGCGCCCAAGAATCTCCTTTTGTATACAGGGTGTTGTCAGTGAATTTTCAATCTCGCGCAATTTTAAGAGGCAAAATATCATTTTTTTCAAACGATACCTACTATCAAATTTACCAACACTCGATTCAAAATCAAATTCAGTGTCGACTGATATTATATTCCTATACCTATCACTGCAGGTTTTCGAGTAATTTCAGAAAAATACATTATTTGTTCTCAAAATCAATCGCATTACAATTTTCGTAATATTAAACATAGTAGTCGGTTACTTTAACGTTTTTATGCCAGTGACAGTCTTTATCAATAAATTTAATAGACGTATTAGTTAATGAATAATTAAGTTTGTCCCAAGCTTGTTTTTGAATGATGAATTTTTCAAAGGAAGAAATGGTAAATATGATTTACACAGTGGGTGAAGCAGACAAGAATTGCCTTTTAGCAATGAGGCTCTATAGGCAGAAGTACCCTGATTTAAGACAACCAAATGTTAGATGTCTGCAGAAGCTAGTTGATCGCTTCGAACGCACCGGGAATGTGGCATACGAGAGTATCGGATAATTCAAAACCACAAATTCCACCCATACCATGTAGAATTGCATCAAGCATTAAACGGGAACGACTTCGATAATCTTTGCCAATTTAATGATGGAACGTATAGAGGAAGATCCGGCATTTATCAATAATATTCTTTTCACGGATGAGGCAACGTTTCGCAGCAATGGGATGGTAAACAGCCATAATGTATATTACTAAGCCACCATAAACCCTCATTGGGTGAGACAAGTTGATCACCAACACTAGTGTTCTCTTAATGTTTGGGTTAGATTATTGGGTAACTATGTAATTGGTCCCTATTTTTTGAAAACCATCTTATTGGTACCGATTATTATCGGTTTTTGTGAATGTACTGCATACTTTATTGGAAGATGTGGATTTGCAAACGTTGCGGGGTATGTGGTTCCAACAGGACGGGGTTCCACGTCATTTCCATAGAAGGGTAAGACGATATTTAGAACTATCGTTCAGAGTACATTTCATTATTTTTAGCAAGAATGAGCTTACTCGATGTTAAGTGGGCTCTGATGAAGTGGGCTGCCTTAGCTAAGAAGCCGTTGTTGCTTTTAATTGATTAATCTGATGTGACTTTTTAAAGTGGTTTCAATTGCTCGATGCAATTCTAGATGGTATGGGTGGAATTTGTGGTTTTGAGTTATCCAATTTACTGAACTGACACTAGGCTACTATGTTTAATATTAGCGGCCGGTTTTATAAATGCTTGTTAACTTTAACAATGTAGTTAACTGGATGATCGTATTGCCAACTGTTTTATAAATGAAAGTTAACAACGTGATCATGATACGCTGTTGTCAATTCATGATCACATTGTTAAGTATATTGTTAAAGTGAATACTGCGTTTTATAAAGCCTTTCATAGTGTTAAGTTCATAGTTAAGCATACGATTAATTAATCACGCCTGCATCTGTAGTTAACTAAGGGTAAATACGAAATACAACAGATTGATTGAAATATAAGTGACATTTATAAAGAAAACTGCTTCCTAATACAAAAATAATTGTAGATGTCGATGGATGTCAATGAAAGTTCACTTTCATCTGATGAAAAAATTACGATTCAAAACACATTTTATAACTAAAATTTTGCCGTGCACTGCCATCTCTGTCTAACATATAATTTGGAGAGGTGCAGACAATCGTTACGGCAACTGAAATAAGGCGTTTTAACGCGATTCTATCGGGAACAAGACGTATTGCGGGGTAACTCGCTTTTCTCATCGTGATACCTAATACTCGCTTCTACGCGAGATTGGTTGCTAGGCAAAAGAAATAAAATTCTATCTACCTGTAGCTGTAAAGCAGAACGAATGTAGGGTCTAATGATTTTACGTTGCCAACTGTCAGCAGAATTAAATAAAATATAACAACACGTAGTTAAGTACGTTGTTAGTTAACAATGCTCTGAAAATGTTTATACAACGCAAGTACTATTTGATCTCGTGTTCAATTGATCACATTGTCAGCCGACAATGCAGTTAACTGAGGCTTTATAAAACCGGCCGTTAGTGTAGTAAAAAGAAATCCATTATTTTTGTATGAAATTGAAACCGTTACTTATCATAGTTACAATGATCCGATTTAGGTCAAATATGCGCCGTTTTGTTCTATAACTTGTTGACATTTAAAAGGTAATTTCATTATGCCTCTTTCATAGAAGCCCTCGTCCCTATTGGCAAAAAATTGAGTGTGGCACCCAAACATCGACCTTTTTTGTATCTAGCCTTATTCAAATGGTTCCAAACGGTTTTTTGTGCTATCTTTAGCTCTTGGGCAATCGAAATAGTGTTTACATTACGGTCGGACCCGACAATGTCCATGATTTTATCGATATTTTCGACAATTGGCCTTGCATTGCGTGATGCATCTTTGACATCGAAATTACAGGAACGGAATCGACGAAACCAAAATTGTGCCTGATTGGCTGTTGTAGCATCAGGACTATAAACACTATTCACATTTTCAGCCACCTGGCTTACGTTTTCGCCTTAATCAAAGAAAAACTGTAAAATATAGCGTTTTTTCTCTTTGTTCGTATCCATTTTTGACGCGCTCTCAAACAAAACTGAGTCAACTAATCACAAAAAAGCTTTATTAGTACGAAATCTCATCTTTATAACGCCATAAACTGTAACCCGATCGGACTTATACAACGCGAGATACACATTACTAAATATCTAAATCTAAATCTATTGGAAAAATAATCGATTTCTTTTTACTAGACCTATTATTACGAAAATTGCAATGCGATTGATTTTGAGAACAAGTATTTTTCCGAAATTACTCGAAAACCTGAAGTGATATGTATAGGAATATGTAGCATCAGTCGACGCAGAATTTGATTTTGAATCGAGAGTTGGTAAATTTGATAGAAGGTGTCATTTGAAAAAAATGATATTTTGCCTCTTAAAGTTTTGCGAGATTGAAAATTCACTGCCAACACCCTGTATACAAAAGGGGATCCTTGGGTGCACTAATACTTACATTGATGATCCCTTAGTCCACGGATAAAAAATTACCATCCTACCAATTACCCTTTCAGTTACATGATTGTTTGAAGCATAGTCTGCATATCTAAAATTTCACTAAAAAATTTAAAATCACAATTTCTGTTGAGTTTTGACAAACAAGTTGTACATGGATGTATTCACAATTCGTCATAGAATTCAAAAATGTAAAAATATACAGGGTGTTCCCTTTAAACAAAGTAAAATTTATGTCCCCCCTCAGACGAACCGCCCATGTTGGCTCAAAATATTTTTAGAATATGAACCTAGGGACCGTCCATACATGTAGATAGTTACTTTTTTCCAATTCGAAAACATAACGCGGTAAGTTAACTTTCTCAGATCGTTGGGACAACCTGTATATATGTATATATATTTAGTTAGTAATATAAGTAAATAAATAATAATAAATAATAAATAAAAATAATAAATAAAAAATAAATAATAATAATAATAAATAATAATAAAACCCTGCCGAAGAATACCGTCGAACAAAACTAATATTCGCCGGACACATCACAAGGGTTGGGTGGCCTGAAAGTGTGTGTACCAATATGTGGCCCTTAATAATGAATTCTGGCGTCCGTTTGGAGATAATAAAACGGACAGCAATTAACAGACGTCCAAGCATATTGTAAGTTGTAAACCTTTAAAATGTATCAATTTCACTTCAGAAGACCCCCGGCAGTTAAATTTAAATAGTTCCACCCTTAAAATTTGGAAAACGCCGAAACCAATGAATATTCTAAAATCGTATCCCCATTTAGTTAATTACATTAGATATTAGATATTACATTAGACATAGATATTATATTCAGACAGATAATACACATTATTATATTCAGATATTATTACGAGTAGAACAACCAAAGTGAAGAATACCAATTCGAGCGAATTAAATTATTGGTGCCTAAGTAAGATCGCTCGATCATAAAAATAGTGGCAGCGTTGGTCTCTCGATCATAACAATGGTCCCACGATCATAATACTGATTGCAGTGATGGTCGCTCGGTCATAACACAACACGACAAACACTGCGACAAAAATTCGCCCTATGCCAATCGAACCCGCACGCCACTGCGACAGCAAACATCGATGACCAACTCTCTCTGTTAGTAGTCCAACCAAGATGGGTGAAGCAGTACAGCTCTACAACGTTTTCGTAAATATTCACTGATCCCTAATACAAGTAAATGCGCCCAAAATATGTAATCTTTGATAGAATAATATACCTAAATGTCTTAAATAAAATACATTATTTACATGGGTTTGCGCGGTTCTAAATTAACTTAATTAAATAAATGTATATATGCGGGCCCGAACATTATCTTTGTTCGTATATTGTGTTATAATTGTGTTTTCATTAAGAAATTATAGTAGATTATACCACGAGTCAATAATGATAGTTATTATTCCCGAGGAAAAGTATTTACGAACCGAGAGCGCAGCGCGAGGGAGTAACACTCCGAGGGAATAATAGCCATTATTGCGAGTATACTCTACTTTATCTACGACTAAAACATATAAATTTGAGATTTTTAATGAACAACTTAGTTATGGTTGTGAACTATCAATAACAATGACACTTTTGAGTTTGTGTATTTGGTTTCTATGGTATTATTTAATTTGAGAAATTTTGTGATTGGAGAGCAAGAGGGAATAATGACTATTAATCCCTCGTCGTTATTCCCTAATAGAATATTATATGGCATTATTGTTCAAAAACCACAAATATAAATACTTCCATTATATACTAGTCGTAGATAATAGTATTTTGTGTACCAAGGCCAAAAAGTACTGTTTTTTCGTTTTCTTTACGACCGAGGCGTAGCCGAGGTCGGAAAGCAAACGAGGACGAAAAAACACTTTTTGGCCGTGGTGCACACAACATTTTTTAGGCGACCCTCATAAAATTTTCAAATTTATTGCAACATTTACTTATAATTTATTGACATAGTCATTTATGACAACTGAACAATTGTACATATTTGTGACACCTTCAGACATGTTTATGTTTTCTTTGTCTACATTCGAAGCTATTTCGGCTTTATAAACAATAATTACCCAATAATCAGTTGAAAAGTCTATCACCAACACGTATTTACTAATGTAAACAAGATGTACAGTTTGACACTGACGGCAATGTGGTTATTTTTATACAATTTCGGTAGCTGTCTGTAGATGGCGCCACCCTATTGCGGACGAAAAATGAAAGCGGACGAAAAACGGTTACTTTTCGTCCGCGTTTGACGACTGAAATTTCAATTTTTCGTGTCGGTCGCCTAAAAAGGTATATTATTCTATATCAAACGTTGACAACATCTCGAGAACAGTCTATTGATGTTCACACATAAGTGGCGAGCGGGCAAGGGGTGACTGTCGCACTAGTTGCGCAATTATTGTAATTTTCTTATTATAGTCATTGGTGTGAACAGTGACAAGTATTGTTGGGTCATCACTGAGATGTATTAATGACAACTGATTTGAATACGTTACAGGTTACCGAGCGATTGCTGGTGGAGTTAGGCGGCTCGGATGCAGTGACGTTGCTGTGCTGCTGTTAGCAATAACGGTGTTGTTGTTGTGATTGACATTGTGGCGTTATTATTGTTTTTGTTGTTGTCACGGGACGCGACTGATGATGTCCCGTTGTTAATGATTACCGTCGGGACTATATGCTTGTGTCGTGGATAGCGAAAGTGGGCTATCCTGTCATCGCAATTCGGGTTGTACTACTCATGATGATTGCTGTATAATTTGATTACCCGAATGCAAGAACATGTGAGAGCATCGCTCGTATACACCTTTCGTGGAGTAGGAGTTTGGTAACGTAGTCAAATAGTCGATTTCCGTGGGGCTATGTGAAAGGGAATGCAATTATTATTAGGCGTCACTTATTAGAGGCGGAATATCTTCTATTGACACAGCCTTTCAATTGTTCTATCTGATTCGTGCATTTTACATTATCTGCAATTAATATGGAATATTATGCCTGGCTCTGAATCATAGAGCTACATGTTTACACATTGTGTGTCATTCATACCCCGCGCATGTTTTTCTCCCTTCCGCGTCTCTCGTCTCTCTCTCAAAATGTAGATAACTCAGTAACAAAAATTAGCTTTGTATACGTAATCTACATGATTGTCTAAAAATATAATAGCGTTTTTAACGTACATTAAAAGTCTAAAAATGAATTAGGTCTTGTAATTAAATTATAAAATGCAAACGTTGTCCGCCAGAAGATTTATCGGTGAACTAAATAAAAAACGCAGTGCGCAAAGTTAATAATTTCAAATATAAGACAACAATAACACAGCACAACACAATTTTCACTAATTTTTTACTGTTGATGTCTTCTGATTACTTAAGGGGGGATCCTGCTTTAGAAGGCTCAAAAAAATTATTGCTCAAATCTATGCCTAATATATCTAAGAATATGTATAAAAAATATAGCGTCTAATTCGCAATATTTTGAAAGATACAGCACTAAACACAGTGAGGTGTCGAGCAAAAAATATACGAACGCACGAACGCAAATCAAGCGCGCGCCCCTCCCCGCAGAACAACACCGAACTCTGTACTTAAAAAAGTTCAATCGGTCGTTCGAAACAATAATATTTTGAATTCGTAAGAGCTATAGTAGGATTATAACGAGATATTCCGTAAGTGATCGAGAATTAACATTTTTGCTGATCGTAAACTTTAGAGCGCGTTTTCTCGAGTTTTCGTTTTTACGTTTTTTCTAAACTGGTGGGCGTGATTGCGAGAAAACTAGACAAGCAATCAAAACGAAACAAAACTTTTGTTGGCTTCAGTAGCATTCTCTTCTATTTGAACTAAAAAGATTAATGAAAAAAAATTCTAAACAACTTTGTAGCAAGTTGAAATGATTTTCTCTTCCTGTAACGAGCACATTTATTTTCAAACCTGAGAAAAATCTTGAATTTCAAAATTTTGGTTTTTTTTTTAGTTCACATAGAAGAAAATATATGAGAATTACCATTTTCTTTGGTTTTTTGTTTCAGACAAAAATTACGGGCTACATCTTTCCCACCAATTGTAAATTGGAATTGAAAGGTGTTGCACAAATGTGCATAAACATCGGTTCCGTTTAAATATTTTTCTCTCGAAATATTTTTTTTTAATGCTAAAATATGCAATAAGATTCTCTAAAAAGTTCACTAGACTTGCAAATTTTTTTCTGTCCTAAAAAAATTCCCCCAAAAACACTATTTTAAGGCCTCCTAAAGCAGGATCCCCCCTTAAGTGATGGAACGAGCCCTACTTTTTTTTCATCAGGATACATTTTTTCAGCAATCGCTGTTTTAATAGTACAAGTATACAAAAAAATGTTTTTCGTGCTTTCCTTATAATCTTGTCTCTTACAAGTCACTTTTTAGTGTTTCCTGTTACAGTATGTACTTGTTTGTTCAAGTAGTCACCGGATTATCCACCCCAGTCTTCATAACTGTCAGGTCCGTTCCCTTTGTTCTCAGTAACAAAAGAGAGGGGTATTTTCCTTGTAAAACTTCATTCATAAGAAATATTTTAGTTTTGTAAATGGCTGTCGACGGTCAGTGGCGTTTTGAATTCCAGTTAGCTTGAATGTGAAATGTCTGATCAACGTCGGTGCGTAAATAGTGCAGGTTCCTTTTGATATGCATGTGGTAGTTATACTCCATAAAACAGAGAAGAAATAAAACACAATTTTTAAAAAGTGGGTTCTTCATTATGCATGTTCATCGTGAACCGAAACTATGAGACATTGGATTTATGACAAACGGAAGTCGTTGACGTTTGGTATACCAAACGTTATGTAAACGTGGTCCACCACTCCATATAAATTAGGCTCTGAATGAGGACATTGGTTGTTTCAAAGTTCATGTTACAAAGTTCCCACTGAAAACTGAAGATAAGATACCAGCAGGCATTTTCGGGGGGTTAGGTTCGTCAATTTGTGCAGGACTTTTCCTCAGTTGTTGTCGTTGTGAGTCACATATGTGCAGTGACGCACATATGAGAGCTTCTTTCTTTTCCCTGACAATGAAAAAATTTAGAAATTCATAATTATTGACACATGTTTATCTTTTTTCAATATATTCATTAATATTTCAGTTATCTAAACCAGCAGAAACAGTTTGTATTAGCTTTACGTGTTTAATTTATATATTATTTCATTGAAATCAACAAAACAACAACTACATTTGATTTGATTTTGTAAGAAAGTTCTAGCCCGATAGAGGAAAACTGAAAACCGATTTGAATTTAAAGTATTCAACCCTAATAGTAGCTAACATGGTAGAGCAAAGCATATCGCAACTTTATTTTACTATTAACTAACAATTAATTGGAATAGAGGTTGTCAAGAGCCGATTGGAAACATTAAATGTATATGTCTAGTAACTGGAAATCAATCAGAATAATATTCTCTCCTTGCAATTTTAATGGACGTAGACATAATTCGTTGGGACTGCAACTAACTTCGAAAGATATCCTCGGCGCCTTAGTTGCGAGAAAGTTTAATTGGAAGTGATTAGACACGTTCATTGCCCGAATTGGGGCAATTCCCAATGCAGTTGAGATATAATTTATGTACTCGATCCGTCTTAGTTCTAGAATGAAGTTCATCAATTTATCGCTTTCTTTTAATGTTACCCAGCAAGTTTCAACGTAGATGCACTTTGGATGGAATAATTTATCAATTATGAAATGATTGTTTTGGTGGCCTTTGTTAATAATTAATTTCAATTTATAACTCTTAGCACTTGGATTATAGAGTCCGTTAATTAGCGCTAGTTATTAATACATGACCTGAACACAACGAATGTCGTTGGCATACATAGCATACATAGTCGGTTTTTCAGTTTGCGAAAATAATTTTATAAGAATCGATATGTCGTTCAAAAATTCAACTGTTCATTTTCACAGACCTGCATAAATTTTTTCGTATATGACTCATCCATCAGTAAAGCAACTTTTACACTTCTGGTAATTAATGAAACAACATGTTTTGAATAAAATAATACACACACAATTTTCCATTTGAAGTTACTTAATGTTATGACTTTTGAAAATAATTTTACAAATGTGGGCCGTATTTTGCAACAAAAGGTATGCCTTGGCAAAATTAAACAACAAACTATCCATTGGTGTACATTAAGTTTAAATTGTTAATACATTCTGAAATCAACAGACAATTATATTTGAATATATTTTTAAAATTATTAACGAGTAATTTTGAAGATTTTTCTTGGGGTAAAAGTTTTTAAATTAAAATTGGTTATTAGTTTTTGGTGATTAAAGTAATATTATGACATGATTGTAATTTTCTTTACTTAACACCTTTAAATAATTCTCCATAGTCAAAAAACGAAATTGGGGAATAATTCACTACAACTAAAGAAAAAAATAGAGTCCGAGAACAACATTATGGAGATGTTTGCTGGGGTTCAAGTGAAAATTACAGTTTCAGTAATACTGAGTTACTATTTACAATAAATAAAATTAACACAAATTTTAGTTTCAAATATATACTAAGTGACATAGAAATCCGAACACCAAGAAAGAGTTGGAATTTTTTAATAATTTTAACACCACATAGTCGGCTACGATATAGGAACAATCGAAGAAAAATTCAAGTTAAAAAACAAAAGACAAACGACTTTTTATTAATAGTGTGTTTGACCACCTCGAAGCCGCGTACACTCATTGAGTCGTCTAGGCATGGATCTAATCAGGTGGTCGATATCTATTTGAGGCACCTCATCTCAGGCTACTTTACCTTATGTTTCAAAGCATCTAACGTATGCGGAGAATTGGCTAAATTGGTGAGTCGCATACCCATCACATCCCAAATATGCTCAATTGGTGATAGGTCAGGTGAACGGGAGGGCCATGGCAAAAGATTAACGTCGGTAGCTTGAAAGAAGTCTAGACTGACGCGAGCTACGTGAGGACGGGCGTTATCTTGCTAGATTATGGGATTTGGCATGGTCGAAAGATAGGGTCGCAGATGGCGCTCTACAATGGCATGAATGTATCGCTGAGCATTCATATTGCCTCTAACAAAGACTAGAGGTGGCCTGTTTCCATAGGCAATGGCATCTCATACCATTATCCCAACATTGCGATGCACATGTCGTTCTATCGCAAACTCCAGGTTGCGGCGTTCTCCTCTTCGTCTTCTGACTATTGCCTCGCCTTGAACGACGACTGTGGAATGTCGAATGGAATAGTGTCGTCTTTAGTGACGAGCCCCGGTTTTGCGTGGCCATGCATGATGGTCGGGCAAGGGTCACAAGACGAAGAGGAGAACGCCGTAACCTGGAGTTTGCGTTAGAACGGCATGTGCATCGCACAGTTGCTGTAATAGTATGGGGTGCCATTGCCTATGGAAGCAGGTCACCTGTAGTCTTTGTTTTTATTTATTTACTTATTTATTTATTTACATTAGGATACAAACAGATTAAATCCAAAAACAGTAGTTGCAAACAAACAAAGTTGCATTTTCCAACAATATTAAATACACGTAACTAAATTAAACTAAACAAGTTTCAGAAATATGCAGATAATTTTCAGGATTATAAGCGTTATATGTTTGACATAATCTAACCAAAGATTTTAATGCAGTCTGACTTGAAATAGCTGCTAGTTCTAATAATAAAACCCAACATGCGATAAGCCTTGTTAATTATGTAATAAATGTGGCAGTCGAAAAGCAATTTACAGTCAAATAGCACTCCAAGATCCCTTACCTTTTCAGTGCACAATATATTAGTATTATCCAGTTTATATATATAATCAACTCTACCTATATTACGAGTGAATGATATTATAAAACATTTGCTCAAGTTTAAGAATAACTGATTACATTTGCAATAGTCAACTAGTCGGTTAAGGTCGTTTTGTAGAAGAATACAATCCTGATTATTATTTATCGGCAAGTAGACTTTTAAGTCGTCTGCATAAGATAAAAAACTGGAGTGAATGAAGCAAGTAGATATATCATTAATGTATATTACGAACAAGCGCGGGCCAAGCTGAGAACCCTGCGCAATACCCGAGCACATTTCAACAGGTTTAGATCTAAATCCCTTGCAACGGGTTGTATTCGTACAGACGCTAGCAAGTTTGAGCAAAAGTATATCATTATTTATTTTATCAAAAGCTTTACTGAAGTCAGTGTAAATATTATCTACCTGAATTCGGGAATCCCTTGCGACTAATATAAAATCCGTGTACTCCACCAAATTCCATTGCACAGATCTACCACGCATGAAACCATGTTGCTGCGGCATTATTATATTTTTCACATGAAAATAGAGGCAGTCATAAACTAACGACTCAAATAATTTTGAAAAATAGACAAAATTGAAATGGGACGATAGTTTTTAACATTGTTGCGATCCCCACTTTTATAAACGGGTATAAGGTTACAAATTTTCCATTTGTTGGGGAATATACCTGTTTTTATAGAAGTGTTAAATAAGATAGTTAAGGGAACACAAAATTCCACCCCGCAATCTTTGATAAAGCCGGCTGGCAATCCGTCCGCCCCACAACATTTGTTAATATTTAAGTTTCTTAATTTATCTAGTACGCTTGATTCATCAAAACTGCAAGAAGTAAGCGTGTTAACATTGGTGCCAGGCGCATGTTGATTAGTTTTATTTTTGTTGGTAGATAAGCCATCCACAAATACTGATTTAAAGTAATTAGAAAACAATTCACTAATGCCTTCGCCGGTAGATGCAATGCTACCATTATGTGAAAGGTTCGCTGGGATATCAGGATAACCCTTACGATTACGTGCATATGACCAGAAACGCTTTGGGTTGCTAACAATATCGTTTTCAATATTTACCAGATAGTCAGCGTAGTCTTGTTTGATATGGCATTTGGAGCGTGCTCTAAATAATTTGTACGTTCTATAGTCGTTAATATTCCCATATATTTTCCATTTTCTATGCATAGTCAGTTTCGACTTGCCCAACTTAATTGTGCTCTTTTGAAACCAAATAGGGAATTTCTTAGAGCGGGATCGCCTCATTGGCGCAAATGCACCGAGTCCTGTATTTACAATTTCATAAAATCGGCCGACTTCTCTGTTTACATCAACTCCAGGAAATTCCTCTTTCCAATAAATATTCGACATATAGCGCTTAAATGATTTGTAATTCAAAGCTCTGAAATTGAACGGTCTAGAGTTATGGTTAAACAATAGATCACTTTTACATGAAATTACACAGGTTACATGTATGGCATAGTGGTAACGATTTTCCGGTACAAGTGGATAATCACATCGATCAACGCTTGTAATAAAGTGTCTATGAGATAGGACTAAGTCCAAAATTTTATTATTATGATTTAATACATGGTTATATTGGTACAGGCCAGAAAAAGATAATGCTTCAATAAACATGACAGATTTTGCATCTGAAAAATTAGAAGCCGTTAAATGAAAATTATCAGTTTGCTGCCAAGATATATTAGGTAAATTGAAATGGCCAAACTGCAATTAACACTCCCCTGCCATCTTTTTTACCGGATGTCAGTAGATTACGATCACGTCGATAAACAGTGTAATCACCACTTATAAACTCGGTTAACGTTGAGTCATTGAGCCACGTCTCCACTAAACAAACAATGTCAATTTCCTTATCACAAGTGTTGGGGAATATAATGTGAGCTTTAGAGCGTAGGCCCCTAACGTTCTGAAAATATATTCTTAATTTTGACATTATAATTAATCAACGATTTGTGAGATTATCACTGGTACATGTCGCTTATGCGATTTTCTTGATGTCCTCATCCGACTTAATAGTCAGAACCCGCGAATTGTCATTTTTCGAACATAAATAGCACAATTCTTTATCCATGTACATTTGTAATTCTTTGCCCTCGCAGTTTCTCGTGCACTCTTGAAGAGTAATTTGTTGTTCGATGTTAAATGCTTATTAATGAAAATACGATTTCCGATCGTGTCAATTTTTATCCCCTGTGAATCAGGACAAGACTTTGTTCCGTACATCTTTGCAGCAGCTAGAAAAGCTCATTTTTTTCCGCCGACATGAAAATTTAACTATAATGTTTTTTGGATGTTGTCCACGAGGCGCAATCATAGGCGCAACTCTATGTACAGTATCTATATCTTACACCTCAATGGTGTACTGAAAATTAATTAAAACAGGTCCATGAAGACTTACTGGTGGATCGCTAGACAATATTATTTCTGGGTTATTACCCTTCGTCAGTAGCGATTACCAAGAACCTTAGTTGTTGAAATACCTTTACATGTAGTGGCCATCAAAACTTCTTGGCGCGAGCCAATCACTCCAACGAACCACTGAGATGTAAAGGTATATTTCAACAACTAAGGTTCTTGGTAATCGCTACTGACGAAGGGTAATAACCCAGAAACAATATTGTCTAGCGATCCACCAGTTAGTCTTCATGGACCTGTTTTAATTAATGTTCACTACACCATTGAGGTGTAAGATTAGACCATCTTTCATGTATATATATATTAAAAATGTATCTTGTCAAATCTGACAGCAAAATGTAAAATTTACACGAAAGATGGTCTAATCTTACACCTCAATGGTGTACTGAACATTAATTAAAACAGGTCCATGAAGACTAACTGGTGGATCGCTAGACAATATTGTTTCTGGGTTATTACCCTTCGTCAGTAGCGATTACCAAGAACCTTAGTTGTTGAAATACCTTTACATGTAGTGGCCATCAAAACTTCTTGGCGCGAGCCAATCACTCCACCAGTTAGTCTTCATGGACCTGTTTTAATTAATGTTCAGTACACCATTGAGGTGTAAGATTAGACCATCTTTCGTGTAAATTTTACATTTTGCTGTCAGATTTGACAAGATACATTTTTAATTTGAATTGTTTTTGAACTTAATTGCAGCAATCCTTTTATATGTTGACACTGGACGTTTGACAGTCGTCTCTTGTTTAGTCTCCGCAAGGTGTTAGACAAGGTATCGTCTCGTCAGTGTTCTGTTGTCAGTGGTTCGTCAGGAGTGATTGGCTCGCGCCAAGAAGTTTTGATGGCCACTACATGTAAAGGTATTTCAACAACTAAGGTTCTTGGTAATCGCTACTGACGAAGGGTAATAACCCAGAAACAATATTGTCTAGCGATCCACCAGTTAGTCTTCATGGACCTGTTTTAATTAATGTTCAGTACACCATTGAGGTGTAAGATTAGACCATCTTTCGTATATATATATATATATATATATATATATATGCATATATGTGTATATAATCATACTCCCACAAATATCCTAGCCAAAGGATTCAATTTTGCCGTTACACCTTACAGGATGCCAGTCGACGAAATTATCTGCAGTGTTGATGCAGTTTCACAGAAACTGCACAAGGTACGGCAGAAATAGTTCGCCAAGATATATCTGGAATCCTACGGTATACCGAACCTCCAAAGGGGAATGTGACAAAAGAGGAACATCTAGCTCGAAAAAGTCTTCGTGAAAACAAGGATGTTATAGTTGTATGGGCTGACAAAGGCAATGCTACAGTTGTTATGGACATCGTCGATTACGACACGGAAATGATGTCGTTAGTAGAGGGCAAGGCTTACAAGCCGACGCCGACAGATCCCATTACACACTTGGAGAAAGCAACCAAGAGTAAAATAGAAACTTCAGAAATCGACAAAGAAATTAAGAAACTTCTCATACCTAGGGAAGAAACGTCGAGATGCGCTAAACTATACGGCTTACCGAAGATTCATAAACTGAATATACCACTATGAGCAATTGTAAGCTCCAGGGGATCTCCCATCCAGCCACTAGCAAGATATTTAGCAAAACAACTGCAGCCGTATGCTAAGAAGTCATACGAGATGCGCTAAACTATACGGCTTACCGAAGATTCATAAACTGAATATACCACTATGACCAATTGTAAGCTCCAGGGGATCTCCCATCCGGCCACTAGCAAGATATTTAGCAAAACAACTGCAGCCGTATGCTGAGAAGTCATACGTCAGAAATGCGGACCATCTAATCGAATTATTAGGAAATCATCTGGTATAATGAGATCAATTGTTAGTAAGTTTGATGTTGTATCACTCTTTACTCAAGTGCCAATCGACGATGCCATGTATAATAACCAACGGTGCAAGCATATTAAAGGTGCACCAATGGGATCACCGTCGCTATCACCGCAAATTTATGCATGATCTAGAAACTAGAGCACTAGATACAGCGCCCCATAAACCAGATGTATGTTGATGACACCTTTGTAATATGGTCGCAATGAAGAAAAGAATTTACGGCGATTTTCAAACATCTAAACGAACAACACCATGAAATTATATTCAGCATGGAAGTGTAAGAAAACAACCAGCTGCCTTTCCTAGACGTCCTACTAATGAACCCGGAAGACCGAAGCCTCAGCCACACAGAGTACAGTAAAAAGACAACATCAACAAAACCAAGGAAATGGAGACCATTGCTAGAGAACGGCTATTCGAAACGAGAAATATACAATGCTTCGAAACCAACGCAACGTAAAACGAAGGACGAGGCAAGGAACCTATAGGCACAGCTTTCTTACTTTATGTAAAAGGAACTACCGACAGAATCGGTGAAATTTTACCCTAATAGAACATCGACACCGTCCTCAAACCACATTTAAAAATAGCCTCTGTGCTCATGAACCCAACAACCAAAATCCCGCTGAAGAACAAGGCGTATACGAGATCTCATGCAAATGCTGCGACAGAAATTATATTAGACAGTCTAACAAACGCATTGAAGTCCGTGAGAGTAGTATAACAACAAGACACATTATCATCCCTCGTGAATCATATATTAGACACTGGATACAAAATAGACTTTGAAAATACCAAAGCTGGGACAGCTCATATACGCGGTTCATCACTCGAGAACCTGAAAAATCATATGTATTTATCTTTATTGTTCTTCTTTATTTTCTTTGCTGTTTATTGTTGTTTGTCCTTTCGTATCGTTGTTTACTTTGTTTTGTAATGTATTTTGTTAGGAATTAATAAAAGCGGTGTTATTATTGTTTATATAAAAAACGCCTTTCTCTTGCCATGAGGCAAGTTCTTCAAAATGCCTTGCTAAAAATAGTTGTAATTAAGTTGTATCGCGTTTAAATGACCCTTGTGGTAGATTCTGTATATCGTGAGAACGGCAAGGTGATTAGTTTATTTATAATTTTGATTGTTCAAATTATAATGACTTTATTTGTGACTTATTATGTGTCAGTCGTGTGCGAAGTGTTTTCTAGTTAGTTTATTTAAACAATGGTGGTTTTGTTAGTTATTCTGTTACTCAATTATTTATTGATTATATCGGAATTTGTGAATCAGAAAGAAAAAACTATTTGGTGGAGAATAATGACAACGAAGAATGTTTATTCATGCGATGAAAGGTGTATAACGTTTTGTTAAAAGGTTTATGTACGAGATTTGACTTTGCCAAGTAATGCGTTTGAACGTGAACGGGTAAATTGTAAGCTCTCGAAGATAACGATTTGGATGTTCACAATTTGTCGCGTAAAGATGACAGATAAAATAATTGTGAAATAAGTTAATTTAATAAACCTTTTATTTGTATTTATGTACATTTTTATTCTATACTTTAAAGAAATGTGAAAGAATGGTGATTGTTAATAATGCAACCGCCGGCGCAGTTCCGGTACACCTGGTTATTGTTTGATTCAGATAACTTTCATCTGAAAATTTTGCGTACCAATTTATTATTGTACTTAAAATAATAAAATTGCTATTACTCACGTATTACTTACCGCTTTGTCATATTTGCCTTATTTTATATTTTTCCTTGTTGAAATGTTGGCAAGTTGGTAGTAGCTGATAGACTATTGTTATAATTTGTATTTGCGCAATTAATTTACATAGTTGTCAAGTTGAAGTTTATGTGATATGAATAGGTAGGAAGGGAACTGCCGATGAATTTGGTCGTCATATGTTAATGCCAGGGATGCTATTAATTTTAATGTTTTTTATGAATCATTTCCCATGTTTGTTTCGTTTTATGCGGATGTTACTTGGTGTATACCACTTACTGGTTTGCTATATTTCTTTAGTTGACACTGACGATTATTACCTTGAAAGTTTAATGTCAAGATTCTAACCGTAATACAAAATGCAAATTCAATTATCCAAAATAACTTTTTATTATGTTAGTGCTTACTTTAAGCATCCAATGTTGTGATGACATATTATGGGTGCCAAACTTTATTGCTTAAAATGTTAGTGCGCGTTAAAAACTTGTTTATTGTATTATTGTGGAGACTAACTTTGATAGGGGAAGGACGAAGAAAAATGAGAAAATTTTAAAAATATTTATTACAAATAGTACATTGAATATAAATGTCCAAACTTATCAAACTGAGAAACTTGAGTTACACGCAGGGCTCAAGATTTAAACTTAAGTTTCTCTTCACAAATACTTTCAGTTACAGTACATATAAAAATAATATATTAATATGGCTAAAATTGTATATTACACACTTAACATTACGAATTTGTAGTCCACATTTTACACATTTCAAATTTTTACAATACGAAAAGCTTAACGTTTTGCTATCGAAAAAATATTTTAGAAGATATATATCACCAAATAAGTACACAGAAGCGACAAGTAATAAAGTAATAAAGCATACCATCAATATCAGAATAGAATAAAAAGTTAGCGATTTACACAATGCAGACTTTTACATATATCATAGTTGTTACCATTGACATGCAGCGTAAAAATATGGCGGCGTACTTTCGTGGAAATTCTTCTTAATAAACTTTATTTAGATCTAAGCTATACGATAACAATTACAAGTAGTACAAAACATTTGAAATCATGTAAAAAAATACTTCGTGTCTTTGTTGAAACATACGAACTCTGTACAAAATACGAGATTTGCTTTACATGTATATACAAAATTAGACACTAGACATATCATTGTAACATTGTTTTTGATATAAAATGCTTCAAGCTGTGCAAATAAGCGACTTATTTAACAATAATCTTACATTTCAGTTGTATTAGTGCCGCTGCTGACTCCCCTGAAAATTGATGAAAATTTAATATTTAACTACCATATTGTTCTTAACATAAGCCTGAGATTGTAGCTAAATATCTAAGAAATGGCGCTATAATCAGTGATTTTATATAATATAGAAACTATCGTAATATTTATCTTTTGTTTGCAATATATAAAATAAATATAAAATAATAATTATTCTCATGTGAATTCAGACGTTACAATGAATCTAATCTTAATGGAATTGTAGAAGCATAACCATGGTGTCTTATAAATAAAATTAATTTATTTATCAGTCATATGTATGTTAAATTTGATATAAATGTATACGTGCGAAACTTACTAGATTGGGTACACTGATTGTCAGCTAATACCAACGTAGCAAACTATATAGTTAAGGTAACTGTTTGTAAGTTGATAAGTCGATACAGAGCCAACCTACATTATCTATGACCAAAGCAGAATTTTTTCAACCTTTATTCAAATCTCCTGTTAGGCTTGTAAATCATTTTATTATCACCGTCAAATATTAACTCCGTTAACGCCTGTGGAAATTGCAATTGGTACTATTTTTGGTTGTATGTGGCATACAGTTACAATTATTGGTATCATAAGATTATATAACTAATGATCATTCCACATCAAGTTTGAAGGCGTCTTCATGTTTGTTGAAAATTTCTGCGGATTGGGTTGGGTTGGGTTGAATAACCACTGGAATTTTGAAATGAACTTCTGTAACATTTCATCTTCAGATATGCTTTGGCTGAGTCAAAGTGTGGTCAATTTGCTAGTGGACGTGTTTAAGGGTGAATTAGGCATCTGCTTAAAATAAAAATTCTAATCGCATATTTTTGAGAATTCTGTCTAAGCAATCCACCGTGGTAAATTGTAACCATGTTTCTTTTAGTTGATGACTCTGGGGAAAAATTTTTGTAAGCAATTGTTAGTTTTTCAATCAAGTATTTGTTGCATAAAATGGAAGAAATAATTTGATAGGATTTCTGCGAGGTGGATTCCCAAGCTTAAAGCTAACGTACATTAAGAAATGTACTGGCATTTATTTTCAATTGGTTTAATTTTAATTTAATGAATTTAATGGTAATAAGTGTAAAGTTCGATGATGTCAAACTTTGCCTTCTTCGATGTTTTTCATTAATCTGGTTGGCGCCAAATCAGAACCACCACTTAAACAATGAATGTACATAATTGTCGTCAAATATTCAGCTACTTTTTCATATGAATAACATTTGTGACAAACAATTTCTTATGATAGAAATTTCAATCATCCAGATCATTTTAGCTCAGATGAAAACTTTGACCTGTATCATGGAAGAGAAAGGACTAGTTGTCCACAAAATCCTTCAATATGATTTCGTGGCATCAAGTTTTCCTTCATTGCTTTGATTTGATTAGCAAAATTATGATTTGAACGAGTTACCCAGTTACATTCAATATATCAAAAAACGACAAGAAAGTGTTGCTTTTTCTAGATAATCCAGATATTCCTTCTTCCATTTTAAGTACTCAAGCTTTCTTTGACATTCTTCCTGAAACATCAAATTCATTTAAAATTTAAATAATTAATATAATATTTAATTTTTTTCTAATAATTGATTGGTAACGTAGGTTGAGTTATGACAGCCAGAATTAACTGTGACAAACACAATAAATGTACAGAGTCTTTAATAATCGCCTAATTAATTTTCAAAATTATATTTTTTTAAATTAAGCTTTTAAAATCAATGCAACCCAACCCAAACCAATCAAACGCAATGCCTCAGATTTCAACCTTAAGTTACTTAACTCACCCTACCCATTGGTCGCAGAGGCCACATTTTACAAAAGTTGGGTTGATATACATTGCAGTTCTACGTACAGTGGCCATAAATTTAAATGAATATCTGATGTTTTTGTGAGCCATATATTTTACAAATAAAAAACTACACCAATGAAAATAGACGAACTTACTGCTAGAATTGTACATAACGATACGTAAGACATTATATTTCAGAAATCGTTTTAAATCATACAGATACAGGTTCATGAGAGAATTGTGCCTCCCTGCCATTTAATGAGAAAAAATGATGTGGAGGATTTGAGGATTTACGTTCTGCGGATTCTGATCCTTCTTATTCAAAATCAATTATCATTGCAATTCACCGAAACTTAAGAAACCAGATAAGAATCAAGAAAATACCTCATAACAAATTTGGACCACAAGGTTGCGTTAGCAGAGAATATTATATATTATATATATTTCAAAGAATTAGATAATTGTCTGCAGTTTAATTTAAAATAACGACCGTTCCACGATATAAAATACACAAAAATGAGCTTGTCCTTAAAAAGGAACATCAAAGTTTTCTATAGATACAAATGTTGGATTACGTGTAGCTTCAGAAGCCTGTTATTTCGAATGAGATGAACGCCTTTGTTAAACTGTTTCGTTTGTACGCTCCAAGTCCCGGAACTTAAGTAATTGTCTTAGGTAGTATTTCGAGAATTACTGTTTCCAGAATGCGATGCGCCTTCGAACCGTGAAAGATTATTTTATTGTAGTATGCTTAATTATAACGACAGCGACGTTTTTGAATTGTTTGAGATGCCGATTAGGTAGGTGGGCCACGAAAAAACAGACAAATAATTAGCCAACCCACCAATGCTTCTACTAACGACGTTCCTGAAAGGCAGGCGAGAGTATTCGGTAGAAAATGAGTTGCTTTTGAAACGGAAATTTGAAAACGTGGGAAGTTGCTACATAAGGGAAAACAATCCAATTAAAATAAACAGGAAATGGAATAATATTAAAAATAGGATTTTACGATTTAAGATCATTTATCAGTAAAAGATTTGAATTGGTCTAGATTATATTTTTGGAACTAAAAATGTAGACAAACGGATTTAGGAATGAATTAATTATTGAGGAGAAAACGAAGAAACGTATACTTCGTATGGGTATTTGTCTGAAATAAACTTAGAGGATTTCGTCTCAAATAACGACCGTAATTAGTACGTAGCTAATCTAAAATGTATCCTTATTTTCATTAATTAACGGTTAAATAAAAATATCGAGTTTTTTTAAAACAATAGCATAGACATAATTCTTGTAAACTTGTAGTAAGTTTTTCGTGGCCCAGTGCTATGCAGAGTAGCTGATGAACGGACAAAAGAGAGGTGAAGGGAAACGGAAAGATATTTTGATGTGAAAAAAGAACATTTAGATACACATTCACATAGGATAATATTTGTGATTTGTTGTAAACAATAAAGTAAGTCGTGACGAATATGGGAATAATTTGAAGATAGAATATGGAACAGGAGAACAGATGAAGAGAATCATAGTATAGTGAGAGGTGTTAATGAGAAAAAGGTGGGACGTGCTTTGAAAAAGTCGTTAGGGCTAGAAAACTAGACTTTCGAGTATATGTGTTACATAAGACGTTAGGGAGACAGGAGGCTGCGGCTAAACAACAATAACTTGAAACAACTTTGACAGTTCAAGTTTTATTTGAAACAAAATTTTCACAGCCGCAATTTTTTTGGCGCAGCTAATAATAAATATTTACGGACTTTTACGGAAAATTTTAAAACTTTTAATTTTCATGAAATTTTGGATTTAGTGTTTTTGGGCAATTTTGATTAATTATTACTAGTAAAATTTTTCGATAAAAAATCCATAGTGATTTCTTGATTTTGCCGTTTATTTTGCCATGGGGTATAAATGTTTGTATTTGCGGCCAGTAGACATATATGGTAATATTGATTTTGTCTCTAGATTTTCTTTTCCTAAATTTTTTTTTTGCAGAACGGAAAAAACATTCCATAACCGAAGCACCTCCAAAATATACTACACCCTGAGCATAACGTTTTCCTGGTCTTCTGTAGACCTTCACACCATTGTTAGATGGAAATAAACAAAACTTGGATTCGTCTGTAAAAAGAACTTTGCTCCATTAACTATGTCCTCAGCCAGCATGTTGTACGGAAAATTCTAAACATAATTATGGCAATGACTGTTTTTTAGTTTAATACGCGTAGTAACATCCTATTTATGCAGCTTTTGCCAAATTTCATGAGGCATTTGAAAGTACAACAGAAATAAGTAAGTGTACATGAATTGATATATGTAATTAGTTTAATTTATTATTAAAATTGTTTTTTCTTCCAAATATTTAAATTCCTTTAAATCTTTTCCAATTGTCAAAATGGTGGATAAGTTTTTTTCTCTTTGCAACGGTGCCTTCCTTTTTCCTTTTGCAAGGCAAGGCAAGAAGCCAGAAATCACTGCATTTTGCTGACATGTTTGGAAACACCACCACACATTTGATTTCTCTAACCCAGTAATTTTAGATATTCAAAATAACTTACTAATCCCCGAATCTCTGTATATCGCCATGACCCCCAACACTTGCAATATAAAGAGTGAACATAATTTAACTTCAGCAATTTATAAGAATGTACTAAATATTACTTAGGTAGTTGACCGTCCGTTTCGATCGCTTAATAAATTTATTTGATTGAGGGAATAATATTGTTTTTTACCCTTTGAGCAGTTTTTTGCTAAAGTCTTGCGTGCATTGTATTTTACTCTGCATTTGACTTGCGTCGAGTTCGCATCGAATTTTAAATTGTTTATATGTGCATTTACGTGAAGTGTTTGAGGAGCAATCTTTACATTTGTCTATGTTTGATTGTGTATTTTAGTCAGTTTTCATGCGTGTTAATTAATATTACATTAGGTGAGTCATTCATTAAAGTTAATATTGTTGTATTACCATATGTGTTATTCATTTTAGTCTGAAGATGTCTTTTATATTAAAGACGAAACGTTACTGATGTAATTATTGTTTAATTGATTTACCTGTCCAAATTTTCCCGAAGAATTATTTTTTCTCAATATATATATATTAAAAATGTGTCTTGTCAAATCTGACAGCAAAATGTAAAATTTACACGAAAGATGGTGGAATCTTACACCTCAATGGTGCAGTGAACATTAATTAAAACAGGTCCATGAAGACTAACTGGTGGATCGCTAGACAATATTATTTCTGGGTTATTACCCTTCGTCAGTAGCGATTACCAAGAACCGTAGTTGTTGAAATACCTTTACATGTAGTGGCCATCAAAACTTCTTGGCGCGACAACAACTAAGGTTCTTGGTAATCGCTACTGACGAAGGTTAGTAATAACCCAGAAACAATATTGTCTAGCGATCCACCAGTTAGTCTTCATGGACCTGTTTTAATTAATGTTATCTGCACCATTGAGGTGTAAGATTCGTCCATGTATTATGTATATATATATATATATATATACAAAACGATGAATATCAAGGAAAGCGGTCAGTTTCTTTTTCGGGCACTAATAAAACTCAATTAGTTGTTCTTTTCTATATTTCGCAATATAATTGATTGCTTCATCAGGAAAGCTACAAGTTAATGCCTCATTAAGAACCAGGCAATGTAAAGTTTAATTTTTATGAAAAATATACTCACACAAAAGAGAGTCGTTTTTTGAAACTAGCGAAGTAAACATTTATCACATTGATACATCGAGCGATTAAATTAATTAAAATAGATGAAGTTAAAACGTAAAAATATTTCGTCACATTGTAAACACATGTTAAAATTTGAGGTTAAGTATTTGACTAAATGCCGAAGAACTGAAAATTTTTTTGTGTTAGGTACCAACTTAACTTTAAATGTTGTCGGTGCCAACACGCACCTTACAAAACCAAAATTTAAATATGAATTGAACCGGGAAAGAATGCACTAAAGGGAATCATCATCGAGTGTGTTGTTTGTGAAACTAAAATTCAATAAATGCGTATAGATGTTGCTAAGTTGATTGACATCTGACCTAAAATTGATCGCATCCGTGTGCTTGTTGATGTAATACATTTCTAAAAAAATTCTATGTTTATATTTTGATTGTGTTTCCAAAATGGACACATTAGAAAAATCAAAGTTATGCACTTGTTCAGAGAAATGTAAGGACAAAGCACACGAATTCTTACCAATCCTACAATCACTCTTATGTTGGGTAATTCTAGATTTCAACCATTGTGACGTTTGTCCTATGTAACAACCCTCACATACCGAACATGGTATTTTGTAAATTATTTCAGACCTATAGCATTCTGGAGTTTTATCTTTAACCCTGGTGAACAACTGGTTGATAGTTTTTAAGTTATATTTGGCTATCTTAATATTATCATTCCTACAGATTCTTACAATCTTTTGTGTTATGTCGTTAATGAATGGTAAACGTCTGTATACAACGGGTTCATTATTTGAGTTATCAAGGTTCTGCGTAATGTTCTGAGGGGCATTGAAAATCAAACTATTTGTTAGAGTGCGTGGATAACCATTATTTATAATTACTTTAGCTAGACATTTTAGATTGTTGTTATGAAAACAAGGGTTACTAATTTTTTAAATTCTATTTTTTAAACCGAGAATAATATTCAATTTCTGTCTGAAAGGATGGTTTGAGTGATAATTTATGTACCTGCCTGATGCTGTCGGTTTACAATACCAATTAAATATGATGTGATTTGTTTCCCCCCGAATAACTTTAGTATCCAAGAATGGTACAGATCTGTCACTCTCCACTTCGATCGTAAATTGAATATTTTCATTGAAACTGTTAAATATGCATAGAGTGTCATCAATACAATCCGCAGGTACCGCGCAGACGACATCATCAACATACTTTTTTATGAATGGTAAATTGTAAGGAAGTGCAGGGATGATATAGTCAAACATGTAATCTAGCACTATCTGAGCAACTATCGGGCTCAGGGGGCAACCCATAGGAGCACCAAAAATTTGTCTATAAAACTTATTCTTAAAGGTGAAAAAACAGTTATTGAAAATAAACGAAAATAAGCGAAATATAGAAAAGAACAACTAATTGAGTTTTATTAGTGCCCGAAAAAGAAACTGACCGCTTTCCTCGATATTCATCGTTTTGGATCTTAACGTACGGTCGATGCTCCTTGCATTTATTTATATATATATATATATATATATATATATATATATATATATATATATATATATACATTTAAAGTTGAGTTTTCATTAAAAACCCAAGTCCACTGGTATATCCATTTTTCCTGCCATTTCCGGTTTATTTTATATAGGCATATTTTCTTGCCGGTCATGTTACGTCATCATAACTTATATCGAGTGCACCCGCACCCACTACCTGAAAATTTTCTATGCAATTTTTATTCAAAGTTTTAATAGTAGTGGGTGCAGTGAAGAAACTTTTTACATGTGTGTACGTTTTATCTTCGATCGTGCACAAACTTCTTATGAAAATTTTTAAAATAATATTTTGTAAATGTTAATTTGACTGCAGGTGATTATATTTTGCTGCATGAAATATTGATTTTGTTTCTACAGTACGTTGACGAATACGTTCCTTATGTCAAATTCTACGTTTCCGTGCCCTAAAAATAAAAAAAAGCACTAGTGCTTTAAGGTGTAATTTTGGCAACGAAAATCAATACTAAACCATGTTACGTGCGGATTTACAAAAGGTACGACGAATAAAAACAAAATAAATGCTAACATTTTAAGCTAAATAATAAATAAATAGGCTTCGGATTTACGAGTCGGTGAACGCTGCGTCGCCGGTGTAATGAAAATCGAAAAGCCGCACGTCGGAGACCCGGTAGTGTTGGGTGCAATGACCAAATGTTAGCGCAAACTAGAGGAGCACAAAGAGAGAGCTGCGTCAAAAATGAGATGGGCAATAGACTTCTTTTGGGTCCAAAAGTGTGTTGGCAACGGATTTTTTTTTTTGAAAACTACGATTGTTCCGATGCACGAAAACGGTGAGAAGTGTATGAGCGGTCAGCGTTGGTAAATTGAATTCGGCTAGTGTGTTATTAAAAAATCATTTTTGAAGTGATCAAGAGAGAGAATCCGGCGCAAGCGCCTTTGAATCGTGTATTTACGATTATTAGTGATTCGATTGAGATCCAGATTTTTAGGAAGTTCCAGTAAACGATTATATCGATTCTAAAGCCGATCTTACCGACCTCCTTGGTTAAACAGAGACATTTTGAAGCCGAAGTACTCCTGGTAGGACGAATCAACGTTTGGAAGACCGGGGCCGTTCGGATCACCACCTCCCGAAGTTGTGGCCGAGTAATGAAGAGAGTTTCCGAACCCGACCAACCCCATAACCATATGTGTACCAATTATTTAATAACAATGATACATGGTTTTACGCGTTTATAAAGTTACGGTTCTTCATTAAATTAAGCACGTTTAAGGATATCTTTCCGAACTTGACGATAGTTAACCGTAATTGTCGGACTTCGATCAATTAGGCTATATTTAAGAAGATTATACTAATCATTTCTTTTTTGCGAGTAATATTTTGTGAAGCGTTTTGTTTGGATAAAATTGTACCAATGCATCATGAAGGGTGCCTTTGCATAATCCAAGTGATTTCCTGCCTTGTATTATAATTTTTTAATGTGTATATCAACTGCTTTCCAACTTTCGTCGTTATCTGGGGGTTGACGGGTTGTAGGGCAGTTTTACATTAAGTTGTTGATTGAAACCGTCGTTTTAATTTTAGGTAAGAATTTTGTTAGTTAATACGGAGTATACGAACGAAATCTCTCCCGTTATTTTGAACAGCAACTCTGGGTTATTTGTAAATATAATTATTTTCAGGATTATCTCTTTTATTTGTCTCCCTATCGCATTGCCTCCTCTGAGTCAAATAGAAAGCTGTACGTCCAGCGATTTTTAAAACAAGTAAGCGTGAACAAAAAGGAGGACAAGTATTTGTCACAGTGATCTTAATTATCGGATTATAATTATCACTACTACAACTTCTATGGTAATCGCCGTAAATCCGATTGGCTCCCATATTTTCAAAACTTATTGTTGGGACACACAACGTCCCACGTCGCGCACCAACTGAGCTAGTCCGAAGAACAGTGCTTCAACAACCACACCGGTTCGGCACGCGAAAACGAATTAACGCCGAAAACCATTGCTACTTTTTGGAAAAGTTTGTTTGAACGTAGCAACCATTAACATAACAGCGACCGTAGACAAAGATTATTATTAAGTGGGCGGTTAAGCATTAACAAATAATATCGTAGACTAATTAATTGTGCTGATCGAGCAATGGTATGGAATCGTTGTTCTCTCTGCATTTGCAAAGGAAGTCTTCTTACTATTTATATTTACTCAATTGACAAGAATACATTGTATTCTTCAACGAAAATTGGTACATTAGTGTGCGTGTACGAGTATGAGTTCATTACGAACGAATAGCATAGAGTAGATCAGCGCTGTTGGCGCCACCGAAGGTAAACGTTTTTTATTTTTTATACGTAATAAACACAGTGACACACTTTTACATGGTTGTAATATATTAAAGAAATTTTGCACTCGTACATATAGTCGCTATATATTTGGTTAATAAGGAAGTAACTCGAGGTCAGATTTTTGAATCTCTTTTATAGTTCACTTCTCTTCATTCTCAATTGCACGCATGCCTCTTTCACGATCGTTTTTTCATTCGCGGTTAAGGGTGGTTCTGTGATGTTATTTTCTCTTCGTGGCGATATTTACCTTCATGCGTTTCGTTGGGTTTATTTTGCATTAATGCTCGTGATCGTATTTTCGCTGGACATAAATTTGCGTTCGTGCACAGGTATAGAAATATAAAAGTTTCCCATGGTTAAACACCATGTCAACAATCATACATTTTTATCATATTTATTCGAATATATTATTAATAGGGCGATTGACGTAAGTTACACGAAGATTGAAGGAAAATTACATTTATTTATTTATATGACATCGAAGGAGACTGTGTCCGACTTCGACATTGCACATAGATAATGCGTTTGTCGGGTTATGAATATGTATTAAGAATTATCCAGTTAATTCTGGCTTTTCAAGCATGGAAGCAGACTTTGTACAATATGCACAGACATCGTCTCCTGTAGGATTCTGCAAGATCATGTTACGTTGGAATGTAGGTGACGGCTTTGCCGTTTTGATAATTAACTGCGTTTATTTGGCCACATCCGAGGATATATCTATAACCATCGTTAGATTTTGATAGAATTATTACATTCGTACTTGACGGCAATGGACACCATTAAGTGATAGTAATTGTTTATTTAATAGATTTTCCCCGATAATATTTTCTAGTGCTGATGGTACGGTATTTTTTCATTTTACAACTTTTCAATGTAAAAATAATTTAAATTTGAATTTGTTAGTACTTCAAAACTAAAATCAGCACTTCAAGTTTGTCCTGTCTATTCGAAAAACAGATCTGTTTAGAAATAAAATACTAAAATTTGTGCAAATTATCCTCATTTATATATATTTTTAGCGGAAGGAATCGTTTAAAGAAAGGTATTTAAAGTAGTCTATCGTTCAAAAACTCCTTAAATCAACTAATATCACAATTGATTTTGTATTTGGAATAATACTAATTCTCATACGTACGTAGTATGAACGTCTGACTGTGGTGCGGGTGCCCACTTGGACAATATTCTCTGTTTAAATAACTGTCCAAATGTGGCGCGAAACATTCTGTTCATGCAACAGTACAAAATGAAGTTGATCGATCCGTTTAGCAGAGCCAGCATGTCCATGATGTCACCGGCATCTTGGTAACACTTTAGGAAGAAGCATTTTCCTTTCATTCCGCTCAAGAGTCCAAATATTCCCTGCGGAAATTCGGTGATGAGGAACAGCAGCAATACGGCGATAAGCATCTTGGTCGTCCGATCCGCCCTCCTTTCCGCTTTGCTCTTCTTCTTGTTAGAATCGAAGTTGACTTTCGTCGGGCACATCTCGTAGCTCCGGAGCACCTGTTTGCGCTTCTTCGCCCTATATAGTGTACGGATGAGCCAAATGCTTATTATGGTGAGTATGACGCACGGTATAAGTTTAATGACCACCGCGTACATCCAGAAGTTAAAAGTCATGTAATTAACACTGTTTGCAATGCCACTCAAGGACGTATGGTATAGAATGTGATCGGTGTTGTTTTCAGTGACTATCGTCGATTTTATCTCGAAAGTGAAGTACGTGGGGCTGCAGAGAATAATCGGCAGGATGTAGCTAAGCGAAATCGCCAAAGTGCATCGACGCTCCGAGCAGAGAATGTGGTTTCTCGCCGGATATCTGGAATGAGAAAGAAATCGTTTTAAGTAGAACATGAAAACGCAATGGAAAACCTAGAAAGAAATATTAAGTAAAAATATTACACGGCGTTGAGCGACATCGCCATAATGCATTAACGTTCTGAGCTCAGTACTTGGTTTCTCGCCAGATATCTGGAATAAAACAGAAACACAATACAATAATCGTCAGCGCTCAGATGTCGAACACATGTGAACAATTTTAAAATTTGTTCGTGGACGAAATTATTCAACAATTCAAATAATCCGCCCACATTTAGTCACCATATGTATATGCAGCTGATGTTATGTTACCAAAAAACTCATCGTACGTAGATGTGTAAAGATTTATATAAAAAAGTTGGAAAGTTACCCCATGGAAAATTGTATCGAATATAGTTCACACACATGCATATTGCGAATTGCCAATGCGAAATTCATCTGATAGCATCCTAATTTCGACAATTCAGATATAGAACTCAATTTAAAATATACGTGCACGTGCATGCGTTCGACGTAATAAGGAATTCCATGCAATAATGCCAATATTGCAGATGAACATTGATATCGACATGAGCAAAGCGATTTAATAAAACATGATTCAATAAATCAATATCTCAGCACTGCTGTTGGTGAATATATTGTAATAACTTATTACCTATATTGTTATCTGGCTTGATTATTCTAAAGCATTCGGTACATGCTAATCACGAATAACATAATTCCTTCCTTAAATCTTCTATCATATTTGTATAGTAATGTAGTTTCTGCAGCTGTGGATGTATTGGTGATGCTTTTGGTCCCTATTTATTTATTATGTACAGCGCGACCAAGCAAACAAGTCCATTGGAAAATATGCGAACTAATTTTAAAAATTCGTGGCGGTAAAAGTTTAAGCCAATACCTATCACTCATGCCGGCGTTGTACCTTCCGTGACAAAAGTGAAAGTAGCTGGCAAATTGAGAGGTTATCGCGTTTGTATTTCTTAATTTTATCTGCTTTCGTTCATCTTTCTAAAAAAAAACAGTCTTTTTTAAGACTATTTTTGTTCGTATTATTCGCAATAAGGTAGGCATATAATTTAAAGTATTTTAAAAATGAAACTTTCACATAACCTCAAAATATATATTTTACTTATTACTACTGTAGGTGTTTGCTATTTATGTATTTATTTATAGAATCCATTTCTTCTAAACGCTTTTATCGCTATGGCAAGTAAAGGGAAAAAAACTGTTCATTCCGAAGCCAGAAACATTATTAAAAATGTCGTGGAGTTCTTCGACCAACAAAAAGCTGCCGGGGTGTGGACATTCCCTTTGGAAAGGGCTACAGAACCAGCTGCGGCAGCGACTGGGAAATCAGTAAAATTTATAACAAAAATTAGGTAATTTATATTTCATTAAAATTGTTCTGAAATAAATATTTATTGTTATTTTATAGGGCTGAAGGTAAACTTGCCGATGAAGGAGGGATATTGAAGTCTCCTTCAAAGAAACAACGATGTGGGAGTTCCAACAAAATAATTTTGGATGATTTTGATTTAGGCGTTTTGAAGAGAACTGTTAATGAAGTTTACACGATAGATAAACAAGTTCCTACGATTAACATTTTAGTTAATAAAATGAAGGAGAAGATTGGCTACGTTGGGGGTAAAGAAACACTAAGAAAATCTTTATTACAAATCGGCTTTAAATACAAAAAATGCCACAATAAAAGGAAGTTATTGATGGAACGTAACGACATTGTTGCGTGGCGGTCTCACTATTTACGAGAAATAAAGGAAAATGATGCTTTAGGAGAAAGTAAGAGGCCAGTGACATTTTTAGACGAAACTTATATCCATCCATCATATGGAGTCAATAAGTGCTGGCAAGCAGAAGACGAATGTGGTGTTTATAAAACTGACCGAACCGGCCAGAGATATATAATTGTTCATGCAGGAGCATCGTATGGTTTCGTTGATAATGCACTTCTCATCTTTAAATCAAAAAGCAAGTCTGGAGATTACCACGATGACATGAACCATAATAATTTCATGAGATGGTTGGAAACACAGCTAATTCCAAATTTGCCACCAAATGGGATTGTCGTTATGGACAATGCTCCTTACCATGGAGTACAAATTAACAAAGCACCAACACAGGCAACACGTAAAGCAAATATGAGGGAATGGTTGGACAGTAAAGGAGTGTCAACAACCAACGACATGAGAAAGGCTGAACTATTGGGCTTAGTAAAGTAATTAAATCACAAGAGGACATATTATGTTGATGAACTATTGAAAAAACATGGTCACACTGTACTGCGCCTTCCACCTTACCATTGCGACCTCAATCCAATAGAATTGATATGGAGTTTGGCTAAACATAAGGTTGCCATGAAGAACGTGAATCAAAGTGGTGTTGAAATTGAAAACCTAGTTAGAAATGCATTTTCAGAGATAGGTCCATCAGATTGGAATCAACACTGCAAACACGTTAAGCGATTAGAAGAAGAAATGTGGCAACGCGATGGGTTGCTAGATGAAGCTGTAGAAAGATTATGTTTCGTGGTAAACACTGGTTTATCAGATGATTCTGAAATCAGTGAAGAGGAATCTAGTGACGACGATAGTGTTTAATTATTTTAAAAAATCTATTGTATTTGGCGGTGTCCGTATTGTTTACTTTTTTATTAATATTAGTATAACTTTGGAACATGTACCTGTGGTGAGTTGTTGTAATGTCACATACACTTTAAAATTAAGTTACATTAGTCTTTACGTTTTGTACGTGTCATAATGTTTATAAAATTAATAGTCGTATTGACTTCGTCACTTAACATTTCCTTCTCAACATATGTTTCACGTTTAACCGCATCATCGGGAGAGTTATTGATTGATATTGATATTGATATATTAATATCAATAATTCTCACGATGATGCGGATACACGTGAAACATATGTCAAGAAGGTGTTTTAAAAAAGGTTAAGTCACGAAGTCAATACGACTATTAATTTTATAAACATTATGATGCGTACAAAACGTAAAGACTAACGTAACTTAATTTTAAAGTGTATACGATGTTGAAAGAAAAGTTGACATTACAACAACTCACCACAGCTACGTGTTCCAAAGTATGCTAATATTAATAAAAAGATAGTGTTTAATTAGTTTTAAATATACACTTTTTTGTAATTTATAAAACATGTTTTGTTATTTTGGTTTATTTTTCAAAAAAATTCTTTCTGCAGTAATTAATAACTTTTAGTGATTTATAAAAAATAATAATAATAATAAAAATAAAATGTCTTTATTTATTTCCTTCTCAAATCTAATACTGGTACTTGTTTACTACATTTTGTTTTAACAGTTCTAACAAATTTATGCAAGGACATAGAAATTTAAATTTACCGCCAAAATACTATTGACGCTGAGTATACCTCTAAAATACAGCGACACCAAACCACGCCTACCCAAAGGACTTGTTTGCTTGGTGGCACTGTATACAGTGCGTTTTATTTAAGTATGGCCATAGGGATTTACATTGTAAACATTTTACCCTGTGTTAACTTTTGTTGTTGTACAAATTTGAAACATTTTTTTGTTTATATCAATAAATCAAACATTTTTCTACAAAATGTACATTTTTTGCAGGACATATGCGTGTTAGAATTCTTCATTTTCGCTTTCAAAGTTGAAATTAATGACACAAATAATTAAGACAAAAAATCAACTTGGCGTAAATGTCATAATGCTTATTGACAACTAAAGGAGGAATAGGACGATTTGGATGTGCCGCAGCGAAGTTATCCACAATTTCGCGGCTTGACATGCCTTTTAGGTATGCAGTTACAATTTCCACTCGTTCTTTAATATTATAAACAGACATTTTCTTAAAAAATTCACATTAACAAACTTTCGTGCGATTTTATAACCATTAGTTGTCAATAAGCATTATGACATTTACGCCAAGTTGATCTTTTGTCTTAATTATTTGTGTCATTAATTTCAACTTTGAAAGCGAAAATAAAGAATTATAACACGCTTATGTCTTTCAAATAATGTACATTTTGTAGAAAAATGTTTGATTTATTAATAAAAACAAAAAATTGTTTCAAATTTGAACGGCAACAAAAGTTAACGTGGGGTAGAATGTTTACCATGTAAATCCCTATGGTCATACTTAAATAAAACGCACGGTATACATTATTCATCGCTGTATAACAAATCTTCGGTGATCTTATTTGAAGTTCTAAAAGTTCTTCTTAAATTCATTGACATTGTTAAATTTGCCAAGAATCTTACCATCATTAAACTTAGATTTGGAGATCGTGATAAATATTTGATTAAAAAATCATAGAAGTGTAATATATCCGTGATTCTCATGATTATTTCACTGCTGGGTTTAGGACAATGACGATTTTCAACCGTATTCCTGAGTGCAGTCAAACATGTTGAACGTGCATTTAAAAAACCTCTCAAGGTTCTTTGTCCTGGCGTCATCGGCACACGAAATAATTAAAGAAATACCTGCTTGAACAATTTTCATTCGTTGCTGTTTTATATACAGAGAAAACAATATAAATTACATTCCCTGCGACTGCGTAGACTACGACTACGACTACGACTTCAGGAGAAAGAGACAGACTGTATGTGCAGAGGGGTAATATATTGTTATGATATTTATGTACAAGCGAATAAAAATTGGATTGGAAATTTGCAGATAGTGAGTGCACGTGCACTCTTTGCAGTTTACGATGACGTTACTGGCAAGAAAACCATACATGCATAAAAATACCTAGAACGGCAACATTTTCGAAAGTTTCCAAGATAAGTATATACAAATAAACCTGAAATGGCAACGAGCATGTATGTACTATCATGCACAGAGATAATGTCCCTTTGTAAAACAAGCGAAGAGTTCCAACTATCTCCTTTAAAAACCAGCTACCGGTCATAAAATAGAAATATGTATTACGGTCGCAGCTACCCGGGTGTTGCCATTGCGTTTAATAATACGATTTAGATTTTCTTTAATGAAAAACCGTAAATATGCGTTAGTTTGTATTAAAAATGTTTGCTTCGATTTATTTATTATTTTTGAAATCATTTCATCTATTACGCAAATACAAATATAATAACATATGATAATTCCGTGAAACTTTTCAGATGTTAGGTAAATTTACATACCATGGAAATATACAAAATATATGTCTCGCACACTTTTCTAACCATTAATTTCATTTGTCTTTTTGTGAAGAATGATAAAAGCATTTCGATCATCGTACTATTAGCATACAGTGATTCAGATCAAAGTAAAACATATGCACGTAAATTGCATATTAGTTTGCATTTAAACTATATCTTGTACTCCTAATATTTGTTTTTCTGATTGAATAATGTCATCACTTGTTTCAATTGCTACACATTTTGTATATAACATGGATACTGAATATAATTTTTTCTTGTCGTAAAACCACAATGTTAACGACGTTAGGAAATCCGGGTTGATCAGTATACAAACTTACCTAGATCAAAATATAAAAACCAGTTATTTGTTATGAAATAAGAATTTGCGAGATTGAAAAAAAAACTGTTAACATTCTGTTGAGAGTCACATACGATATTAATGAATACGAATTAGATATTCCTTTAATGAAGTTTTTTAATAAACGCAAATAGGATAAGTTTTTGTTTAAAAGTACTTCTTCCAATTATTAACTTCTCCTTCTTCTGAGATCATTCCAACTGTTAAAAAAAATCGTAATTGGATATTCAAAATATAGAAGTATGTGTATTTTTCGTCTATTTTAAATATTTCTTTGAATTCTTTATTCATTCTAATTTCATATATCGCAAGTAAGTTTAATTATTTTATTCAGTTATTCTTAATTGTAATACAATATACACTTATAACAAACCGTACGGAAGTACACAAATTGAATAAAATCTTATATAGTTTACATATTGTTCACTTCGCGCCTAATTATGAATAATAAATTTATTGCAACTTATGCAATGACGATGTATTTTTTTATATACTCGGGAACTTTACAGTATTCCTCCAATATGTAATTCATAATAATGAAACTGTAATAATGTCCATTAGATATCTTTAATTAGAAATGTTTGACTAGATCTCAAAAGTACACACGTAGAAAAGCTACTCTTGTCGTGTTCGGATAGAGCGACAAAAAGCAACTCAATGCAATATTAAGCGCCTGAGTTATAAAATATTAGGTTCCGAAATGATTTAGAACGCCATTGCGTGGTCTGGAATCGAGCGCTTCTGCAAGAAGTACCACATAAAAATGCATTTTTTTTTATTAAAGGTGACATATATTTTTCTCAAAGAATAATATTATGGGCAACATATACAAAACAGGAAACTTAAATGTAGATTCTCGATCGAAAAACTAAAGTAACATAACATAATAGTATTTTGTGTACCAAGGCCAAAAAGTACTGTTTTTTCGGCCGAGTTTTCTTTAGAAAGCAAACGAGGACGAAAAAACACTTTTTGGCCGTGGTGCACACGAAATTTTTTTGGCGAGCCTCATAAATTTTTCAAATTTATTGCAACATTTACTTATAATTTATTGATATAATTATTTATAACAACTGAACAATTGTACATATTTGTGACACCTTCAGACATGTTTATGTTTTCTTTGTCTACATTCGAAGTTATTTCGGCTTTATAAACAATAATTACCCAATAATCAGTTAAAAAGTCTATTACCAACACGTATTTACTAATGTAAACGAGATGTACAGTTTGACACTGACGGCAATGTGATTATTTTTATATAATTTCGGAAACTGTCGGTAGATGGCGCCACCCTATTGCGGCTGAAAATGGAAGCGGACGAAAAATGGTTACTTTTCAATTTTACTTTCAATTTTTTGTGTCGGTCGCCTAAAAATTAATATTTTGTGTAATATCCATTGCTTCCAATGCATTTGGTTGGGCGATTTCTCATTGATTGAACGGTGTTGATGCAAAACGTTGTGCCTCGGAGTCTCTCCCATGCCGTGTTAACATGATTTGTCAGCTGTTGTATTGTTCTTTCCCTGACACGGAATCCAGGCACATCCTCCCAAGACTTCACCATTGCCGCCCACATTTCCTCTCTGGGGTTCAAATCCGGAGATTTTGCCGGCCAATCAAACAATTCAATATCGTTTTGATCATCGAAGCAATTCATAACTGCTGCCGATGTATGTATAGCACAGTTGTCCTATACAAAAGTGATCACCTCCATTTCATCTTCTTGGTAGACAATTCTGAAGGGATTGCAATATCTTCAAGTATTCCAATGTACCGCTGCGAATTGAAGCGTGGGGGCGAAACAGGTATTAATTCACCGGAGCCGGCAGCTGACATCCACCCCCAAAATCCGGCCGTTATGCGACCGCTTGTTGCATTTGGCCTTACAAGATGAAAAAGTTTTTTCATCAGTAAAAATCATACACTGCCAATCCCTGTCAATTTTGCTTCGCAAATACTAACCCTAGCTGCAGCAAGTGCCTCGGACAGTTCAATTTTCGGGGCAGGCTGTCTGGTGTGGTACCCACTTTCTCGCAGGCGTCTCCTTACTGTCATGGTGGAGCAATTTAAAGTTAATTCATCCCTTATTCTGACACTTGTAATGAATGGGCTATTCTCAACCACCCTCACAATGGCACCATCATCAAGTGGTGTCGTTATGCGGCGGACACCGTTCTGATGGTCTCCAAAGGCCAATCACCTACGTGTTGCCACCTTACACCCAACGACGAACTTGTTTTACCTGTACGTTATCAATCTTGTCCTATACAAAAGTGATCACCTCCATTTCATCTTCTTTGTAGACAATTCTGAAGGGATTGCAATATCTTCAAGTATTCGAATGTACCGCTGCGAATTGAAGCGTGGGGGCGAAACAGGTATTAATTCACCGGAGCCGGCAGCTGACATCCACCCCCAAAATCCGGCCGTTATGCGACCGCTTGTTGCATTTGGCCTTACAAGATGAAAAAGTTTTTTCATCCGTAAAAATCATACACTGCCAATCCCTGTCGATTTTGCTTCGCAAATACTAAACCTAGCTGCAGCAAGTGCCTCGGACAGTTCAATTTTCGGGGCAGGCTGTCTGGTGTGGTACCCACTTTCTCGCAGGCGTCTCCTTACTGTCATGGTGGAGCAATTTAAAGTTAATTCATCCCTTATTATGACACTTGTAATGAATGGGCTATTCTCAACCACCCTCACAATGGCACCATCATCAAGTGGTGTCGTTATGCGGCGGACACCGTTCTGATGGTCTCCAAAGGCCAATCACCTACGTGTTGCCACCTTACACCCAACGACGAACTTGTTTTACCTGTACGTTATCAATCTTGTCCTATACAAAAGTGATCACCTCCATTTCATCTTCTTTGTAGACAATTCTGAAGGGATTGCAATATCTTCAAGTATTCCAATGTACCGCTGCGAATTGACGTGTTGGGGGCGAAACAGGAATTAATTCACCGGAGCCGGCAGTTGACATCCACCCCCAAAATCCGGCCGTTATGCGACCGCTTGTTGCATTTGGCCTTACAAGTTCCCGAATATATCGGGTGTTGTTCTATCGCCATAATACTACAGGACCATCTTGCGAAGATGAAAAAGGTTTTTCATCCGCAAAAATCATACACTGCCAATCCCTGTCGATTTTGCTTCGCAAATGCTAACCCTAGCTGCAGCAAGTGCATCGGACAGTTCAATTTTCGGGGCAGGCTGTCTGGTGTGGTACCCACTTTCTCGCAGGCGTCTCCTTACTGTCATGGTGGAGCAATTCAAATTTAATTCATCCCTTATTCTGACACTTGTAATGAATGGGCTATTCTCAACCACCCTCACAATGGCACCATCATCAAGTGGTGTCGTTATACGGCGGACACCGTTCTGATGGTCTCCAAAGGCTAATCACCTACGTGTTGCCACCTTACACCCAACGACGAACTTGTTTTACCTGTACGTTATTAATCTTTGTAACATTTGCATATTAGGTCAGCATAAAACAATCATTGTCAAGTAAATAATTACATATTCGTTCACTGCAGGTAACACAACACTGTTTTGCAGTGTAGAATTTTTACTTAATAATAAATATTTATTATTTGTGCACTATCCAGAAGCAAACTAAGAATAATTAACGAAATAGGCTGCGGTCAATACTTCAAAATGTTTATTTAAGGAATTCCATGTGGGAATATCATCTCCGACGATTTTCTCCTGTCCAGCGAAACACGTATAAATGAAAAAGTTTCCACCAGTAAACAAAAATGTTTTAAATCACAATCTTGCGTTGATTTTTAAAATGTGGAATATTTTCCATTTTAAAAACAAAAGGAATGAAGTTTTTTTTCAACAAACCATCTACTATTGGTCCGAAAAAGTATACGCGCCAATACCAATACCAATAAGATAATTGTATATGAAAGAAAACTAGTAATTGGAATAAATTGGGGTGAAAGCAATTAAAACAAGTTGTGAGTACACTATATACTTTGTATAATAATATTTTGACATGAATAGTTTATTGACATAAAGTCAAAGTCAAAGTCCAAGAATTTTATGCTCATTGCCCTAATCTTTTAATAACATTTGTGGATTTTCACAATGAGTACATTTAATATACATCTTTTTCCTTACAGAATTCTAAAAATCACATCACTGTCTCACTGTCAATGTTATATAATACTTAAAAGTGTTTGTCTCATTTGAACAAACTAATTAAATTATTATATCAGAAACAGTTAATACGTAAAGGAAATAATTTTAAATGCAGACTTATATAACAATTTGATTCGAGTCGATGTATGCCGAAGAACCGCAAAATTGAAATTAGTATGGGCACCTACTTAGTTCGGCGATTGGTCAATATCACGTTACATCACTTGCTGTGTAAGCCTTGCCTCGTTCTTAATTGCATTTATTTAATTCTGTGCACTACTCTTATTATTTTTCAAAAAACGATGAAATTAATGTCTACAAAATGTATAAGATTTCATTCCGTAAGGATTTGTTGTAAATCAACATAGCATCGAAATATTTGTATTTGCATAATTGATTAAATGCTTTCGGAAATAATAAATATTTGTAAATGCAAACTAATATACGTATATTTACGTTTATACGAATATCTAAATTGTTAGTTTTAATACAATCGCAGTTGGGGTAGTAGCGTATTTGCATTTTATGACAGGCCGCCCGATGTCTGTTCTTTAAAGGGGCTCGCTTGTCTTATTACAGGGACATTTTCTCTATTTGTAATTGTACATACCAGTGGATTTTGGGTTTTCCGGTTAATTTGATAAAGAAAACTTAACTTTAAATGATATATATCCATAGCTGACCGATTTTAACTAATAAGTCAATTAAATTGAATTGAAAGTCGATATGGTATTACGAAATTAATCGAAATATAAGAAGTTTTGGCGATTCATTTTTGGAGGTCGTTATTTCCGTGTTTTTGTGTCGAATATTATATAAGTGGTGTTTAGAAAGTCAATTCAAATACTTGACATTTGTAATCTGTTTATTTCTTTACACACGGTTGTATGCAAGTCGCATAAAATTTCATAACGGTTTCTGTTTTCGTTACAGCAAATTGTATCAACATCAACCTGTATCAATTACTACTTTTACCGACCGATCCGCTCATATATAACAGCATTTTTGCGATATTTGTAAATTTTGAGACCAACACTGCGTATCTACGAGCATGAGACCCATGCACGAGTTAAAAAAAATTCGGAATTTAGAAGACATGTTTCACATGTGTCTCACAAGTAGTGATGGGAATAATCGAGATGCGGTATATGAATTAGCCGATTATTAAAATCTCTCGAGATAATCGGCTATGCACTCCGAAAATTAGTACTACTAATTAGTAGTTGAACGTCGGTCACGGAATGTGTGCGAGCGGCACCGAGAATCTCGATATCTCGGGTTCGACTACACTCCAAAAATTAGTAAAACTAAATTAGTTGTCATGCGTCGATCACGGGATGTGTGCGAGCGGAACTGAGCACCAAGAACCTCGATATCTCGAGATATTCCCACCACAATATTAGTACTAGTTCGAGGTTCGAGATATTTTATTTTAACATTACTCATTCGATTATGGCAACTAATATTAGTCGTACGCGAAGCCATGGCCGATTTTCTTTCAATTATTTTTTGTACTCTCGATCGATGGTCATTGTCGGATTGAAGAATAAAATAATTTAAATAAGTACAATCATGTTGATGATATTGCGCTAGTAAATAAAACGCTTCAAAATTTACAATAATATTTATAAATTGCCACATTAATGTATAAAAAATATGAGCAAATAACAACCACAGTATAATTCTCAATAAAAACAAAGGTACCTATATAATAAATTAATAACGTGCGATTAAACAATAATAAAACAAATTTATAAGAAGTAGGTACCATCTTATTAGTCAAAATAATTAACAGAATAAAATGCAAACCATTCATAACAACTCCAATGCGGTATTAAGGAATATAATTTGATCTAAATTTTTAGACGATAGCCTGTTTCGACGTAAATTTGTAAGTTGCGCGGCTTTAGAAAACACACTGTTAGTGATATTAGAACGTTAATGTTGTACGTTGCATTAATTTGTACTAGTACTACTACTACTAATTGTAACTACTAATATTAGTCGATTATTAAATTATATTGATTACTAATAATCGATTATTGAAATATCTCGATTATTCCCATCACTACTCACAAGCAACAATTTCTTTTCTATGGTAATTTCACGTACGTGTTTATTTTTTTATCTCACGTCATCGAGGCAGTCAAATGTATAAAGTAGTGATCTAAGTCCGTCGCCAAATATCGATTGATTAATGAAACAATTAATTAATAAAGTTGAAATGTTTTAAATTCCATTCATCGTTAATTCAACAACGCATCGTGGGTTTTCTATTGATGGTATATTTTGGTTTAATATTGAAGAAGCATTGATGTCGCTTTAAATGCATCTCAATACAAGCTTTACCCTTGTAACCCTTGTGACAGTGCCTCTGAGCTCCTATCCAATTGCCAACCAATTTTCTCAAGTATGTCTCGTATACGTATATGTTTTGTAGGGGTTCGCCACGGAGTTGGGTAGGATTCAAAGGGTTTAACTTCTTTGCGAATTTTCCTTCGGCTGACGTTTCGTTGAAATGTTGATCCTTTTGAGAAGGTCGTCTGCTGTAAGTCATTTCAGATATGTAGGCGGTAATTTCAATTGAATAGTTACCAGTTACGTACAAATGCAAAGGCTCAAAAATATCCATCCAATGAATCCTTATTTCATTTAAATATGGTAAGATAAGTTGAAATTTTATTATTGTATAATATACAGAAAAATTAATAGTTTACATTGAGTCATATCTTATACTTGGAATTGTAGAACTTTATACAAATGCTATTGTAATAAATATTGTTATTTCTATGTTATAGCTTTCACGACTATAACAAATATATGGTCCTTATGTGGTAGTATTTGTGAATGTTGGAATAGAGAGACTTTTGTATCGGCCGCCTTCTCTTTTATATTAATAATTTTTTTTGTCAATTTTGCTTCTTATTATCTCTGTTTCACCTTTGCCCTTTGAGACTAATACAATTATAATTATATAACCCAGGAATTGAAAAGACCGCGAAATATAGAAAAAGGAATAGTTTAATGACATGTTTAAAAATAAACAATGCAGATAACAATAAACTGAAGCAATCGTTGGAAGAATTTATAGAAATAGAATCGGGAACGGATATAAAACACGAGGAGTAACAAAAATAGGATAAATCGTATGTACAATAAAATTAACATGAATCTTTGACCCTAAAGGTGTTGCGAACATTAATTAAATAGGTCCGTAGGTGAATCGCTTGACAATATTGCTTCTGGGTTATACCCTTCGTCAGTAGCGATTACCAAGAACCTTAGTTGTTGAAATAACTTTATATGTAGGGGCCATCCAAACTTCTTGGCGCAAGCCAATTACTCCTAACGAAGTTTGGCCCCCGCCAAGAAGTTTTGAAAATGATCTACAATACAACATGGAAAGAATCGATGAAGAGCTATGATAACTACAGAACAATCAAAAATATGTTGATCGAGAAGTAACAAAACATTATACTAAAAATAATCGCGAATATTTTGAATAAGTGAAGAAATATGAATAATATTAAATCATCGATTGTGTTTGCAAACTAGAAAAAAGCGCTTTATTTTTATATGATATTTGAATGTGAATGTGAACTGTCGTGTCGTCGTTTCGCAAATTACTCACAAATTTAAATAGTTCTAAGTGGTACAACGAAGCGATGTAAAAGCCAACTTGATTGAAATTACGCTGTCATATTTCTGCTACATGTATATGGAAAAATTAGTACCGAATTGTATCTAAAACTACGTGAAAACGTGATTTAAAACTGAAATTGTTCTCGCTAATCATGAGTGCATCGCCGACATTGGAACAAAAAGTGCACTTAATATTAAAAACCGTAACTAAAAACAGTGATGACTTATCTATTTTAAAAACCAGCCTTAAAACCCTGAATGCAGAACATAAACAATTAAAGCAATATGTTAAGAAATCAGAAAGAAAAATAGTTTATTATGAAAATGAGTCACGTCGCAATAATTTAGTTATCTACGGCGTCAAACAAGATATACAGGACTGAAACAAATGCCATTGAATTGAAAGGCGATGAAATGGAAAGAACTCACCGATTAGGCCGATCGATTGAATGCAAGAGGCCGATAATTGTAATTTTTTTTTTAACTAAAGATATGGTTTTAAAAAATGCGAAAAAATTGAAAGGCACGGAATACGCAACATCAAAAAACTTTTCTGAAACCGTATTAAATCAACCGAAAATATTGAAACCTTTCCTAATCAAAGCGAAGAACGATGGCAAGCGGGCTTATCTGTCATTCAACAAATTAATAACAGATGGGGAAACTGTTACTGTCGACTGCGCAAACATGGAAAATCGAAGTCAACGTCGCAAGACATTTTGGACTCGACTGCGGAGTCCAAAAGGAGACATTGGTATCCGCTATACACCGGGCGAGAACAAACTCGAGGATGTAAAAATAGGACAGGAGCGAATCGATAGGTAAAAGGTTTGTAGGAAAACTTATTTAAATGGCGGTGTCTCCATTTATGTTAAGTCTAATCACGATTTTGAAGAAACTGCTAATTTAAAGAGTATCAGTACGGAAAGAGGATTTAAATATTCAGTTGCATATAGTAAAAAGACGAATGTGGTAATTATCTGTATCTATCGGTCACCCTTATCCGCAGTTTCTGAATCGATTCATTTTTAAATTTGATGTTTGAATTAAGTAGGACCTATGATAGGTTTGTAATATGTGGAGATTTTAACATTGATTTTTCAATGGAAAGTAAAGAGAGAGTTGATTTTGCCAAAATGTTACAAATGTTTAATTTGAAAGCCACAATGCACGAACCCACAAGAATTACAGTCCAGACTGTATAACATAATGATGAATATCAACTCAAGGTTTCTGACATTAACTTCGGAACTAGGTTTATCAGACCATAATTGCCAGATAATAAATTTTGTAGATTTGAACACCAACTCATTTGAAATTAATAAAATTAAAAAAAGAATCATAAACACAACTCACTTAAATTTCAACATTTTGTTAACAGTACAGACTGACTTGCTGTGACTTATGACTTAGGTGTTGACCAAGCCTACGGACGATGCTACACTGATTTAAATAATTGCTTTCTGAAGGCGTTTCCTGAAAGACTAGTGCAAATAAATAATGGTCTCAATTTGGTTTCCGTAAAAAATTTAGCACATTAGATGCTATATTCCCTTTTCTTAATACTATAAGTCAAACAATCGAAAATAAGGATCACGCAATGGGGACATTCGGCGACTTAACGAAAGCTTTTGACGTCGATTACGACATACTCTTGGATAAATTGAATTTTTACAGAATAAGAGCCCTTGCAAACAAGTGGTTTGCATCTTACCTGTCGGAGAGGTTGCAATATGTTGGCAATATGTTGTGGTTAACGGTAACATAAATGACATGGTAGCGAATGCTCCGTTTGGCGAATGTTACTTGTTTGCGGACGATACAAGTATTGTTCTACAAAGCAAAGATGCTTCAGAATTAATTCTGGCTGCTAATTCATTACTGCGAAGAATATCGGATTGGTTTGTAGCAAATCATTTAAAATTGAACGTAGGAAAATCTCAATACATAATCTTATTGCATATTGAATTGGAGATCACTGGAGAACTAGAATCACTTAAACATGCTAACGTTGCAAACTTTATAGGAATCGATATTTATTCGAACTTGAATTGGTCCCATCATATATTGGAACTCAATAAAAAACGTGGGAAATCAATATATGCAATATGGTCAATTAACAAAACACTCGGTACTGAATCGGCTCTTTCCGTATATTTTGCATACTTTCAAAGTATACAATATGGAATAAAATTTTGGAGAAACGCTAAGGATGAACGCCAGAGTACGTTCACAATACACAAAAAGGCATTGCGTATCTTAGCAGCTTTGGGTCCACGTGACTCTTACTTAATAACATGCGTATTTTGACTGTAAGTAACCTATATGTTTTTCAAACTAGCTACTCTAATCTTCAAAAACAAACAGAACTTGACCCGAATATCAAATATTCACTCCTACAATACGACGCACAATGATCGCTTTATTCAGCCACGATATGACCTGGAAATTAATAGAAAATAAATAAATAATAAAAATCATCTTCCTGAAGAATATAGGAATGCTGGTAATGAGCTGCAATTTATATCCAATTTAAGACATTTTTACAACAAAACACCTTTTAAAACTTAAACGAATTTCTTTCCGCTGATATTAATCAATATTAATTTAGAAGTTCACATCCAATAAATTGAAATATATACTTCTCTAGTCTATTATTCTCTACGGTTCCAATGAACCTTATGTACAATGAATTTATTTAATTTGAGACATATGATTATTTTATGATCATTTAATATACATTAATGTTGAGAAATACATTATTATTATTATTGGGTACCAAATGTACATTTCGACACAACTATGTTGTCATCTTCAGCAGTATTAATGCAAGATGACAATCGATGAATTGAGTAAAATAAAACACTGCCCCATTTGTGACTTCGTACCTTATTCTTAGGGCGTCGTATTTCACATTAAATATACCTATCCTTTTGCTATTACTATGCCTGATAAACTCGCCTTAGTAGCTTATCTGTCATTGTTTGGATGTCTTAAGATTGGAAATTCATAGATTTACAGGCTACAGAAGATTTTTATAACAATCCCACTGATAGAATCAACGCATTTGTGATTGTAATATAAATAACAAATCGTGATTTTTAGTTAGTTATTTGGATGTAAATTTTTAATTTTTACATTTTCATTTTAACCCAAACTAAAATTCACTTGGCTCGCATAGTCAGATTACAACGTCTTTGTTATTAATTTTCTGGTTTCTGCAATTCTGTTATGTTATGCGTGTGATACTGCTGGCACATGCGGTTTAACATGCTTTAATTAATTATCTCCCATCATCTACTGAAACTAAGCAATTAATTTATCAGATTTAATTTATTCATATACTGATTAGGAATTTACTGTGATATATTGCGACCAAATCATTGAACAGGAAAACATAGATCGCTAATTACCCAAGCAGAAACTTCAATAATTATGTTTACAATTATATTCCTTAGGAACTTGATCTTTGCAAATATTCTTGATATTCTGCATATATAATTGTAAATTGTAATTTTGGTGTAATAAATATCAATTTTTTATGGTACGCCTTGGTTTATCACTACAAATTGTTACGTTTAAATTTTATTTGTATTTTTCTATAGAAAGTTATCATCGTAATATTTTACGAATTATTTAATAATGAGGTTCCATTCTTGAGCATTTACGTATTTGCGATGAATTACTTAACAAAGCAGTGGTTGTTGGGATTGGTGGAAGCAGTTGGAAGCAGTAGAACTGTGACAGAATTACGATTGGAATAAATGCCGGCTGGTATGGGTACAGAAGGCAGGCACGAAAAGAGCAAATGGGTTAAACGAGTCGAAGAATATCATAGGTCATCAGCAAATTGAGAAAGGATAAGGAAGGGCGAGGGAAACTTGTAATGGGAGGCGGGGGGTGATTTACATAAGCTATTACCGTGAATGAACCGAAAGGATATATGCATTGCAACTGGTCTTTAATAGTACATTGTACAACAAGTGTTGAAAAGGCAAGATTTCACACGAGTTTGCAGGATTGAGCCACGAGCCGAAGGCGAGTGGCTTAAGCAAACGAGTATGAAATCGACTTTTCAACACGTGTTTTACACGATACTATTCCGACGACCACAATAACAATGTTTTACTTCAATATGTTCGTCAGTTAAATGTCAAATTTCATTGGTAATCACGATTGCACTACCAGTGTTGAAAATTTAATTTTTTTACTTTGCGTTGGTAATAACTTAATTTTAGGACCCAAAACAGTGTTAAAATGACAATCTGAGTGCTAAAATGAGTCTGGTATAATTTTTTTTCGTTATGCTGTCAACGGTTTGGCAGCCTCTAACGTCAACGAAATGTCAGTTGTAAGTAATAACCTTTGCATTGTTTTCGTTGCACCATTCTTCGAATTTTTTATATTTGTGTTCGTATTAAGAACGCGACTTTTTCGGAAATAAATTCCCAATCGTAGTTTGTCCAATTTCCCGTATTTCGGGTGGAGTACATTGCAAGTCTTTGCAACTCATATTGAGTCAAAGAAAACTGACATTTCAAATTAAACGTTCGACCGCCTCCTTATTTAATTTCACACAAACATTACCAACCCGCGCAAATATCCCTAAATGTTGAATTACTTAACAAAGTTTAATTTTTCACGTAAAAAGGGCGCAAAGTAGAAAATAGTATAAAATACTCGTACAGAAGGCTATTCAGGGCATTCGTCCGTTCAGCCACCCACCTTCGGGTCGTGGCTGAATTTCGGACTTATGCCTGAAACAGTGCCTTCTGTAACTTGTTTTTTAATATACTATTTCAACATCGCTGACAGCCAATCAGATTGATCGATTTTATATTTTACACTGGTACTCCCTCCATTCGCAATCTCCCACTTTCAGTAACAAAAAACGGTGCCCAATTCAATACATTTCATAATGGTCGTCGGAAAAAAGATTTTGAACTACTAAAGATAATGTCGTGAGTTATGAACAGGGCGGTGATCTGGGCAGGTTTGTTTGTGACGAGTGAAAAACGAAAGAAAAGAACGATTTTGATGAATAATACAGGAGATGGATAGATTTAGTTGAAGTTTAACGAACTTCTCGAAGTAAATCAATTAAATACGATTAAATATTTTAAACCAGTGAAATTCATAAACGTTTTTAACAACAGTTCAAAATGTAATATTGTGTTGTCGAGCCAGACGCGAGAGCAGGGTTAAAGATGAATTGTAAGGAAAAAAAAACATTTAGTAACCACACAGCAAACAAAGGGGGTGGTTAGAGTTCATGCGAACAAGAGAAGGGCTGGAAGCGTAAAATGTAATTTAAAGCGATCGGTTTTTTAATACCTCTCTTAGGTGTGAAAATCGATTAGACTAAAGTAAATACCAGTTCGTTAAAAAAGAATCAATAGAGTATACAGTTTGGATACAAAAAATGCAGCCACTGATACAATCCATTAATATGTTTATTGAATGCAAATACGGCGGCGTCGTTAAAATTACCATATTAATCCAAAGCCGTGCTTTTCGTAGCGCGTTTGCATTACAAATTACGTAAAGGCTCAGCATACGAGGTATAAATTCGAATGCGACGCATGCAGCAAATAAATTGTAGCGCTTCTGCTTGACAAAACAAAAAAAAAAATGCTTAACTTTTGCCATAATTCACGTGCAGCCACTTGATTTGATTCCCACGGGCTCGCTCGAATTTGCGGGGTCGCGTTGGAGTTAAAATGTCTGGATGGACGAAAGTCAACGTTTGTCAAGATATAATAATGGAATTCGCCAGCATGAGAACTTGGACTATGGAAAATGTTTGTTCCAAAATCAGATAGACACGCTCGTTAAGCACCTCGTCCATTGATTCACGTAAAATAATGTAAATAATAAATCTTTCATGTTGGATTGAATGGGATTTAATTTATTGATTAAAAAGTAAACACAACAGAAACAGCGAACGATATGAGAAAAGTGCAGGTCCCAATTAATTTGAGAATAATTCGCATCGGCAAAACGATCCTCCTATGATTAAATAAAGTAATTAAAACTTTTGTTGAATGAAATTAGATATTACACAACAACACACCGGAATTAAATTAGTGAATTTAATTATGTGAAAAAGCGTGGCAAAGCAATCTACAACAAATATGAAACTCCAAACACTTATATTGTTTGTCCTAATAAGAATACGAGTTCTTGTCTGCATACAACGTAAGAAGCTAGCAGAAATGTTATCCTATTAATAATAATAATAATAATAATATTTATTTATTCCCTGGTACTAATACAGTATGGAACAAGTCAAGATTACAGTATTAAAACTAACAATTAATTATACACACGTGCTCATTTCCTTTCTTTTATATCATGTCTAATATGCTAAAACTCGTCGTAGGTGCCTAAAGAACCCTGATTTCTTTTGATATAACTGAATTAGTTTCACTATTCCCTGTCAAAAGACAAATATCAGCGATGTTGCATATTTTAAAACTTGGTGACCAAGCTAAGCCTTGGACACCTCACAAGGTGTGCAAGCAGCGTGTTGAGGGATTACGAATGTGGACGAAGGGAACACGTGGCAAATTATTATATGGCATACATATACAAATAAATCAATATGTGCTTAGTGATGGTGTATACAGTTCAGCTTCGACGTAAATTGCAATGGTAAATCGTCAAATTAAAATTTCAATAAAATATTTACTTGTCGAAGTTGGTACCTTTGCAATTTTTTCGCAACAGTATGCCGTAAGGTTGAAATTGGAGGCAATTGGTTTAAAAACAAAATAATATTGAACCGATTGTAATCCCACCAATCCGTCACCAAATTATATGATTATATGAAAAATATGTAGTACTCCCAAATCTTCCGGGGTAGAATAGTTCTTTGCAAAAAAAATTATAGCAAGGCTAACTTTGAAACATCTCGTATTATATTTTAACCGTTTATTACGGCACCTGCGTACGATTACGAAACGGTTTAGGAAATGCAAGGACGCAAAAAGTTTCCATTTATTAATGTCATATCTAGGAACGATTGGGTTGCTATGAATGGTAGCGGTATAAAATATTTGTTTATGACTATTTACGCACAAAGTTCTATTGGATTTTTTTTAATGGGCATGCTGTTGCTCATGACCATAAATGCACATTTATTAACGTACAGGGCATCAAGAAACTTAATATTTCAGAAATTTTTTTTAACAAAAGACCGTCTTGATTTTTTCCAAAATGAGAATGAAAGTTAATTTTTACACGACCTCTACCGAAACTAATGAATATTATTGTAGTAACCTACTTCAGAAAACTGTGAAATAGTTATTTTCATAACAAGTGTCGAAAGTAAGTTATATCGTGCGAGTGAGAATGTTGAGCGAGTGCAGAAACCTCACGAGCAGACGATATAACACTTTCGAGCGAGTTATGAACACTATTTTTTACACGACCTCAAATGTATTTAAAAAAAAACTGAGAAAGTGACTCAAGTCCGTTAGTCGGTAAAACAGAAACTTCATTTTAATATATTAAGGTCATTTCACACAGCAGCTGACTAATATTCCACGGAACTTCAACCAACAAGCCCTAATGGCAGATAGTTACGATACTGTGTAAAGGCCCGGTGTACCACAGTGAATATTTAGCAGTCGATCTTTTTTCTGTGTCATTTGTACAAAATGTGACAGATGGTGTGCGTTGAGCTTTAGTTGGTCGTACTTGTCAAAAATATCACACTAGTGTGATATAATATCACACGCCATGTGGTATTACAGTTTTCTGAAGTAGGTTACTACGATGATATTCATTAGTTTCGGTAGAGGTCGTGTAAAAATAACTATTATAGTTTAAAAAAATTTCAATCTGCTTTAGAAAATATAGAAAATAGAAGAAAGACTGTGCAATTGTGGGTTCTATATTATAAAATGATAATTTAATACAGTACATTTTAGCAGGACAAACGGGAAATTGACACTTACACTTGCAGTACAAATAATGCTATAATTTTTCCACACTACCAGTCACTACTTATATACAAAAGTAGCTCATCTATATTTACAATGTCGTCTTTAGAATCAAAAATGAACCCATCAGAATATCAAAGATTTGTACCTGAACAAGACCTGTTAGGGCAACTTACAAGTCTTGTTGAGATCAATGCATAGCTTTGGTGGGTTTGCCCATGGGAAGGCCTATGGTGATAAACTTTTTTTACACGACCTCTACCGAAACTAATGAATATCATCGTAGTAACCTACTTCAGAAAACTGTCAATACCACATGCCGTGTGATATTATATCACACTAGTCATGATATTTTTGACAAGTACGACCAACTACAGCTCAACGCACACCATCTGGCATATTTTGTACGAATGACAGAAAAAATATTGATTCTACTAAATATTCACCGGGCCTTTATACAGTTTCGTAACTATCTGCCATTAGGGCTTGTTGGTTGAAGTTCCGTCGAATATTAGTCAGCTGTCGTGTCAAATGTCCTTAATATATTAAAATGAAGTTTCTGTTTTACCGACTAACGGACTTTAGCATTCTAACGTCACTTTCTCAGGTTTTTTAAAAAATACATTTGAAGTCGTGTAAAAAATAGTGTTCATAACTCGCTCGAAAGTGTTATATCGTCTGCTCGTGAGGTTTCTGCACTCGCTAACGCTCGTGCATCAACATTCTCACTCGCACGATATAACTTACTTTCGACACTTGTTATGAAAATAACTATAACTAAATGGATGATCGGAATGCCTATTTTTATGACGTTTCGCAACAAACTGAAGAAGTTTACGATATGTATTGTCATTCTTCAGACCAGCATATTGACGAAAGTACATATCGAGTTAATCGAGATCATGCTGATGTTGCTCAGCTCGAAACGTTGGTTTTTAAATTATATTTTGACGAAATTCGCAGTTATCGCAGATATGAGTGAGCTCCGTATCCTCTTACTCTTTTGATGAAGAAGAAATACTAAATGAAAATTATATATATACACTGGGTTGCAAATAAAATACACCACATAGAAGGAGTAGACGGAGAGTGTGAAAACTTGTGCGTAAAGCTGTTATACGACTATACACAAACAAATGATGAGAATTTGGAAAAAAGAGCGTTTTATTGAAGAAATGTCAATAATGTGTAACATCAGACGTGCTTGAATGTAGGAATTTATCCTTCTAGGCATACTAGAAAGTAGATGATCTATTCCGTCCTGGGGTGTTTCGTTCCAGGCTAGTTGAAGCTGTTGTCGCAATTCATCTACACTGTTCGCAGTCTTCGGTTCATCATTTCCTAGACATGTTCTATTAGCAGGCCAAGGTATCAAATTTACGTTATTTTCTATCATCACTGCCATAAGAGGCCGTGCATTATCTTGTTCAAAGATAGCTTCTGGATGTTCTTGAACCAAAGGAAGAACAACTGGTTGTAAGACATTATCGACGTAACGTCGAGCATTTAGATTGCCGTGGACAAACATTAAAGGAGAGCGGCCTCCTATTTTTATGCCACCCCAAACCATTACACCAGCTGTTAGCTAACTATGTTTTCGTTGTACAAACTGCAAATTGTATCGTTCCCCTCTAGATCTTCTCACACGTGTACGTCCATCGGAGTACCACAAACAAAACCTAGACATTCACGAAGTCAATGTTGTCTGGCTCGGCACAACTGAAGTTTGGCTACATTGTGCTGAGCTGTTAGAGGAATACGACGGAATGATCTCAATCCAAATGAGCGAATGCAGCGATAAATGGTGCTTATAGAGATCCTGTGACCAATTGCTCTTACCCAGTTTATTGCAACTTCTTCTCAACAGTAGATCTTCCCGTTCCTGTGTGCTGCTTGGAAGCCCATTGCCTCTACGGCGTGTTTGTAGCTATTCTTTCTGCTATCCTCGACAAGTTCTCAAGATTGTTCTAGTTGTTCGTAAAATATGTCCTTCTCTTCTTCCCCTTTTTCTTCTGAGGCGGTGTGTACATTAACTCTCTTCGAAGTAGTCTTTTTAAGTATTTTTCCGTGTCCGGCTAGCTGCCATTAAACGAGTTCCTTTAGGTGCATATTCCAGATCCACACCTGGTAACTACTGTTTTTGTAACCTATCTTAACAGATTTCTCTTCGCCTTTCTCTTCTTTATCTTGGACCCTTATTATGATGTGCGTTCTTCTTTATTTAGGTCATTCTCTATACACGGTGTTAAAATAGTATCAACTATGTCTAAGGGCTGATTATATGGTCCAAGATATGTCAAAAAGTCTTAATGAACATGGGTCCGCAAATGGACGGTAGATGAGATACGAAACATTTTGCGTTTACACCTTCGAACTCTTTCTAAAAGACCTACTGTGACTCGGATTCGGTGGAGTACCATAGAGCTGGAGCCACATTTGTTGCATTTGGTTCAAAGGAATCTCGTTTAAAAGATTAACCTGTGTTTTCTGCAGAAAGCAATGCCTGTCAATAGGGTTGGTAAAACATCCGGACCTAGTAACCCGTTGCCAAAAATTCCCGTCCAAATGTTCAAAGAAAAACGTACCTGATGTCTGTATTCCATAATAGCATGGTAATTTTCGTCGGCCCACACGCGCATATAGAATTCGTCATTTCAATTTTAGGCAATTACGACATTTTGAGCGAGTAGCCTTGCGAGTGGGCCTTCGCGAAGGGTGTTTATCTTTTCGCCAAATTGCAGCCCCTTTGAACAGAACGGAGTCAGTTTTGGCAAACTGTTATCATGATTGGTCTGAGGAAGGACGAGAACTACGAGCCAGATATTCAGTGCGACCCCGACAGCAGGTCAAGATCGTCGCTTAAGACTGCTGGCTGTGAGGGACCGTTTTCCGACCACCCGTTCGATTGTGGATCAATGGTTTGGAGAAGAAGGCAGCAGGGTAACCACTAGAACCATCTACAGGCGAATATGATCTTTTGGGCTCATGTTTTGCCGGCGGCACCGGCACTCACCGCTGCTCACAAAAGACAACGGTTAGAGAAAGGTTGCAGTGGGATGAAGAATGGCATTAGGTGGTCTTTAGTGACGAATCCCGATTTTGTTCAAGTATCAGCGATTGCCGGATAAGGGTTAGGACACGACGTGGAGAACGGCGACATCCACAGTTTCTCGAGGAACGCAATGTAAACCAAACTGTGGGAGTTATGGTTTGGGGGAAATTAGGTATGGTAATAGATCACCCTTAGTGTTCGTTAGGGGTACTATGAATGCTGAACGATACGTTGTGGGTATTATAAAGCCTCATATTCTTCCGTATCTTCACACCTTACCAAACCCTGTTTTTCAACAAGATAATGCCCGCATATTGCCAGGGTTACTATGGCTACACGACGTGTTAGGGAATGACTAGAGCACCACGGCGCACTAAAAACCGGACAAAAGTGAGAAATACAAACTACCTTAAATAATACCCAAATTGTTGTTTTTGTATACCTAAGTAACCGTACTATCATAAAACTATAATTAGGTGAACCCCTCATGCAGACGCGCACCGGCGACGCAATCTGAATCTGTACTTTGTTACGCTCTATTTGTTTCAAACTTGTGTTTGGTGTTTGTAATTGTTTATAGTGAATATTAAAAAAAAATTGTTATGGAATCTGGAGAACAAGGTATGTAGCTAATTTTAATGTATAATATATTTAATTATAATGACTATTTAGTATTCTCACAGACCACCAATGAAATGGAAGAAATTTTTTTAGACTTTTGTATGTTTTTTTACAAATTAGTGTTTTTCTAATAGTGCCGAGTCAGATCGGCTTATAATTTTTTTTATAATAAACCATAGAGTTCACCATATCATAACAGTCAAAAGCTTTTCCACATCTTTCCACTACTTAAAAAAAGTACTTTGAATTCCACTGGTATTTTTTCAATAATTTTGGTTATTTTTTAACTTATATCGTTTCTTTTTTATTGTTACAGATTTGACATCAAATGTTATTGAGGTGCTTCGGAAAACGTTATACATGTTTTTCAAAGAGAGCACATCTAGAAAAAATGAAGACATCATTCATGGAACATAAACTCCGCGCGATGATGAGATGCCCCCAAAATGAATTCCAAACCATAAGTCACGTTTTTACGAATTTCAAGAGTGATTTAAAGAAGAAGAAAATATTGAAGAGAGATTTATCAAAAAAAAACGAAAAATTGCTAAATACGTCAATACCAGTACATAACTAGACACCGAGTTCTAAGCCGGGACTCCCAAACAATGAATTCGGAAAGTTGCATGATCGTAGTAAACGACGGAAAACAAAAGAACTCCGCGAGCAGGTACCTGTTTAGGAGCTTACCTTCGTTGCTAGCGTTAGTCAACGGATGTCAGGAAATGCTGCGTCCTCTAAACTCATAATAGATGCAACTTCATCACCAACAAGAGCCAAACGGTACAGAAACATAATAAATACCGCTCAGAAACCAAAAATAAAAAAGTATACTCCTGTAGAAGCTTTGAAAATTTTTGTCGAAGGAGATTTTACAAGGAGGCAGTGGGAGTTGTTACACGATTCCAATAAGGGTATATTCCCTTGTTATACTCTTATAAGAGAAGCAAAGAAACTCTGCTATCCAAAGCCGAGTTACGGAGACGTGTAACTCGGATTCAAGTTGTGCTTCAAGACTTTCTCGATCACACAGTTATGAGACTTTGTCTTTATCTTGACGAAGTTCTCCAAATCTGTGGTGCAGAACAATTGGAAAACCTGGAACTTATCACAAAATGGGGCTGTGATGGCTCTCATCAAAATGCCTATCAACAAAATTTCTCAAATAGCTCTAATTATGACTCGAACATATTTCAAAGTTCATTGGTGCACTTGAGAGTGCAGTAGCATGTTGGGGATAGAATAAAAAAAATATGGCAAAATCCCACACCATCATCCACTCATTTTTACCGGCCAATCCGCATTAGATTTCTCCACGAAACTGTGGAAATTACGAAGGAAGAAATGAAGTATGTCGAAGATCAAGCAAACCGTCTGCTGAAGACTAAAATAGAAATCCCAACCACGGTAGATGCAAAGGTTTGCAATGCGGCGACTGGTACTTCCTCTACCATATGTGGAAAAACCTCAAAAAACTTCAATGACTTACGCTTGCTCGAAACAATTTTACATATTGCATACAAACTTCCACTAAAAAAATGGCAAGCCCGATCCACAGAAGATAAAGCAGTAGTTAAAGAAACTAAAGAAAAAATACAGAAAGAATATAGGGAAAGACGGGACTTATAATAGATATCGAAAAGCTGGTTACGATAATACAAACTCGGGCAACACGTCTAGAATTAGCCTCTGAGTTTATTTTGAAATGTAAAGTGATCCTGGAAGCGATGTCCTCTGGTCACACAATACATTCAGAGAAATTCGATTATTTCTGCAAAGATCATCCAATGACCCCTACTTTACACAAAATCCTTGTGCACGGCTCGACATTAATAAAATATGCCATCTTACCTAAAGGCCAGCTATCAGAAGAGGCTGTGGAGGCCCGTAATAAGCACTACCGTGCATACCGACAAGATTATGCGAGAAAATTTTTAAGGCTGCAGTGCAATCAAGATGTCCTAAATAGCCTGCTTCTCACATCGGACCCATTTATAAGTTCTGGAAGGAATCACAAACATAGCAAAAGCCAACCCTTCTTAAGTGAAACTTTAGAAGTGTTAGAGTCAGAACACCAGAATATTTCAATAGATAAAGAAGAAACTCCAAGAATCAATCAATCTGATGAATCATATTGAGCCAATTGGTACTATTTAATGATATTCTGTGTTTTTTAATGATATTTTCCTTATACGTAATAAATAATATGTTAACTGTATTCACTCATGCATTTTGTTAATTTCCAAAAAAAAAATAAGCTCATTAGTACGGCGGGGCGACGCATTACTAATGTTACCTTTTGTATTATATATATTGTATGTGCTCGATGGGAATTTCTGTTGCATAAAGTCAATTTTAAATAAGGCGAGAAAGTTAACGACATTGCTGGTAAGTATGTTACGTATGTCGTTACAAAAATTACGGATATAAAATTCAAGGGTTAAAATTCGATAAAGTGTGACCACTGCTAAGGTACATATTGCGATACTACTATTGTAATGGAGAATGTAGCTGAGAATATTGATTTTGCTGTATTTAATGAATTTAATATTAATGATAATGACAGGGATGAGAGTTTATTCTAGTATATTTTATAAGAAAAAACAATTATTTAATTTAAAATAATATGTACTTATCATTTATATACCTACAGTATTAATAAAAAATATATTATTAATATGTAAATTTATCGCAGAAAACATTCTTATCTTGTCACTTACCTCCTAAATCCGCTAGTTACACTTTATTTATAATGTAATTTATTAATATTATTCCGATAGGAACATAAAACGTATAGGTTTTTATCTTCCCCCGAAATACCGAAAACCCGCTTTCATGCCCTATTACGCGGTCGTAAAGTTGTGGTCCTGGCAATCGAATAACGTTAACATTAGTTAAGTAGTAGTATAATTTATTCGACGAGGCTATATGATTTGCCGAGAGTTGAGATATAATTCAAGTGACTGTTATCTTTATATACAAAACGAATGTAAATTAGTGTCTACTAGCCCACTATCAGCTATACGCTCTTATACTGCTGAAATCTCCTACCATAACGACTGAACCAGAAAAATTTGCTTGAAAAACACCGAGGTTATTCTAGTTTCGGACAAGATAAAACGCATTTCTGCAGTACTCTAAATGTCGGTGGCTTTGTGTATTGCCGTAAATTACATAGTGTTTTTACGCAACTGATTCGCGACTGTTCATCGATAATTCAAAGGGAAGCTTGAGGTGTCTACTCCTCCAAATCGCAATTCATTTTGTCCGGTCCCAATTGGTAATTCAGTTTGTTTTCGTGAAGAACATAGATACACAAAATATTATCATTGATCGGTTTCAGTATAACTAGCACAACATAATATGTGTTGACCTTTAAATGGTTCCCATCCTTCATCGTCAGCAATGTGGATACATAAAGTATCCTTGTTTTCTGTGTCTGTGGGAGCAGACTCGTAATAAGCGTTGGGTTTAATTGAACTGGTCTCTAAGATCTGACCTAAAACCTGGTGATCCGAACATTGTACATGAGCGACTTGTTGACAAAAAAAACATTATATGCTAAACAAATAAATGACCAGCATAGCTACACCGAAATCTTCCATTTGAGAGTTACAAAATGCTAGGTCAAGGTGAATTTTCTGCATTTTCTTGCCGACTTGTCGAAAAACCTTGGTGTAGTCAGTGATTAGCAAGACGAACGATTCCACCACGATTTCAAGCTCATGGACCTATGCCAGCAAGGTAGATGGGATACACATATGCTGGTTCACTGTTGTTGTTGTTGTTTTCTTGCCGACTTGTCGAAGAACCTTGGTGTGGTCAGTGATGATCAAGGCGAACGATTCCACCACGATTTCAAGCTCATGGAGCTATGCTAGCAAGGTAGATGGGATACACATATCCTGGTTCACTGTTGTCAGAGCATCAGGCAAGATTGTCTCCGGGAAATGCTTGAAGAGTCAATTTTTACCTTATATCTTGTATGCTTTTTTGGCAAACAGCGAGGGCACTGTATGCAGTAAAAAATTGACGTGATAGAGAAAGCATGGGGTCATTTTATATTTTATTGCCTGTTAGTGTATGCCTGAACATTTTCGAGATTACGGCAGTTAAAACGAACCATGCGGTATCATTAAGTGATAATTCTGGTGATTTGGCCCACCGAACTATCATTACTTATAAGTTCGACGGAAATGATTGGTTATTACAATTATTACAATTGGTAATAAATTTCTGTCATTTTTATCAACAAATAGCTATTTATAATAATAATAATAATAATGCATTTAATGCCCAACAGATTTTACCATCTACTAATGCGACAAAGAAAGGCATAGGAAAGGTTTATAATCTAAGAATTATCTATTTAATTAAACTACAAATTATGTTGAAAATACGTCATGTCAAAAATGACCGAAAAATGTAAAATTTACATGAAGTATGGACTAATCTTGTCTAATTGTTTAATCGTGAACATTAATTAAAGAGGTGCATGAAGACTAACTCCTCATGTCATCATGGACTTAGTCCTTATGGACCTGTTTAATATTATCTAGCGATCAACCAATCGCTAGACCATATTGTTTATGTGTTATTACACTTCGTCAGTAGCGATTACCAAGAACTTTAGTTGTTGAAATACCTTGGCGCGAGCCAATCACTCCTAACGAACCACTGATAACAGAACACTATCAAGGAGAAACATCGTCCAGCACATTGCTGTGACTGACCAAGAACGACTGTCAAATGTCGAGTGTCAACATGTAAAAGGGTCATTACAATTAAGTTCAGAAAATTCTTATTGAAAGTACATCATGTCAAAAATGACATGTGAAGGTATTTCTACAACTGGGGTCTTTTGGTAATTACCACTGACGAAGTGTAACGACACAGAAATAATATTCTCTATCAACAACAGCAATTTGATTGTAGAACTTACATAATCTATAAATAAACATAATATTTGCTTTAACGAATGAATAATAAAACGAATCTACTGTCCATTACCAATTTCAGCGCATCAATGAAATTGTTGTGTATATTAAATAACGTTGACGTCAGCCTGGCTGCTGTGTAGTAGTAACGAATTAATTCCCACCCTATCTAGGAGAACAATTACATCCCTGAGCAGGATAAATTCCACGTGTTCATCCAAAAATGAATTTGACGAGAACATTTCCGGGTTATGATTTTTTACAATTTCAAATCATCATTAACGCCTAAACAATGTGAAGATCGACTTAGAAATGCATTTGGCGAAGAAGCCTCATCTAAGATAAAAATTTATTATTGGTTCAGCGAATTCAAAAGAGATCTGTTTTTCTTAGTGATGGCTTTCGTGAAGGACGCCCAAGAACTGCTGTTACTGATGAAAATATTGCCGTTGATCGAGCATTGCTTGAGGAATATCGACGGACATCTTATGAATTTATTGTTATTGCATTGTTATGTGTCAAATCCAAAACATTTTACAACAGTTAGACATGAGAAAATTTTGTTATCGATGGATTTGAACGTATTGAATGGTGCAGAAAAACTCCAAAGCGGTACTTGAAATTTGGTTTGGAATATTATCACTGGTGCTGAATCTTGGATTTATTGTTATGGTCCTGAAAAGAAAAGTCAATTCGTTCAATGGTTTTTTCGAACATGACCGATGCCTACAAAAGTCCGATGAACTCGCAGTGCTGGTACGAATATGTTTTCTGTCTTGTCTAAAACGGGTAATATTGCTACTTTAGCATTAGAAGATAGACGTACTGTTACTGCCAATTGGTACACAAATGTCTGTTTACCACAAATTTTTGAAAAAGTCCGTGAAAAACACTCTAAAAAATATTTTTACAACATGACAACCCATCGTCGCATATAGCAAAACTAACAACTAAGTATCTGGATGCCCTAAAAGATAGCACCATGAATCCTCTACCATATAGCCCTGACCTAGCACCTTGTGATTTCTTTTTGTTTCCAAAAATTAAGGACAAAATGCGTGGAATCACTTTTTCGTCATCAGATGAAGCAGAACATTATAAAAACCTAGTTTTTGAAGTGTTTCAAGAAGAGTGGCATTCATTGGTTTAATGACTCGTTTGATCGAATGCAAAAATGAATTGACGTTAAAGGAGAATATTTTTTTTAAATAATTCTTGTTTGATTTTCTAGAAATTTTCAGTGTCGCCCTCGTATACATCAATAGTTTTTATTTGTGCGAAATGCTTGAGATCATCCGCAAATAACAGTTTATTATATTGAAGCTGGTTGCATAGACCATTTATGAATATGAGAAACAATAACGGACGTCAGAGCTCGATGTAAAGATCTTAGGTACATTGCCGCTATATGCTACATGCTGGTTTCTACGCATAATATAAGTTTTAAAGAGAGAGATCAGTCTCGAGAGAAATCCAATCGACCCCATTTTACGCAAACGCCGTATACATCAACCTGTGTATTGTTATCAATATTCTTAGAAAGAAACTGTGTTAATACACCAAGATTCATTACAACTGATCTCTTGTTCATGTTGGTCTTCGGAAATGACCATTCTAATCATTTTTACATAAAGACACATTTTAAATATCTTGGCAAAGTTGTCGACTCATTTAAATTCACAATGGCAATCATCAACCCATTTAAGCAATTCTTATACGATGCTGTCGGCTATGAACTCTCACTGTTTGTGATTTGTAATAATATGCCCGTGTATTTTCGGTGGTAGCCAGACGTGGTACTATAAGCCTATACCATATTTCCTTTCTGTAACTTCTGAGGTAATTAAACTCCTGTTGTATCTGATGCTAGTAATGTAATCCAGTTAGGAGTCATTTAAATAGATTAAGAAATGGTCACAGTAAAACGGCAAATTTTCTTTAGGCAGAAGGTAATTTTTTTTCTTATATATGTGGGCCTGAATTTTTATATGTTGGTTCAATGTTATGGCTAACGAATTTATGACTTAACCTAATCATGGAGGTTTCAAATAATGATATGTTTGGTTATATGAAAGTACTGACAATTATCCAGTAATATGCATCGTGTACAAAGTAAATATTATAATGATTCTATAAGGCAACCATGAATTAAACAAGCACAAACAAATTGTAGAAGATCCAGAAAATATGTTCTGTACGAATATTAAATATCAGAAACTGTAATAGTTGGATATGGAGAAAAAGGATAAGCTTAGGCAGGAACGACAAAATACAATGAAATTATAAATTCGCAAAATATTCAAGTGATGAGTTCCTCTTGTAGCTCCGAATTGAATTGAAGGAAATAGTACTAAAATGACATATCAGAAATAAATTGTCTATGAGAAGTAAAAATATATCGAGACGACAAAATTCTACGGGATTTTATTGCAATCCTCCTATATAATAGTAATCCTCGGATGTTTCACAGGCTTACTCAAGTTTTATAAATTCAATTTCCAGTGCAGGAAGCAAATATTGATATTAATCCTTCGGGGATTCAATAGAGTTATATGAGCATATATGGTTTAACATGAATTTAATTAAAAATAATTTTAATAATTAAAGCGAGTACCTGTCCAATTTAACACAAAAAAATCTCACTATGTATTTAATATATTCATGGGGAAACTTTTTGATTTTAAATTCGTCCTACTAATATATTTTTCGCGTTCCTACTGTTTCATAACATTCATTTTTGTCACTGTTCTAGAATAATTAAATAATTATAATTAATAATTTTAATTGTAGTGCCTGACTTCGGTGGACTCTGAAGAAGCGACTTGGGATATTTGTTAAATTACATTGTTGCGTTCCATTACATCTGAGGATGGATAAGTTACAATCAGGATTACATATAGGTACATTTCTATGAACTATACGGTACAAAAATATTAACTAAACGCATCACTTACCCTATGGCGAGGTACCTCCATACAGCTAGCGCTAATGTGAGGCATATCGAAATAGTGTGCAGTACTTGAGAAAAGTGTAAGTGAAACAGCATGAAGACTGCTCCCCAAAAGGGAAAATTTAATTTCTCCGGTAGTTCCACATGGTAATAATAAGCGAAGCACATGTATTCAATCATGAGCATCATATCTGCCGCGGCGAGTCCAGTCAGTACCCTGTTGATTGGTGCACAAGCCATGTCCTTCCTCGTCAGCACCGCTATATTCAATATATTCGCCACCGTTCCAAAAATGCACACAAATATGGCCAAGTGTCCGTGATATCGAGCGTATACCTTTGCCCATTCAATAATGGCTATGTCACATGCCTCACAATCTCTGCCTTCGTCGTTATCATCTTTTCTCAGTTGGTAAGATTCATTTTTGAATCTGCTGCTGTAATTAAGCAAATACTCCTGACTTACGTTGAACCTATTCATTAGAGTTTTGTTTTCGAATATGTAATTCATTATCTTGTTTATTATGAATATATGTTTCATGTCTTACATGCTATTTATCTTGTTATGTATCTTAAGTTTCGTGACGATGTTTACCATAGTTTGGAATTTTCTGAAAATAAAAACATTGATTTAATAATATATATTAAAATAAATTAATTGTAATAATAGAAATGGCACAAAAGATTTACATATATTACGCCGTAAGCTTACACTGTTGTTTAGGTAATCATGTGGCAATGCGGCCGCAATTATTCCAATATACATTTTGTTGATGTTATAAGCGAAATAATTAGAAATTCACAACTATATACTAAATAAACATACAAATAAGTATTAGACAGCGAGTGGAAATAGTATTCTTTAAATTAACATTACGCACATTTCAAGGACATTTTAAATTTGCACCATCCATAAGTTGGAATATTGCATTCCTTGTTGTAATTGTATTATTCATTCATGCGTTACTTGGACATATTATGATAATTAGTAAAATGTGTAATGGTGTAATTGTAATATTTTGTGGTGGTTTCGCGGTGATGATTAACGGAAACGCGAACCTTACGACATGTAAGCACATATCAAGCAAGCATTCATCTCAGTTGGGTTACATTTAAACGCGACCCTAATTAATTTTCTCTACGCATTAAGTGTGAGAAATGGGCTACGCGAATTCAGCTGCGGGGAACTGAAATTAATGTCCAAATTTTGCACGATCGTTAAAAGCAAATTATCTGTAAATTATTCAAATATTAAAACATGCACAAAAATGTTCATTAGGTCGGTAGTAGCATTTACAAAATGGTCGAATGTATATGTCCTAAATTACCCCGGAAAAGTTTCACTCTTGTAATGCTGAGGTAAATATCGTTGTTTCTCACCTTGGAAAGTCGTTTCCACGTGTAATACAGAAATATCCGTAAACGCACTACAGGCAAGGTCTTGGGGTAGTTGAACAATTTTATTCCATTCTTTTCTGTTTCTTGTTTTCTCTTTCGAATTTTGGATCTTGTTCTACACTTTCCAACCATCGCTTCCGTAGTCTACCTTTTCTCTTTTTACTTATCGGGGCATTATGACTCCCAAGCATAAGAACTCTTTTACTTTGCCAAACTCATATCATCTTCCGTCATTCGTAGTTATTTGAACATTTTTCTCTGTATTATTCGTCCATTACCACGTATTTTATTTTTGTTGGTTTTTTCTAGCTCGAACTCTTTTGCTCTTTTTCCAATCTTTTTTTGTGATCGTCAGTAATTTCGCTTTCGTCTTTGCTGAGAGTGTAATACTAGACATTGATGCTCGTTGTTGTGTATTGTCCCTTCCATTTTCAATTTACTACTTCTAATTATATTTTACAAAACCAGGTTGCAGAGTCTAGTAGAGAGCGGGTCCTTGCCTAAGGCCTTTTCTGTTGATTTGTGGTCACTACAGCGCACTTAATTTTGTGTTAATTCAGTGTCATAGTTCTTCGCTTTATAAGTTTTTCGGGCATTGCTGGTCTTCACATTACATTGTACATTTGTTCTCTATTTACTCCAGTGTCCAGCTTTCTATAATTTGAGTCGGTTCACTCAGTAAGAGTGAACCGACGTGCTTTTTAAAATAACTATTTCTGCTATGGTAGCCTTGCTATCTTTTTCATTTCTTGATAAAATGCCCGGAGTTAGTAATAATAATAATTATTATTATTATTTCACAAAGAACCAATGGAGTGTTGTGAAGCAATGTGATTTTAAAACTCCAGTGTCTAATAAGAGTTTATGATCAATCAATTTGACGTCAAAACACATACAAATAAAAGTAAATAAATAAAACCATATACATAGTAAAACTAAGATCAACCAAAACAGTCTTACGAAAAATTCATCAAGCGTATAGAGGGCTATATTTAGAAAATAGTGTTTTACTTTACTTTTGAAAAAATTATATGCCTCTATATACACTGAGGTGCAAAATTAATTGGACACTTGAATTTTTCAAAATATTTTTGACTTATCGAAATAAAAATTATATGTTTGTTGATTGAATCCTTTATTAATACCTTACAAGTACATCCATTATAAAACAGCAAACTCTAAGCCAAAAGAAAAAATAAATAAACAATTTTGGAAAAAGAGAGTAAAACTGCTATAAATTGGAAATGAACAAATGTTAATTTTATGATATTAAAATAAAAAAATATATATTCAGTAGCTTGTATGCCCACCACGAGCTTTAATTACGGCTGCCATTCGATGAGGCATGCTCCTGATCAAAACTGCCTCCTCTTGATGAATTTGGTTCCATTCCGCAGTTAGAGCTTCTGCTAACCTGTCCAACGTCAGAAACTCCTCATGGTTGCGGCGAATACGTCGTCCCAACATGTTCCATGGTATTCAAGTCGGGACTTCGTGCTGACCATTGCAACAACGTAATACCAAATTCTTGTAAATAAGCCCGCGTGATCCATACAATGTGTTGGCGGGGTTTATCTTGCAGTAAACGAAAAAGAGAGTAAAACTGCTATAAATTGGAAATGAACAAATGTTAACTTTATGATATTAAAATAAAAAATATATATATTCAGTAGCTTGTATGCCCACCACGAGCTTTAATTACGGCTGCCATTCGATGAGGCATGCTCCTGATCAAAACTGCAAAGTCCTCTTGATGAATTTGGTTCCATTCCGCAGTTAGAGCTTCTGCTAACCTGTCCAACGTCAGAAAGTCCTCATGGTTGCGGCGAATACGTCGTCCCAACATGTTCCATGGGATTCAAGTCAGGACTTCGTGCTGACCATTGCAACAACGTAATACCAAATTCTTGTAAATAAGCCCGCGTGATCCATACAATGTGTGGGCGGGGATTATCTTGCATTAAACGAAAATTTTCGCCAAGAAATGGCGCAAAAGGCATTACATGTTCCTCTAAACATTGTTGAATGTAACGGTCGGCAGTAATGGTTCCATCTCGGATTCTCACAAGCTCTGTATTAGCAGTCAACGAAATGCCCGCCCACATCATTACACCACCTCCACCGAATGGAACTTTTGTTGACAAGCAGGCTTCAGCAAAACGCTCGCCTGTCCTTCTCCACACTCTACCGCGACCATCTGATTTGTATAGGGTGAATCTGGACTCATCTGTAAAGAGCACAGCGGACCAATCTTCAAGACCCCATGTTCAGCATGTTCCCGTGCAAATTTCAAACGCTATCGCCGATGCTCTACGGTTAAAAGAGGACCTGTTAGGACGTCTTCTGGATCTCAACCCACCTTCATTTAAGCGTCTGCGACTGACACTCTGTTGTTATGAACGTCGTTCAACCGGTGCACAAGAGCAGATGCTGTCACCGCGCGATCACGTAACGCCTGCATTCGAAGAAACCGATCCTGGATATGATTCGTTGCTCTCCGTCTACCTTGTCCGGGCCATCTTGTGTACACTCCTGTTTCCCGAAACTTTTGTAGTGCATCTGAGACGGTACTTCGGGGAATTCCTAGAGAGTTTGCGATGTAACGCACACTTCGTCCGTCATTGTTTAAAGCAACAGCTTGAGCAACTTGTTCGGGACCCATGAGTCTTTCTCGTTTTGACTTTTCAAAAACAACAATTACTCAATAAATAAAACATGTTACTAAGCAAATAACTAGAAAAAACGTAATACGGCAGCCTTTTTTCCGACAGTTTCGTTGTAACAATACTGAAGCAACTCTTATCTGATATGCTCGTATGAAGTGCCCGCGCGAATTTGACTTTAAACAAGTTGTAACATGTTCAAACCAATTCTCCTAAAATGCAGCACATTCACGTGCGCACAATTCATGCGCAACATTGAAGTATTTCGAAAAGTTCAAGTGTCCGGTTAATTTTGCACCTCAGTGTATTTTGTTTGCAATGACGTGTGGTATTTATTAGAAACCAGCGTACTGCGTTTGCCGCTAGTGTCGTGTTGCTGTTAAATAAATGTCTATTTCTATATATGAAGCACAAAACACAAATGCATCTTTACATGAATCTCCGGGTGATAGACCTACTAATACACGAATAACGCGTTTCTGAATGATAAATACGGGCCGTAAGTTTGTTGAATGATCCCAGTGAATTATGCCATATTTTAATGTGGATCGGAAGCACGAAAATTAAACGATTTTTAAAATTACAGGACTACAGTACCTTGAGAGTGTCCTTATTCCAAAACTAATTTGAGATATTTTTTTACAAACGTTGTCAGCGTGCTCTGTCCATTTCAAGGTATTATGAATGGTACCACCTAATATTTTTATTGAGTTAACTTGATTTGAAATTTTACAATTTAATAATATTTTCTTATCATTTGAACGAGTTCTAAATAAAATTATTTGTGTTTTATTTTCATTTATGTTTAATTTGTTCATTTTTATCCAGGCAAGAAATGTATTATACACGCTGTTTATATTCTGCTCCATCTCTAATTGACTTTTACCCGTTATCAGAATATTTGTGTCGTCGGCGTAATTAACGCAAAACAATTTGCTTGCTTAATATATTTGGTAAATGGTTTATAAAAATTACGAATAATATTGGACCCAAGAGAGATCCCTGCGGAACACAAATGTCAACTCCTACCTCATTAGATTTAACCCAATTTACATAAACACATCGAGTTCTGTTACATATGAACGAACGAAACCAGTCAAGTGTGACTCCCTAATAAAATAACTCTCCACTTTTGGCAGAAAAATGTCATGATTGACGCAGTCGAAAGTTTTACTAAGATCTATGACTAAGCCAACTGAGATAAGTTTTTTTGTCTGGGGGAGAAACTATTCCGTCTATGAATTCATTTAGCGCTGTGTCAACAATCAGGTTTTTCATAAAACCATGTTGAAAGGGCTTTAGCGCACCATGGCTCCTTAAGAAACTCATCAGTCTGTCTCCGACAATACTCTCTAATACATCAGAAATGCTAGATAATAATGATATAGGTCGATACTTTTCTATATTTTCACTGTCGCCTTTTTTTATAAATTGGTATATCATTTACATGTTTGAGAATTTGTGGAAATTTACCTTCTTTGAACGATAAGTTGGTCATGTGCGCAAGAGGTGCCGATATATAGTCTTTGTTTAATTTCGATATTGCTATTTCTATATCGTTACTATACTGCCCGCAAGTGGAATTCGAACACCGTAAAAAAAACAATTTTTATTAACAAAATTTTATAAAGAAGCGAAATAATACTTAAATAAGGTAAAATAAGAAAAACCGAAAAATAATAAAAAAAAAATTTGTAGTTTGTGGGGTAAGCGATTCGACGCGAGAGGCTATCAATCTGATTGTTAATGTTCTCTAAGGGTACAGCATCCCAAGTATCTTCAACTGCATGACAAATTCATCTAAAGCCGTCGGGGGCCGCGGCACATTCTTAATGTGGATACCCATCCATTCCCACACTTTTTCGATGGGCGATAAATCTGGCGACCGAGGTGGCCACGGTATGCTCCTCTAAGAACATCATAAGGTTCATGCAATATGAGATGATCTTGGTGAAAAACACCATCTTCAATCCTTCTTACATAAGGAAGAACAACGGCCTTAACACATCATTGACATAACGTGCGGATGTCATTGTGCCATAGTTTGCGATTAGAGGAAATTTGTTACCAAAAGAAATTGTTCCCCAAACCATAAGGCCGTTGTTAAGGTGGACGTGACGCTCAATAGCAGCATAATGATCATGATTCCATAAATAGAATCTAGATTCCATGTGATGCCATTCAGTTCTTGCGTTCATTGCTCCAGTCAAGACGCTGGCGACGGTGGAGAGGTGTTAAGGGGAAGACTAGACGTGAACGGTAAAAAGTTAGACCCATTGAACGTATTTTGTGGTAAACGGTGCGAAGCCGAATGGGCCTTCCGACAACTGCAAACCAAGCATCAGCAATCGACCGAGTAGACCTCCGACTTTCTCTTAGGGCCATTAATCGAAGAAGACTGTCTTGACGTTCGGTAGTTCTTCTGGACCCTCCTGAGGCTCAAGTTCGCTGCGTTCGCCCTCCATCAGACCACGCTTGTCATGCTGCCATCGCGGTAGCCACACTATGCCCCACAGCTGCGGCGATTGCACGATACGAAGCACCACGTTCCCTCTGTCCCACAATACGACCCCCTTGAAATGGGGTTAATTGTGTAAAGTTTCGTTGCTGTCGCCTGGGACGCATGAACTACACGAACGTCGTTTTTCTTTTTCAACTTAATTCTTTAAAAAAATGCAAAGATTGTCCATACGAAACTTTAATCATTTGTTAGGGACTATTTAGCAAAAAGTTGTAACGAACCGACAGTCGTTACAGATTTGCTATTGATCTACAAAGTACAGAGATCGCGTTGAAAATATTTAACGCGAAATCTGTGCGATTAATAGCAAATCTTGCGTACGTGACCGAAACACCTGACGTCACCGCGGCCGTTTTGTTTATAAGGCGTTCGGGCGCACGGTGCAATTCATTCCGTCCGAGGCATCCGAAGCGCTCACTTCGCCCGCTGCATCCGAAGCAGTCACTTCGTCCGAGCATCCGAGCCGTAAAATCCCATCCCTTAATCCACTACCCCGTAGCACATTGTCTGTCACTACCAACATTGGAGTGGTGGGTAGCTGCATCCCTTAATCCACTACCCCGTAGCATATTGTCTGCCACTACCAGCATTGGAGTGGTGGGTAGCTGCATCCCTTAATCCGCCACCCCGTAGCACATTGTCTGCCACTACCAACATTGGAGTGGTGGGTAGCTGCATCCCTTAATCCGCCATCCCGTAGCACATTGTCTGCCACTACCAACATTGGAGTGGTGGGTAGCTGCATCCCTTAATCCGACACCCCGTAGCACATTGTCTGCCACTACCAACATTGGAGTGGTGGGTAGCGGCAAATCCCGTAGTCCGATCCCCGAACGCGACCGTCGCGCGCAAAGACCACCCGTCCCAACGTCCGAGCCGCACCGACGACCGAAAATAATTATTTCGCGCCGGCAATAATATTTCATTTTCCGTTTATTTAGAGTTTCCGCTGTTTATTTTCTTCGTTATCCGGTTGTAAATATAAATATTGTGTTCGTTTCGATTATTTAGAGTTTCTTATTATTTCACGGTTATTATTTTGTTATTTATTATTATTAAATAAAAATCAATAAACCAGAGTGCCGTCTTTAAATCGGAAACACGAGAAACGTAGCCGTTTACCTGGAATCTCCACTGCAAGCTACCAAGGAACAAAAAAAGGGTCACTGGCCGAGCCGGCTGTTTGAACACGTCCGTAAAAACATTTCGGCACAGAGACCCGTTATAGTAACGCGAATAAAACCCGCCCGCCATCCGTCCGTCTGCAAGGGAAGCGCGTTACAAAGTTTATTTTAATAAAATCATTTTTTCGGGGTGTGCGGATTTCACTTGCGGCCAGTATTGTTACTGGATTAAGAAAGAATGATTCATCCACCGCTGACTTCATACCAATGCTTGAGCAGTTGGTAGAATATCGTTCGACATCTTGAAATTTTTCCTGACGTTTTTTCTCATTGTGCAATCATATTTTTCTTCTTATATATGCTCTTCGAATATTGTTTTTGTATATTTTTTGATTCCTATTGCATTGTTATTCAGTAATTCTTGTCTTATTTTATTTTTCTCATCTGCCACCTCTATACGCTCCTCGTCGAACCAATTTTTCATGTTTATATAAAAAGGAAATCATATGTTTTTTCGGGATCGTGCTTTAGTAGTTTCTTTAATGATTTACCTTGTTTTGAGATGTGTAGTTTGGTAGTATTCTCGCGCTGTTTCGTAATCTCCTCCTCATATTCTTTTTTAACATCCTCACTTTGCAATTTTTCCACATTATATAGTTTTTCTAGTTGTATTTTTTGTTTCTTTTTCTCCACCCCTTTTTGTAGCTTATCCTTAATAATAATTAAGTTCGTATGTTTTTTTCTACTAGTACATGATCAATTTTATTGTATATCCTGCCGCCTGGTGTCCATGTCTCTTTATATATTTCTTTCCGCTCCAGTTGCGTCGCCTCAAAAAACATGGTGCATTAATTACATTGTGCCCATTATCATACATTACATATTTTTAACTCTCTGTATGTAAAACAACTAAAGTGTATCGCTCTGCATTTTCGGCCCTACATCTATTGATACGCGAATTTAATTACTATGTTTAATATCATCCGGTAGCTCACATTGTTTTCTGAGCTCTAGTGTTAGTTATTTTTATCTACTACACTAGTGTAATGTATGTACTTCAAAACTTACATCGTTGATATTGAAGCGACTGCACCACGTAAGTTTCTTTGTATCGCTTCTTATAAGTAAAGAAAGAACATTCTTTCTTATAAGTACTGTTTTTTCGATTAGTGTCTATCCCTCCTATTCCCTATTGTAAAAACTTAAAATGGTTACTTGCGCCTATTGCGGTAAGGATGGCGAATCACATAGAATTGTGTGTTGCTGCATTTGTAAGTCTAATTACATGATTGATTGTGTCTCTGTAAGTAGTGCACTTGCTCCTCAGATTCGCCAGGACTCAGTAATATCATGATCCTGTAAAACATGCAAGAATTTGACTTGCGACCTCAATGGATTAAAAGCTGTTATACTTAATCTTCAGCGGGAAGTGAGTGCATTAAAAGAATCTATTAATTCTCATACCCAACCAACTTCGTCTCTCATTGATATGGAAAAATTTGTTCAAGAGGTAACCGAAAGGGAAAAGCGCAAGATGAATATTATTATTTATGGTGCACCTGAATCTACTGAGGCGACGTCCAGGAATGGTCAGATTGAATCTGATACTGTCTTAGTTAAAGAAATGCTAACCTTCTTGGAAGTACGTGAAGACGTTGTTTTTCCAATACGCTTGGGAAAGTATGATCCATCGAGGCAGAATCGATCACGTCCGTTGAAGGTTAAGCTGTCATCGGAATCCAGCGTCCTTGCTCTCATTCGCATCTGCAGAAAGCTTAAAAATTCCAATTGGTCTAATTTAACCATCTCGAGGGATCGTACACCCATGCAGTCCGAGATTTATCGTCGTGTAAGGACAAAGCTGCAAGAGCGTATTGGAAACGGTGAATCAAACCTGCGTATTATATACAAGAGCGGTGTTCCTAAAATTATTGCGAATAAGGAAACCTAATTGTGCCCAACAGTATGAATTCCGCTGCCAATTTGGAGGTATATTATGAGAATACAAGGGGCCTCTGCACGAAGACTCAGTCTGCATATAAAAGCATCTTGAACTCAGATTATGGCATTATTATTTTCTCTGAAACTTGGCTTAACGGAAGTGTATTAAGTTCTGAAATTTTTATTGACACTTTTTCTGTTTCTCGCTCAGACAGGAAATCTGATCTGGTGAATCTGACCACTGGTGGCGGTGTTTTGATAGCTTTACAAAGGGACATTAAACAAGAGACAATTAATACCTCTCATTTTGAAGGCATTGTACCACTGATTGATATCGTACAGACTACTGTATGATGTACTATTCTCAGCATACATCTTTTATATTGTTGGTGTCTACATTCCACCCAGTTTAACGCTAGCGACTTTGAAGCATTTTTTGAAGCACTGCAGGTATTTCTGTTGGATCAGCCAGTGTTGCTCATCGGTGATTTCAATGCAACACATTATGCTAATTTTCCGTGCACAGATCCTAAAGTAGCAGCGATAAATAATTTTTTAGCCGTGCTGAACTTAAAATAATTTAATACGATTTATAATACTCAAGGAAGACTACTTGATCTTGTTTTCTCAAACGTTGGTTCGGAATTACTTGTTAAACATGAAGGTGTGCCAGCGCTCTCAATAACGCTAAAGGTTCCAGCCTCATGCAGACCAATACCTTTTCCGTCAAATAACAACGACCGTTATAACTTTCAGAAAGCTAACTACGTTACTTTGTATAACGACATGTATGATGCTGACTGGTCTGTATGATGCAGTGACGTTGAAGACTGTGTCGAGGTTTTCTATGAGCAATTGTACAATATATTGGATAACTCTGTCCCTAGATATAATACGCCAAGCAATGTTGTTAAAGTGGTTGACGATATTATCAGCGCTTCGGATAACGACAAGATTACAATCTTAACAATGTTGGACTTCTCCAAGGCGTTTGACACGATAAACCATGAATTATTGATGGCTAAGCTAAAATATTTTAAATTCGAACCTGATGCATGCAAATTAGTAGAGTCTTTTCTGGCTGATAGAACAAATATAGTTCAAATTAGTAATGGAAATCCATCGTCAGAGACAGTGGTCACATGCGGAACTCCACAAGGAAGTATTATCTCGCCGATCTTGTTCCTTATATATACTTTTTTGTATATTTTTATAAAAAGGTTTCTTACTGCACACCTCATTTTTTTGCAGACGATAGCCAGTTGTACTGTAGCTTTGATGAAAACAATTTACAAAGCAGTGTAAGTCGAATCAATAAAGATTTAAAAGAAATTGTAGAGATGTCTATCAATCATTGTTTAAATATAAACCACAGTAAATCTGCAGTGACTGTATTCTATAAACGAAAGCATAGGGCCATAGACAATATCCAAATAAAACTAGACGGCAATGTACTTCAAATATCAGATAATATAAAGAATCTAGGTTTATTAATTGACAAAAATTTAAGATTTCATCTTTATATTAATAAACTAATACAAAGTTCATTTTCGACACTGAAGTACTTGTACTCACAAAGATATATTATGGACATTAAGCTAAAGACAGACTTATGTAATTCATTAATTCTATCAAGATTCAATTATTGCAATGTTGTCTATGGCCCGTGTCTCGATGTGCATTACAAAAATAGGATACAGCGGGTACAAAATGCATGTGCTCGGTTGACTCTTGGTCTGAGGAAATATGATCACATTTCTGACAAACTGAATGAAATGAGTTGGCTAAATATGCATAACCGTAGAACTCTTCACATGTGCACATTTATCCACAAAGTGTTGACAAATTCTATCCCAGATTACATAAGAGAGAAACTAGTATTTCGGTCTGACATTCGAAATCGAGATCTACGATTTGCCAACGTCTTATCGATTCCTCAACATCGTACAACCTTCTTTGAGCGTGCATTTTCTTACGTAGCCCCAAAGATGTATAACAGCCTCCCGGACAATATTAAAATCTTGAGTTTGCAATCATTTAAAATCAAAATGAAACAATATTTACTTCATTGTCAGCAACAAGGAATCGTACATTAATAAATTGTTGATGATTCAATCAAATCAGCAAGCAGACGTGATGACGCCATAAATAAATTAACATTCTGTATTAATTTAATTCAGGTTTAGTTTAGTTTAATTAAGTAGGTTAAGTGTATGGTTAAGTTAGTTGGTAGGGATGAATGTAACTTAATTATAATTGTAAATTGGAAAGGTTAAGTTGAACAGCTGAGCTGGACTTCGCCAAATAAAGACCTATTATTATTATTATCATTATTATAATAACACTTTCCCACCGTGGTTCACGAAGGATATAAAGCGCAATATTAGGATGAAAACATACTACCATAGTAAATGGAAATCTACAGGACGACTGTTTTATTATCGTGAATATAGTAGAGTACGAAGGGTTACTAAACACCAAATTGATGATGCATACAGAGCTTTTTTACGACACACGGAATCAACATTTAAAACTGACCCTCAGACCTTTTGGCAGTACATACACCTTAAAGAAGGTACTTCTCGCATCCCGTCAGTAATGCATAGTAACAACGTATATTATGAGGAACCTAACGACATTGTGGAAGGATTTGCGAAGGTGTTCTCCAGTGTATATACACTTGGTGGTTCCGATACTGAGGAGACTATTATGAACTCTGCTTTGTCTCACTATTCTTGTGATCTTCGTAGTATCAGTGAGGACGATATTTTGAGCAGCATTGGCAAACTTAAATCCAGTTTTACTGCGAGCCATGACCAAATACCTTCTTTTCTAATACAAGATTGTCGAATGGTATTTTTGACACCGTTGCATGTGATTTTTAATCTGGCGCTTCGAACTAATTCTTTCCCGTCCAAATGGAAGAAGGCAAGAATAAATCATGTTTACAAGTAGGGAGATCACTCTGACATTGCCAACTATAGGCCTATTGCGATTCTTTGCAATTTTGCTAAAGTATTTGAGCAAGTTTCGTACAGCGCTCAAGGATCAAGGATATCGCCTGTGCAGCATGGGTTTATGAGAGGACGTTCGACAGTAACAAATTTGATGTGTGTTGCTCAGGACATATGCATTGCTTTGAGGATCACAGTCAACTGGATGTAATATATACAGATTTTTCGCGGGCATTTGATATGATTGATCACCACATATTATTAAACAAACTTGACCCATTTGGATTTAATTCTAACCTAATATTATTCATGACGTCATACTTATGTAATAGAATTAATTACGTAAGTTATAATGGTTTTAAGTCAGATGAATACATAGCCTCGTCAGGTGTACCACAGGGATCTAATTTGGGGCCGCTACTTTTCTTATTATTTATCAACGACTTGTTTGATTCTCTAAGCTGCTCAGCACTGGCCTTTGCCGACGATCTAAAAATATATGCTCGGGTTAATAGCATAAATGGTGCATTGCATCTGCAAATGAATATTGATAGAGTGTCACGGTGGTGTCAAGAGAATAAACTTCAATTAAATTATGATAAATGTTGTGTGGTGCGATTTTCGAAGAAGAAGGTAGTCTATTCTTTTAACTATAATATAAATATGCAGCTGTTAACCTGTAAATCCCTAGGAATACTGAGCAAGATTTGTTGCTGCTTGAGCACAATATGGTTTCTTTGGACACTCGTAGAGCTATTGCCGGAGCAAACTTTTTACGCAATTTAATTCATTATAAAGTCGATTGTTCCCTATTATTGGAACAATTTTTTTCCGAGGCTGTCTTCCAGAACCAGTGTGACTTTCTTTACTCCCAGTTGCAGGACTAATGCCATGTTGAGAAGTCCTATATTCCAGATTTGTAGGAGTTCTAACGTGTATTTTGACGATATATTTATATGATCAATTAGAGTGTGAGCTATCTTGGATTGTTATTTTCTTATTTTCTTTTTGATATTATATATATTGTACAGTTTTGATGTTGTGCCTTTTTTTGGTGTATACTGTTGGGCACAAATAAAGTTTAAACTATTTTATTTAATTTTATTTATTCACAGGCAGGCTTTTCTTAATCCTGGTGTTTAAGCATTAGCTCATCGGTCTTTTCAGACAAGATGACATGCTTCAGGTAAGTATTACGTTTAAGACTCGCCGAGCACCCTTCGAACTATGGCGCAAGTGTCTAAGATGGCCGACTTTTGCAGATGTAAGTACATGTTTTCATCCAGTTGTAAGATTTGGAGACTGTTTTTTAATTTTTCAGGTATTTCACCGGTCGCACCAACGACAATAGGGACCACTACAATACGTTCCATATTCCACATGGCACGTATCTCATCGGCCAGCGGTAAGTACTTTGTAATTTTCTCCGCCCAAGTTTTGTGGATGTTGTTGGGCAAAGGCACAGCAATATCTATGATGTACGTCGTTTTCTCTTCCTTTAGAGTGAGCACTATGTCCGGGATGTTGTTGGGTATTGGTTTGTCGGTGACGATCTTCCTATTCCAGTACATTTTTACCTTGTCTTCATCTATGACGGGTGGGGGTATATACTGGTAATACGGGGTGACGTCTGCGTACTTCGTGTACTTTTCCCGCAAACGTTTATGAATGATGTTTGCCACCCTGTTGTGTCTCTCTAGGTATGATTTTGGGGCCATTACCGAGCATCCTGCCATTAGGTGGTCTAGAGTTTCCTCCTTTTCCCCGCACATTCGGCATTTCACATTTTCGACGTTCTCTTTCATTATTCGCCTTCTATACGCCCTCGTGGGTATCACCTGATCCTGTATGGCGATTGGTTTCCACGAAGAGGCTTCCCGTGTTCAGCCACGCCTGTGGGTCACTGGCGTTTATATGTTCGCCGTCAATTGTCGAGGGGTATTTTCCGTGCAGCGGCTTGCCTTTCCACTGGTTTCGGATGCGCGCTATACTAGTGATCTTAGCGCCCTGATCGTAATCTGCATTCGCCAACTTAAGTGACGTATGGTGTTTGTCTAGTTTGGCAACCGCTTGATGTAATTCACTAGTTTTAGCCTTCTCCAGAAAATACTCTCGCAAATTTTCCACTTGATTGTAGTGTGCCTCACAAGCGCTTTTGATACCTCTTCCCCCTTGCTTCCGAAGTAGATGGAATCTTTCGATGGAGCTGTGCGGGTGATGCGCTCTGTGCTTTCTGAACTCTACTCGCGTTTTGATGTCGAGATCAGCAAGGTCGGTGTCAGTCCACGCAACAACTCCAAAGCTGTACGTCAGTACAGACGAGGCGTACGCGTTCATCGCCTTCGTCATGTTCCTTGCCGAAAGTTTTGTTTTTAGGATGCTCTTTGTTCTGCTGAGGTAGTTGGCGGTAATTTCTTTTTTCACGGCTTTGTGATCTATCCCTCGAGCCTGTTTGTATCCCAGATATATATACTTTTCCTCCTCTTCCACCCTATTACCTCCCCCTGATCTTTGTTTACCAAATAGCCGTCCTGCTCGGTCCATTTTCCCTTCTGCATGCAATTTATCCTACATTTATCCAAACCGAACCTCATTCCGATGTCGTTACTGAATCGTCCCACGGATTCCATCAGATCTTGCAGATGATTTCTGCGTTTCGCATACAGCTTTAGGTCGTCCATATAGAATAGATGGTTGATCTGCGTGTCTTCTCCGATATTATAGCCCTTCTGCTGGCTCTTCAGCAATGAGGTCAGAGGTCTTAGAGCAAGGCAGAACCACAATGCGCTTAGTGCGTCCCCTTGGAATATGCCCCTTTGAATTTTAATGTTGCCTGCCTGTACGGTCTTCGCAGGAGTGCACAACATTAAGTTGGTGTTCCACATGATCATCGCATGCTTCAGAAAGCGGACGATGTGGCTTTCGACGCGATACAATCCCAGCACCTCCGTCAGCCATGTATGGGGTATACTGTCGAAGGCTTTCTGGTAGTCTATATACGCCGTATAGAGGGAGTCTTTCGTCTTTTTGGCCGTGTCGGTGACAATAGAGTCTATTATCAGTTATTCTTTGCATCCGCGTGAGTTTTTACGGCACCCTTTTGCTCCTCTCCGAGGAGCTTGTTGGTCTCCAGATGGGCGTATAATTTGTATGTTATTGCGGACGTGAGTATTTTGTAAACTGTAGGGAGACACGTAATAGGGCGGTATTTGGAGGGGTCTTCCGTGTATTTGTCGGTTTTTGGTATTAAAACTGTGTTCCCTTCGGTCATAAATGTCGGCATGGTCGTTGGATCTTCCAAGATGTTTGTGTAGCATATCGTCAGATGTTCGTGCGAAGCCGTGAATTTCTTGTACCAGAAGTTGTGCAGCGGGGCCCGACAGGGCCCCGCGCTTTTCCAGTTCTGAGGCTTCTGAATGGCTCTCAGTACATCGTTTTTGCTTATTTTCCAGTCCAGCATTGTCCTTAGGTTTTCGGTCCTGTTCTCATCGTACAGCCACTTAGTTCTTTTGTGGCTTGCCGGATTATTCCATACACTCTTCCAGAACGACTCGATATCTGCTGCTGTTGGGAGTTTGTCAGGTTCGCTTTGGTCGTTCGTGTGTCCCGGTTTCCTCATGTTCCGGTAGAACATTTTTTGGTTCGTAACAAACTGATAATTTTGTTGCTTCCGTAGATTGCTTGTGCGATATCTCTTTAGTTTTTTGGCTGTGGCTGCCAACTTCTGCTTGAGGTGATCCATGATCTCGACGATGGTAGGGTTTTCAGCTGATCTTATCTGCTGCATCAGTAAAGCTGCGGCAGCTTCAACTTTACGACTGGGATTGCAGCGTTGACTTTGAGTCAATACCCCAACATCGCGTCGCAGCTTGCTGATCTTCTGCTCTATTCTGGTTTCCCAGGCCGGTGTCTTCCTCACTCTATTTTGTCCTTCCCTGGTTTCCACTTTTTGCTTGTTTAAAGTCAGTGTCGTGTATGCACCTGTGTATATCAGGCTATGCAGTTCAGTGAGATTGCAATCCGCTTTTATTTTATTAGCTATTATTGAGTTTACTTCTGTTAATATTTTTTGCGTATTAATTTGAAATTTTTTTGTACCATGAATACAGTTCCTAGTTTTCAGTATTTTTCACCTAAATGTCGTATCTTCCATATCTACAATATCTAGCAGTATTTTGTGTTTCTTGTAAGGGTTTCTATCTTATATCGTTTAATTTGTTTTATTATTTTTTTTAAAACTCCTCCTGGCGGAAGTGCCCCTTATATTCCACATGCCCATAAACAATATATCTTTTTCTTGATCTTTAGTTTTTGAGAAGTTTTTTGCCCGTGTCCTTTGTCCGCCCTTAAAATATATTCACTCTAATCTACATTGTTTAGTTTTTTGCCTGGTCAGCACCTTCCTTTGCTGAATATTCCAGATTCATATCTTAATTCATATTTTAACAGTTTTCCCTTTGGCTTTCTCTTCTTTAGCTTTGTATCTTGCGTTCTTCTTTATTTAGGTCATTGTCTATATAGATATTCGTACATTGCAATTTACCTTTTTTCGTCATCACCTCCGTTTTCTCATTGATATATGGCAATTCCACCACATTAATCACGTTGTGCTGGGTTTTTATTATGCGTACTTCTTTAGTCTCCATTTTTATTCCTAATTTGCATTTGGGCATCCAGCCCTCCTTAAAGATTGTTCCCTTTGCTACTACGTTACATTTCCTTGCGGCTTAATCCTTCCTGCCGATATGTCCTTTTAACATGTTTATCCTTACAGCTTTACACTTTCGGCTGAATGATTTCATTTGATTTTCGACCACATGTCTGATGAGATATTTCAGCAATATCTGTGAAGTGTCTTTATAAATTACATTGCTACAACGACGAGATTTGCGTATATGTGTTAATGAATAATGTTAAACAATAACTTGAAGAATTTAATTGTGAATTTGTTGATTGTAACGGGTGTTTTTTTTAATTTGGCGTCGAAGTTGGCCATGAATATTTAACTGTGAACGAACCACAATTTTGTACATACACTCAAACGTCACTTAAGTAACAACTTTTGACAATTAAAAGTGAGGTTAGACCGGTTAGACATAGGTTGAGATGTCAAATTAATAATGATGGTTCGTTCAAAGTTAAACATTCACGGCCAGCTTTGACGCCAAATTTTAAAAAAACACCCGTTGTCCATTAAATTCCCAGTGATCACACATTATCAAAGGCCCGACCTTCGGTATGCGTATTCTGAATTACTCCTCACGACGTGATCTTCAATGATTTATCGTCAACACAATATCTAGTCGCAATATACCATTCTTCCGTTTATGCAGCAACGTGGAGGTTTCAATATTCCTTATATTACATCAGTAGAGCGACCTTGATTTTGAGCAAGCCTGTACCAGTTTGGTGTTTACATCAGCGAGGTATTTTTGCCTCTTATTATCACATGTTTAAATTTCCACATCAAAATTAAATAATCAATTGATATGTTTGGTACAATCGACTATATCGTTATTGATATTTTGTTTCGGAGTTCTTTCTCCGGTGGGTCTCTTTAAGCTTTATTCATTGGACTAGATTCCGTTGTTAAAATCAGTAATTTGCCAATATTGAAAAGCCTGTGGCTTGATATTAAATTGAGAAGTTTAAATTAAATTAACATTCGCTCGCAATGTGGTTGTACAACGTCAATCTTGCAATGTACCTACTACTTGGTCCTTTAGCAAATAGTAATTTCGAATGAGACGTTAATATTATATTTACTTTACGAACTGTAAATGCCATTAAGGTATAGCATATAATATAATATGATATATTTAATATATAAAATTGAGGATACTTTAATAAAAATATTAATGGTGTATGCGTGAGTCTGGGATAGAAATATGATGTTTACACAAGTATGACATTATTATCCCTCTGAAAAGCAATTCTTTATTAATAAAATAATTAATATATTTGAAGTTTGCCATTTTAAACATAGTAATTCAAACATGCCGAAGGCCAACAAACTTAAAAATACCTTAAAATTAAACATAGCTTTTATTGAGAATTTTGAGTTTGCCGATGTTCTCATCGAAAGAACTGGGTTGCTATGATTGTAATTATTTTTGATTATTATGTCAAACTTTTCAGGTTACCTCAAAGTTCACGATTCTCCTTTAACGAGGCGCGTTCTTTGATATTAATATCATAATTAAATTCAAAATGTGCAGTCGAGGCTATTCAATGCCGTTCGACAAAATCTCGTTCATTTTGTGACGTGCAAATAATACTCTTTCTTTCAGAAATAATTTATGTTTAAAGAGATACAGATACTGATTTAGTACGTAGCTCGATATTATATATTCCTGACTGAAGTAAGAAATGTAATTTTTATACTAAATTATGCATTTTTGCAATTATAAAGAGAATATAGAAGTAAAGTTATGATAAGCGTGCAAGAATCCGTACATATCTGGTTTAATACGAATAAGAATTCAATTAGTAATTCCCTGTAGCGCGAAGAAATCGTTCAGAGCTTTCAATCAGTATTTGCATAGCCTTTCAATATAATTTAGTTCTAAGTGAGATGCATGACGGTGTCGATGCGGATACTTCAAATACAACGAACGAAGTGAATGTATAAACAAATGAGCTTTACTGCTTCGTGCGCAATTCCGCCAAACTACGTACTGAATGTTAATTCGGTATTAAAGTCTTTTCAATACCCATGCGATAATAAATAGGTCTATTGCAATGCAAAATGTAGCGATGGAAAGATACTGATATAAACAAGTAAAGTTAATTATTTTTTTTTTTGTTTTCAAGTATAACGAATGTGTATACACTTAATTCAATGAGTTTGTCCTTGTCATATTAAATTAATTTTTTGATAAAACTATTTTTTACCTGCTTTTCCTGCATATTTAAATTTGACCTCTGTAGCTAATTATTATATTTCTTCTTGTTCAATTTGCATTTGCGGAGTTTGTCAGTGCCTAATATTTCACATTTAAATGTATTTATTCGTAATAACGGATTCGGCGGTTTCATTCGTCGTACTGATACTTTACTTCGATCATCAATCAATCAATCAAAGGGTTGCAGTAGAATAATTGTCGACTCACCGTACATCGTCAAATTGACATATTCTCGTCACGTAAAGATGTGTGTGGCACCGGCCAAATTCCCATATGGTTGTTTTCGAAAACCTACGTAATGGGCGGTTACGTAGGTTTTCGAAAGCAACCATATGGGAATTTTGTGGTACTTTCGTATAATTTTTTATACAAAGTCCCAATTTATGTACAACATAAATAACCGAGATATAAAGAATACAAATCAGGGGTCTGGTCTCACTGCCCACCAGCCCCATTTTGTACAATTTACAAATTGCAATTAACAATTAATTTTGCATCAATAAGTTATTGCATTTACAAAATAAGAGTTTTTACTTTATATTGACCGCTGCAGAATTATTTGTTACAAGATGTTTATTATTAGTGACGTACCTTGATTTTTTCCACGCCTTTTCTTAATAAACTACCCCTGTAAGAGCTCCACGACAGAATATACAAAAGTACGTATTTAATTTGTCCCTTCTGCAGGTTGTACAAAATTATTTCTTGCCATAATTACATTCAGAATGACATCACGAAGAAGCTTGACATTTTGCAGGATATTTTTTGATAAACTACCATTGAAAAAGTTGCTCGGCAGTATACAGTTTGTATCAGCCAAATGGAATAAATTCGATAATAAATCAACGGGGGCGTATTATGGGAATATGTCAAAAGTATTGTATACAAAATTAACCCCTCGACTTAGCTGACTTAAGAAGACAACTAACTCTTGCGATTAAATCGGTCACGTCTGAGATGTTGAGTAACGTTAGAAGAAATTTCTATTTATGATTAGGATGTTACCAAGACATAAATAGTACTAAAAGGATTGCTGCAATTAAGTTCAAAAACAATTCAAATTAAAAATGTGCCTTGTCAAATCTGACAGCAAAATGTAAAATTTTCACGAAAGATGGTCGAATCTTACACCTCAATGGTGCAGTGATTAATTAAAACAGGTCAGGTTAACATTTTGTTGTCAGATTTGACAAGACACATTTTTAATTTGAATTGTTTTTGAACTTAATTGCAGCAATCCTTTTATATGTTGACACTGGACGTTTGACAGTCGTCTCTTGTTTAGTCTCCGCAAGGTGTTAGACAAGGTATCGTCTCGTCAGTGTTCAGTTGTCAGTGGTTCGTTATGAGTGATTGGGTCTCGCCAAGAAGTTTTGATGGCCACTACATGTAAAGGTATTTCAACAACTAAGGTTCTTGGTAATCTCTACTGACGAAGGGTAATAACCCAGAAACAATATTGTCTAGCGATCCACCAGTTAGTCTTTATGGACCTGTTTTAATTAATTCACTGCACCATTGAGGTGTAAGATTCGACCATCTTTCGTGTAAATTTTACATTTTGCTGTCAGATTTTACAAGATACATTTTTAATTTATATTATATTGATATTACTGAAATGTCTAATAATGTAATTGCTAACCTATTGCCCGAAAAATCAAAACCACAATAAGAAAATGCGTACAAACATTTGGTGTTCATCGTGCGCGAAATACTTTTCGCCCTAGTGCGCGAAATACATACTTTGCGCACGTTCTCAAGAAACAACTCCAATGTGACATTTTGCACACTAATATCAATGTAGAACATTTTTCACGTATGTAGAAAATAGTAAATTGTGTAACAAGGCGAAATAGTAGCGTTTTTCGTCCAAGTTTTCTTTCCGGAAAGCAAGAAACACTTTTTGGCCGTGGTACACACACAAATATTTAGGCGACCCTCATAAAATTTTCAAATTTGTTGCAACATTTACTCAAACTTTATTGATATAGTTATTTATAACAACTGAACAATTGTACATATTTGTGACACCTTCAGACATGTTTTTCGGCTACTAAAAAGTTGCAATTAGAACTATTTTATTTCATCAAGTTTTCACACCTGAGTGTTATTCCACATTTGTAACGTTATAGTAAGCATGGTACAGGGAAGAATATGCTTGCTCTGGAAGAGGAAGATGACCAAGTTTAGGAGCCAGGGAAGACATGACTAGGCAACTGCCAATGACAAATATATGAAGTGTCAGATTGATTCACGATCAATTAGACCCACTACAAGTGTCAGAGGTGAGTAAACACTTTTCAATATGACTAATCAAATTTAAATATTACTGCAATATTATTGTAGATACTATCGTTTGCCACGGCATATGATTATACGAGCTAATACCAGAGCTGGAACACCCTACAAGAAGAGAAGTTATTTATCCGTGATGCTACAAGTACTCATTGGCTTAAGATTTGTAGCATCGGATGGCTTCCAAAGCTTAATTGCAGACATTGTTCATGTGAGCCAGTCGACATGTAGTCGGGTACTGACACATTACTACGCAACTATGGAGCCATTAGCTGCAACTTATCGGTGTTAAGAAAGTATTTCATGGAATAGATAATATGCCAAATGTGATAGGAGCCATAGATTGCAGTTATGTATTGTTGTTAATGCCTCCAAAAGAAGATAAACACAACCACATAAACAGTATATGCCAAACATCTTGAAATGTACAGGTATATGTAATGCACAGCTCCAGATTTGAAATTTGGTTAGATGGCTTGGTTACATGGATTTGCAATATGTGCATTAATGTAAACATTAGTCTAGAGCAGGATCAATTGATTCCTCTGGATGATCAATCGAAGAGGTCGATTAAAAATTATAGACATGAATATTCACCGATTTAAATTTGTGTCTAGAGCGTGTGTTGTAATACGTTCATTCCTTTTTGTATATATTTATTTGCATGCATCAGCATTATAAATTTGCAATTGCATTGCAATGTGGTGCGAAAGCGGTATGTGTAATCTACCAAATATATTTTTATTCTGATTTAATAAATTTGTATTCCTAGCAAGTTTTTTTATTTTGTGTACAGAGCTAAGTTTTCAAAAAAAAATATTTAACAGTTTCGTATTAATCCTAATTTTAAACAGACCTTCCAAAATCATGTTTTTCGTAAAGAAAATATTAAAAAAAAAATTTGGATGATTTAAATAAAATTTTCAATTATTTCAATAGAACTAAAAAAGACCACTATAAATGAATTAAATGTTAAAAAAAAACTTTCAAATAAACTCGATAATGTTGACATTTGTCCAGAGCAGGATTAATCGATCCTTTGGATGATCAACCGCGATCTCATGAAGTGGTTTATATAAACCTCTAGCGTAAGACTAAACCTGTACCCAGTTGGTTGCAGTGCAAAGCTATTGGTTTTTCGGTTTACCTATTATTATAGTATTGTGTTTTGTGCAATTAATAACAGCGGTAATTATAGCTTGTGAAACTTATTTTTATAGTTTGAAATAATCGTTACGTCTGTTACGAGATAAAAAGATACAATCAAATATTTTTTTTATATTCATTTATTTTATTTATGAAGTCAAACTAATTGTTACTTAAAAAGTCATATCGCCTGCCTCTGCGTCCCAAATCCAGAATAGCCTGCCATACACGAGCGGACTTATCCGCCGGACCAGGTCCGTGGGACTTATCCGCCGGATCTGTTCCGACGGAGTCGATCCGTCGGCGTGCCCACTAACGTAAAATTGAAATTTTAAGAATCCGACTGATTAAATTCACTGCCGGACTAGGTCCGCTAGTTAGTGTGGAGGATATCCGTCACATTTGACGGACCCGGTCCGCCGAAACCTGGTCCGCTGGTCCGTTATGCATGCTTGAAATCACCGGCGGATCTGAATACAGTGCTGAGTGAGCGAGTGGCGCAATATGTCGAAGGTCAAATGTCTTTCCCAGAGCGCACGTGTCGTCGTCTGGGCGTGCGTTAGTGGGGGACAACGGATTAGGTTCCTCGGATCGGGTCCGCTGCTTACACCCGGTGAACTTTGACCCAACACGGCAACGCCCATTAACAAGCGGATTTTTTGGCGGATCTGGTCCGCTGCGGACCAGATCCGGCAAAAAGTCCGCTCGTGTATGGCAGCCTAAAAGGCGCTCTTACACAATTGTCAAGGTTAGACGAATTTTGTCTGGTTCATAATGCGAAACGATGACGTTGTGTATCTCGTCAGAGACTAATTTGCGACCGGTCTACGCGATTTTCATGAATAGGCGTACACCGTTTATTTAGACCTGTGCAAGACGGGCGTACATTTTTGGCGCAACTAGCGTTAGTCCGACTAACGTTACGCCTCGTTGATGAATCCCTGGGTTAGTATCTAATTGCTACAGTATCCGCCAGTACATATACATAACAATACAAGGGGTGTTTTTGAAAATTTGGCGTCGAAGTTGACCATGAATGTCAACGAACGAACCACAATTTTGTACATACACTTAAATGTCACTCATGTAACAACTAGTGACAATTAAACGTGAGGTTAAATCGGTTAAACATAGGTTAAGATATCAAATTAATAATGATGGTTCGTTCGCAGTTTAACATTCATGGCCAGTTTGACGCCAAATTTTAAAAAACACCCGTTATACAATGTGGCTACGAAAATTGGAGTCACTTTTCTTCAAATTGCTAAGAGATGTCGCTGTTTTTACAACATATTTGCAGTTCTAAAAAATATATTTGATTAAATGGCAACATGGAATTCAATATTTCGTATAACTGTCAACAGTTGTTAAATAATTGTCAATATTTGTCCATAATGAATTTCAATATTGAGCAGCGAATAAACATCGTAAAATGGTATTATCTTGCTAAAGAAGGCCGCTCTGACAGAACTGCAGCATTAAGAGTGCAGCATCGTTGGCGTGTAACAAATCCTAATCAGTTACAACCAACGCTTGGTGGGATTATCAAAATCATTAAAAAGTTTGAACTGGTTGTGGATGTTAGAAATCAGCATAAGAACAGGAGCGGTAGATCTAAATATGTTGTGACTGTTGAAAATGCAGCTGAAGTCCACAACCATTTGCTGGAAGAACCTTCAACATCCTAGATGCAACTTTCGAGAGAGTTTGGGTTTTGCAGACGATCGATTCAGAAACGTATTCGTCAGATTGGATTAAAATGTTATCGACCAAGGTTTGTGCATGCTTTGAACGAAGATGATCCCGATCGAAGATTGCAATTTTGCGAAGAATTTCAGAGTTTGCTGGTCGATGAAGTTGTTCCAAATTGTTTGCTTGATCGTATTTTGTGGTCTGATGAAGCTAAATTTTATTTGTGTGGTCGAATTAATCGCCACAATTGCGTTTATTATTCTGACGAAAATACCCATGCAATCATTGAAAAAGATTTTAAATCGCCTGCAATAAATGTTTGGGCTGGAATTTGGAGTGGAGGAATTATTGGCCCATTTTTTATTGACGATAATATTACTGTAGATGTTTATTTAGCTCTGCTCGTAGAAAAAATAATGCCAGCTATTTTGTTATACTGTCCTCCGGATGTAATTCTGCAACAAGACGGCGCTCCACCTCATTATGCTGTACAAGTTCGAGAGTTTTTAGATGATCATTTTCACCTGTCTTGGATTGGTCGAAGAGGTCCGATAGAATGGACCGCGAGGTCATGTGATTTAACACCAATGGACTTCAGTGTTTGGGGAATTGTGTGTGATTTGGTATACCTTCATAATGCTTTTGAGGACGTGGAAACTTTGTATGTGATGATTCAAGAAGCATTTCAAACGTTCACTCCTGAATTATGCAGTAAAATTTGAAGATCCTTTCAAAGGAGGCTAGAATTATGTACAGAGAATCGTGGTCATCAATTTGAGCACCGTTAATATTAGTAGATATTTTTGTTTTTGCTGTATCGCTTTTCATTTTATTTACGTTATTTGTTTCTGAAACTGTTGGTTATTACTAAGTTTTAAATAAAAGTAGTTCCATCTTTTGGGGAAATGTGGAAAAGTGATTCCAATTTTCGTAACCACCTTGTATGTATCAATGCAATAGGTATCATAACGTGAGAGCAACGGAATTGTGTTTTAGAGTTGGCCCTGGAAGAGGGAGATAGACATACCATGAATGTGTAATTTTAATCCAATAAAATAGTTCATTTAAACTGTCACTTTTTGAAGTATTGTAAAACAGTTTTTTAATGAAATTTTAACGCCATTTGTGAACATGTTGCATTGACCGGAGATGTCGGTGTTGGCCATATAACTCATCTTATTTGATAATTACTGTTGGTTGTCATGATTAAAATGTATTATTTAAAATTTTATTGCCAACATAACCTCAGTTTTTACAGCTTTGCCTGCAGTTTGATTTAATCTAAATTTAAGTTACCGGGAAAAGGATTGGTACACCTGTTAGTAACGGCTAGTAGTTCTATTACTCAAAATTAATGTAAGACATACGCGAAAACTTCCAAAGCCCTCCCTGAATCACAATTCCGTTGCTCACACGTTATAATGACACACATCACGTTACAGATATTAACTACGCCACTGTTCTCTAAACTACAATTCATTGCAATTCCATGTAACCACCTGCAATTCCATGTAACCCACCTCTCTTGTACTTCATGGCTTATGTTCACGTTTAGGCGACCCGCCTTCTCCGGTCAATCGTTAGACGGTAATAAATAACACACACTGTGTAATTCGTATGAATTTTAGGACATATAATTAATTATTGAAAATATGCATTTCAATAAAAATAATTAAGAATATAGTTTACAAACCTTTCAGTTCAGTAACAACAAACGAACTTACGAGCACTTTGTGAAAATCAAAAAATGAAAATTTTGGAATTTCTTCTTTTTTCTCTTTTACTATGACAGATCTCGCATATCGGCACTTTGTGAAAATCAAAAATTGAAATTTTTGAATTTTTTTCTTTTCTCTTTTTTACTGTAACAGATCTTTCAGTTCGGTAACAACAAAACGTACCTAAGAGCATTTTGTGAAAGTCAAAAAATTGAAATTGTCGATTTTTTTTTCTTTTTTCACTTTTACTATGATAGATCTTTCAGTTCAGTAACAACAAACGAACCTAGGAGCACTTTGTGAAAATCAAAAAATGCAAATTTTGGTATTTCTTCTTTTCGTCTCTTTTACTATGACAGATCTCGCATATCGGCACTTTATGAAAACTAAGAATATTTAATTCACAACAATGTTAACTTATACGTATATACAACGACACGTGTGAATAAACTGTTTCAGCTACTAGTGTTTGAATGGAAAACGATTCTCTAATGAATTCTAATTAAAACCTTTCAAGTCAACAGCTGTGAAAGCAATGCCATTATTTTAGCGTTAGTGGGTGACCTAATACCTACCGTGTTTATATTTTTAATTTATTCTCCCTAGCGCCTGCGTTTAATTAGAGTTTACGTAATTAATTTAAGTGGAACAAACACCTGGCGATTCATATACTAAGAAGTTTTTGTTTAATTTGTATTAAATTTCTCGTTTTAAAGGAAAATTTCAACTGTAAGTGATATTTTGTTACCTCTATGAATTTGATCAATCAAGTACTATTAGTATAGATACATCTATATAATTTAAAGGTTTCTTTACGCTCCCATATAATTCCAGAGCCATTCCTATAAATGTATTTCTAACTAATACTAATATTTATTAATTTTAAACATTTCTTTGTCTTCAACTTGATCTTTTAGTAATTAAGAAAAATTACAGTCTTATTAGAGAAGTTATATTTAACATCAAAGCAATCTGTTGTAGTATGAAGGTTATTAATTCGAACCCCTAACGTAGTAATATCAGATGTCAGCATCAAGACAATATTTCTTTCTGTTAAATATACTTGGTGATAAAGATAACGTGTCATTGACGTTGTGTTCTAGGCATTTTGATATAATAACATAATTGGGTCAAATCGTTTATAAAACGACTATTTGTACACAAACACATGTAATACACAAACAATAATGCAGAAGGGTAAAAGTAGCTCCCTGGTAGGTTAAAATCAAAATTTTAAGACATACTACATACTAAGCAATATGTTTTGTATGTACCACTAAAGCAATTAATGACTACATACTTTTCGGTAACATTTTAACAATAAGAATCCTGAAGAATGAGCACTCATTATTAGACATTCTCGCCGCATTTATTGCAACAATTTTTGATCCCAATATATTTATATATGCAATTCTCCCTTTAGAGGCAATTATGCAGTCACGGTTCATATTAAATTGTTTGAAGTGAAGCACGACAACGATGACAACGTTCGTAATAATTTCCCTATTCCGAACTCCGTGAATTATTGCGAAAAATCTTTATTGCGTTTATACTGCGAATCCAAAGGTAGTAATATTTGTTTTAGTGATAAAATTATAGCACCCTATGTCGTAAAACGTTCATGGTGTTATAGTATGCCCTTAATACCATATTTGCTGAGACGAATATATTTCAAATGTTTTAATATTACGAGTTATTCTTATAACATGTAAAAACCTTGCAAGCACATTGAATTCCATGTGGCATACATAATTTTATAAAGCTACTGTTGAGCTATGCTTATAAAACTGGGCATTAAATATATTACTTATGCAAATGAAAGCAACTACATCACTGTAAATGAAGCATTTAATAATTTACAGCATGTCGTCTAGGCATAAACGCTAAGCTTATGCCTGTTACGGCTGTGTATGGCTGTTTATATACTTGTAAAAATTGTAGGTCTTAAACGTGTATATATATATATATATATATACCGGGTGGAAAGTAACAAACCCGAACATAGCAGAATTGCATTGGAATATACTTTTATGCATGCATATACCTGCTCCCCATTTCCACCGATAAAACATATAATGACATCAAATGAAAGAGAATAATAAACAGCGTCAATTGATATTAAAAACCCAGGTGCTATAAACTATGGGCGGCCGTGCTTCTGTCGGCACAACTTACTATTTGTCAGATTTGACAACTGCATAATTGATTTAAATTGCTTTGTAAAAAACTAATGATAAGGTATTAAGAGAAGATTTTAGTATCAATTGACGCCGTTTATTATTCTCTTTCATTTGATGCCATTATAATTTTTATCGGTGGCAATGGGGAGCAGGAATATGCATAAACGTATATTCCAATGCAATTCTGCTATGTTCGGGTTTGATACTTTCCACCCGGTATATATATATATTTCTACGACTGTCAGAAAAGGTGATATTTCTGCATGGCTAACAGATCGCGAAGTGTATATTTTTTAATGGCACTGCGATTTGCTTTGTTATTTTAACGTCAGTGAAAAAACGTTTTTTTATTAAAGTTTTTAATGGGTAGGGAAATGTTTGTCACGCTATGTCAAAAACTGTACTCTTTAATGTATTAATAGTTGTAGAAAAATTATTTTTTACAGCACGTACCTGAAATGTGTTAGGGTGTTTGCATGAATTCACATTCATTCTCTTTTGAAGAGTTATTGGTGAATAATAAGTATGCATGACTCGCACGCCCATTAATATGATGCGAGCTAGTTGCTTGTTTGAGTTGTCTACGTACTAATCATAGTTATTTACAGTCGAATGCGGGAAGTTCAATTTTACAGCGCGACGGCTTCGTTTGAGGCACGAGCCCGAAGGGCGGGTGCCTTATTTGCTGGAGCGCTGTAAAATAACTTAACGCATTTGTATTAAATTTCTTGGCCGATAATTTTATTTTAAATTAATAAGTCATGTTTTTATACCTATATATTTTATTTATTCAAGTTGGCAACATTGCATTGTGACAGACATGACATGACATGACAGATTTCAATTTGTTATATTTAATACGTTTATTGTTAGCTATTTATAATCGAATGTAGGAAATTGCATTTTCCTGTATGAAGTTTATATCTTAAACACGATGCCCAGCGGAGTGTTTGGACTAATTTAATATTAAATTAATATTTAATTTTTGTGTATTTTGTTATACTTATTGAATTAAAAATTAATATATCTCGTTCTCCTGAACATCGGCTTCATGATTTCAAAATTGTGTATTTTTTTATTTTACGTCTCTGGAGTTTAAAAAGAAGGATTATTTACTTTACCGCATACTATGCGGGAAAACGCTCAGTCATCGTAAAAACGAAGTTACATGTGACATGAACGGTGCATAGTTCCAATGTTTACATCTCGGGAATTCAAAAAATATATTTATAAAATTCAGTTTGCATTTTTCGGCATTTACCAATTCACACCAAACAAAACAATGCTTTTTGCAAAAGAAATATATCTTTCGTATGAGCGCAAATTACACATTATTTCACATTTAAAAGTATTTCGATCAAGAAATATTACAATTAGTACAACTTCGGAAGCTAGTTCTCACTTCAAACGCAACAGAAATTGTAAATTTTTGGCGAGAGATATTTTTTCATCCAGCCAAATATAATGGATATTGCTTGGATTATTTCAATTACAGTAAAAGGTGGTAGGAACCGTTCAGTGGAATTAATAATTAGTATTTGTTCTAGGAGCACGTTGTTATGACACAATAATAGTCGATATTGAAGACAATGTGCAAAGATCGGTTTTCAATTATACGTTGTTTTTAACTCATTGGTGTATAGGCACGCAAACCTGCATAGTCGTAAGGTAAATCCACAAGAACCACAAGATCTTCAACCCAGTCCAACACAAACCGACTAACCCAACCCCACCCTACTTAAATCATCTCAACCCAATTCATGCGCGGCGTCATTTAGGAACTCGACAGGGACGGCGGAGGCCTTCCGGAAGAAAGGTAAAAGTAAGTAATCAAATGAATCATGAAAACGCGCAACTGACTGAACAGGAGACAGAGAGACAGAATTATTTATTTGACAGAAGTAAAAAGATAATAAGATCACCGGTAGCGCAGCAAGAGGGAGTAAAGATAATCAGGGTAAAAAGAAGATGATGGCGAAATTGAAAGAACTCATGGAGAAAGTGATGAAAGGAAAAATACAGTAGAACTAAAAGAAGATATAGTGAGATCAAAGTAAGATATAATAAGAAAAGAAGAAGAATGACAAGAAGAAAGCAACTAAAGAAAAGAATAAAAGTGTTGGAAGAAAGAGCGTAAAATATGAGAAGGTGAAGAGGAGAAATAACGCCATAATCAAGGGATTGCGAAGGCAGGAAAATAAGTTCCTTCCTTGAGTTTTTAGAGAATAAGTTACAAATAGACACAAAGGTAGAGGGTGTATATGTGATCGATAAAGAACGAGGAATGGTAGCATAGGTACAAGATATTATGGCAGCCAAAATTTAAAAGATTGATGATGATCTTGCGGTGGAATAGAGAAAGATACAAAGAGAAAGAAGATGTATTCCCAGAGAGGAAGAAGCGAATGGTAGTAAAGTGAAAGTAGGATGCATGAAAATGGCGATTAACGGCGAAGAGTTGAGCTGGAAAAAAGAAACACATGGGATGATGAAAAACTAACAACGATGTGAAACAGAGATATGAAGGCTAACATGACAATGATCGTGAAAATTAATGAAAAGAACGCGAAGCCACCACAAGAAAACGTGGAGGCAAATCAAAGCAAGGATAAAATAAAAAGAGGAACACGGAAAGTCAACACCAATAACATGGAAAGGTTAATTGAAGAAACAAAAGAATGCAAGTCGCAACATGGAATGTAAGAGGCACATACGATGAAGGACCAATTAAGACATTAGTCGAAGAAATGGATAAGTACAAAGTGGATACTTGGATCCTTGCAGAAAAATGGAAGTGATGAAAATTGGAAATTACACATTTTTTAACAGATAGACGATTAGCATCAGGTTTTCTAGTAGGTGAAAGGTAAAAAAGTTCTGTTATTAAATTCCCACCTGTAATCCAGGAATTATATAGTATAAGAATGAAAGAGGATAGAGAATAGAAATGTAAACCTGATAAACATACGCGTACCTACGGAAGATGTAGAAAAAGAAATTTATTATGAGGCAGTGGAATAGGAGACAGCAAGATAATTGTTGGAGATTATTACGTAGTAATGAAACTGGAAAATGCCTAATAGAGTTTGCAATAGAAAAGAAGCTACTGAAGAAGAAGCAAACAATTTAAACATTAATAAGTGAACGTCGACAATAACATAGAATTACAAATCGGATAAATCACAAGAAGACAAGGACGCTAAATTTATATGGACAGTGATCACTGTTTAGTGGTGGCACGTAAAAAAGGCACCAAAAGGCATTTACAAAAACGGGAGATAAAGGGTATGAATATGAAAAACTGCAGAGAAGAAATAAAAGCAAGAAATGGTACGATGCAGAATGTAGCAAGCTAATAGAAAAAGCAAGCAAGACACGAGAAAAAATGACAATAAATAATACAACAACAAACAGAGAAAAATATAAATTACAGAGGAAAGAAGATTGCAGACGACACCAGGCATTACAAGCAAATGGCTACACCAAACGAGAAATACAAAGAGCAACTAAACCAAGACAGAAGAAAACTGAATATGCAGACATGAAGTCTATAGTAACAGCATTCTTGCCGTATGTGAGGGAACTACTGACAAAATTAGCCGAATCTTGCGAAAGGAAAATATCAACACGGTATTTCAACCACGCCTTAAAATAGAAGGGCTATGGAGAAACCCGAAAAGTAATATTCCCTTTGAGGAACAAGGTTTGTATGAAATTCCATGCAAAGACTGTGACAGAAACTACATTGGGCAGTCTAACAGAAGAATTGATATCCGCAAGAAAGAACACATGAGAGCAGTAAAACAAAAAGATACACCATCATCTCTAGTGAAGCACATATTAGACACGGGGCACATCATAGAGAACACCAAAACCATAGCTAACATACCACACTTCACGACAGGGATAATACGGGAAGCTATTGAAATAGAAAAGCAGCCACAAAATATGAACAAACGGGATGATGCACTAATCGTATAGTTGGTGTTGGTGAACATTAATTAAACGGGTCTATTAAGACCTTTCAGGTCTTCAAGAAATTTTTCAACTTAATAGCAGTGTCAGTGTTTACACTAAGTCTTCTTAAAGGCATAATTGTTTTAAATAAATGTCGTTTCGTCACCTACAATAACATCAATAAATACATACACAAAACAAATCTCTCGGGTTTGTTATTCCGAAAACAAAATAAAATCACCTATATAGTTTATTTTCGAACAGATTGCACAAAGCACAGGTATTAACCTTTGAACCATGATAAATTGAACCTACAAAATATTGCACTATACAGTACAAAAACTACAGGTAATAATACAGGTAACAAATTTAGGGTATCAACCCTGAATATGAATGAAACAAAAATGAATATTTAGAATAATAACCAGCAATATTTTACTCGATCATACGATTACTTAATTTGCTGACATGTCGATTTAGTTAGTGGAATACTTTTCAAATTGAGGTTGAATAGACAAGTAGATGTTGTGTGATGATATATTATTTATGTTGTTGATGCTTACGAATCAATATTGATAACATGATATTCACGAATTACCGTTATAATGGTGATGCCAGCGCAGTAATTTTGTAAGTTCTAATTCCAAGTGTGCCAGTGGGGCTGTCCAAATTACTGAATTGACAATCCACCTGCTTTTCTGTGGTAATTTTCTGCATGTTCTGTTATTTTTCCTGTAATTCATTTATGAACTATTTTAACGAATATTCATCAACTTTCAACTTCCCAATTCATGTTAACCTTTGTGTTGCCACCCAAAAAAACTCACAGCGTCTGCCACCCGGGTACCCCGCGCCCATTGTAACTAGAATAATTATATGCATTCGATTAATATTTAATTATTCATATTCTAGGAAGACATTCCTACCTGAATATATAAATTGAATTATGTGATCAGCACACAGCAAAGGTCACAAAATATTTGCATTGTAATCATTGATTTCTAATATATCTGTGTAAAATTTTGAAATTGAATTATTTTTTTCTAACTTTTCATACAGTATTTGTATATTACAGTACAAAAAACGAAAACTATGATTTTTGTACAACACATTTCAAAATATTCAATAAATAAACAATTTGAAATAAACAAATATTGTTATTATTTATATATTATTCCATATTTACTTATTATATTTTTAAAACAAACATTTTTTGTATGATATACTATACGAAAATCATGCTTTTTCTATCGGGGTACCCGGGTACCCGGGTGGCTCATACGTGTTGTTTTTTTTCAAATGCAAAATTTTGTTAGTTAAATTTTTTTTTATATGTAGAATGCACGTTTTGGTAGGTAATCGGTCAAAGCATGGAGATACGAGAAGGTTTTGGCCAATCTTTTATGGAAAAAAAAATATTCAACAAAACATAGGCCGATGGGTACCAGGGTACCCGGGTGGCAACACAAGGGTTAAGAGGATTTTAATAATAAGTTTAAATCCCCTTGATGGCTTTTTAAAATGAATCCCAGTACTCCTTGAATACCCATCTGCTCGTTCGAAAACGTAAATAATGTTTATTCACTAGGGAGGGAGTCTGTTAATCTATTAATATGGGCGTGTGTGTGGCTCAATTTTGATTTTATTCTAAAGAATTGCATTTAAAGTAAAATTAAAAATGTATCAATACAACAATATCAATATGTAAAAAAATGTTAAATCTATTTTACACGAAAGATGGTCGAATCTTACACACCTTGCGGAGACTAAACAAGAGACGACTGTCAAACGTCCAGTGTCAACATATAAAAGGATTGCTGCAATTAAGTTCAAAAACAATTAAACATGTGTCTTGTCAAATCTGACAGCAAAATGTAAAATTTACACGAAAGATGGTCGAATCTTACACATCAATGGTGCAGTGAACATTAATAAAAACAGGTACATGAAGACTAACTAATATAATAATATATAAATAAATTAACCCGCAATTGTATTAATAATGATCAAAAAATTGTATTGTAATGAATGAAATATTGGACACTTGGAATTTTGTGACAATATTAATTCATTGTTAATAAATCAAAATTAATATTAGCAATTAATATTAAAGCCACAAAACTCCCATTGTGGAAAGGTTAGCTAAGAAAACTATTAATAAAAATCTACTAGAAAGACCAATGTTTAATTCATTAAAAAACAAAAACAAAATCAACATTAAAACAAAGCAAATTTCTAAAATTGATTAAAATGAATTCAACATTGGCCATTTTTATATTATTATAAATTTTTTTTTATCGTTGTGATTTTAAATTGTATTTTAGTGACTTAAATGTTAGTCGAATATCCTAATTAGGTTCTTTACAAGGTTTTCCCTAGTTCTTGCAGTAAATACTGGGGTATATAGAAAGTCGGCCTTGTTACCGCGATAGGTTTTATTTAATGTCATTTGTCATATTAATGTTTATTGCTTGACAAGGGTTTCCGAAACATCTTATTGCAAAAATGGTGCCCCAATAAACTTTAATATTGCTAAAAGTGTTTTATTCAACGACTGACTGTGTATATATATATATTGAAAATGCGTCTTGTCAAATTTGGCAGAAAAATGTAAAATTTACATGAAAGATGGTCTAATCTTACACCTCAATGGTGTAGTGAACATTAATTAAAACAGGTCCATGAAGACTAACTGGAGGATCGCTAGACAATATTGTTTCTGGGTTATTACCCTTTGTCAGTAGCGATTCAACAACTAAGGTTCTTGGTAATCGAACATTTTGGATTTGTGTATATTTCTGCCCATAAAGTTCCATTTTCAATTTCAGCGGAAACCAACTTTATAGCGAAATAACATTTTTATTGTCGAGACTAACGTAAAGTTACATCTGGAAAAAAATATTATAGCTAATATTTAATAGTTACGTGATACAAACATTCTTTTGGAATATCAAACAATTGTGTTTGTGACGATTGTTTGTTAATTCTGCTATATATATATATCGTGGAGTACAAACTGAGTGCGTAATCAGTGGCGGCGAAAGTGATTTGAAGCAGAATCGGTGCAAATAAAGATAAACCTGTGCGCCGAAATAAATATTTACCTTGACTGGCTTTCGGGCGCTTATTCCATGTCAACATAGAGTGTGAATTATGTGACGGCATGTGGTATTGTTAAATAATTAATATGTCATGTGTAGGAGTATTAAACTTTAGAAATTATACAATTTTTCGGGCATAGTTACATCATATATGAAAATAAGTAGCAGCTATTTATACAAATTTGCTCATTTCCGTTTTTTTGAATCTTCAGACCTCTACTTACTATTGAGTAGAGGTCTGAAGATGTTAATACTTTTTGGAAGCGATTGAAAAATGACATTGGTTTGTGACAATATTGGTTGGGTTGGGAACCGTAATATTATCTTAAAATATTAATTTATTTACATGTTTTAATACGTACCTCTCGTTTAGTATATTAAGTATCAAATTAGAATCACCGCACGTTCATGTTCATGTTTTGACTTAAACTTGTTTGGCGCTTGCTGTTAGACTAAATAAAAATCTGTTCTCCCACTAGCCATTCATATTTTAGGTATTTTCAAAGTTCACAATGTATATATCTACACACGGTTCACGCTGTTTTGAGATAATATGAGGCCATGGAAATTTGGCATTTAAGTTAGCAGCAAAACTCTCTGTTGAATTAGGTTATGTTCTTCCAAGTTTGAGGTTTTACATAGTGTTAATATCTAGTGCATTATTGTAAGTTTTACTACATAACCTTTACACATTTCTAATCTAATTAAACACAAAGCAGGAATAACCCGGTGATGCATCAAATTTTGATAATTTTAATATATGTTGCGTACTTCAGTCACGTAAAATTGTATCATGTAGAACAGTGCAGTGTATCCAGCATTAAAACGCCAACATACTGCAATAGTTATAATAACCTGAAATGATCTAATATCAAATGTTTTACTAGAGCAACACTAAAGTAGTAATTTTACCTTGATTGCAGCTATCGCCGGATTTAAATCCAGACTCAACAATTTATGTTAAGTTTTGATTTTTTTAAAGACTTCTAAGCTTTGTTTACGTGACAAAGCCTACAAGTCCTTCAAAAAGTTCATCAAATATTTATTGTTTTCGATCAGCCAGGCTGAGCAAGATCGTCTCATCATCTGATTTAATTTATGTGGGCCATATAGATTTATAAGTGTTTTCAGTTAGCTATTGAAAAAATCTAACTTATCGTCAGTATTTTTATGAGCAATATCTGATGCAAAGGACAACACAAATCTTAGTAGAATCCATTGTTATGAATATGTTTCATATATCTAGAAAAAATAAACACTTTGTAGAATTTGAGATATTTTACAATATGCTCGTGACGGACTCAACATTGCGCGTGTTGTAGTTAAAAATGTCAGCGAGTGTTTGAGATGTTTTTATGAATCTGCTTGGATTATTAACAATTTTAGCGTTACAGGAATCATGTAAAATAAATCTCTATTAAAGTCACATATACAATAAAATCACTATCTTCTTGCAATAGTTCGAAAAAAATCAGGAAAACAAACTAAAATAGTAATATGTAACATAAGAAAATCATTGTACGGCGAAAGAAAAGAAAAATGAAATGAAAGTTTCAGTTAAATGCAATACAAAAAGTAGGTAACGCCGGTATTGTCCAAGAAATCTCAAATTGAACATATATACAATATTAACTAGGGCTTGAAATTTCAGGTATTAACGACATAATGTCATTTGCAGATGGAAAACGAGACATAAAAAGTAACATTAATTCCTTAATTCTGAAAATAAAGTTCAATTAATTCAATTAATACCGTCGTAATAAAATAAAAAATGTTACCCATTCGATTCGGCATCACCACTGGATCAAGAGAGCAACAGATTATCTATACTAAAGAAAAAAATCATACAAATGTCCGAAGACATATGATATATGATATTACCGAAGATCGATATACCTGAAGTACCACTAGTTCCGATAGTAAGCCCAACTTGGTCACTAATACAATCGTTAAAACAGTTACAACATTTCGCCGAACAAGCAGCGATATACGTCAAGAATGCACACCATAAGTAAGCTGGTAAGTTCTGATTATGAAGATATTGGAACGGAGGTACCAACCGCCAGAACACATCATGGAACTAGTCCACCATTGCGTCAAAAACACTTATATAATTTTGGGAATTAAAGCTTCATATACAGGGTTAAGGGTTGATAGTATGGCCAAAAATATACCGAAAAGTCTTAATGAACATGAGTCCGCAAATGGACGGTTTCGGAGATACGAAACATTTTGTGTTTACACCACTTACACCCCATCTCCGTGGCATGGACCTTCGAACTCTCGAAAAGATCTACAGTGACTCGGATTCGGTAGCATCCTTGATATACTCGTTGCTCCGGGAGATCATTTACAGGCGTAGCGCACACTAACATTTTCAAATATCCCTAAAGAAAGAAATCAAGGGCGCGATTTTGTAGGTCATGATACAGGTCCGTTCCTTCCTACGAATCTTTGTCCAAAACTTCCTTGTAAATACTCTCTAACTGCAATCGAAAAATGCGGCGGAGCGTCATCGTGCTGCAGCCACATTTGTTGGCTTTGGTTCAAAGGAATTTCGTCTAAAATATTACCCAGTCTATTCTGCAGAAACTTCAAATAAGCAGCACTTGTCAATAGGTTTTGTAAAACAACCGGGCCTACTAATCTGTCGTCCAAAATACACATTCAAATGTTCAATGAAAAACGTACCTGATGTCTAGATTCCATAATAACATGGGTACTTTCGTCGGCCCAGACATGCGTATAGTGGAAATAAAAACAATTCGTATCTCCGAAACAGTCCATTTGCGCACCCATGTTCATTGAGATTTTTCGACATATTTTGGGCCATACTATCTGCCCTCAGAGTTTGTGACGCCCCGTTTTTACACTCTGAATACTAGCAGTCATCGCTACTCTATTTTAGGAAAGAACTGGTGACCACAGCACTACTAATTGAACAACTAAAGGGCTGGTTGAAATACGTGGATGACACCTTAGTAATATGGACAACACGGATGAAAAGAACTCAACAGGTTCCTGGAGGACCTCAACAAACAACATTCAGTTATAAAATTCACCATGGAAGTGGAAGAAGACAACCAGCTATCGTTCCTGAACGTATGTATTACTGATCAGGAGAAGAACTTCAGCCACACAGTATACAGCAATAAGACTCACAGCAACAGATACCTCAATGTGCAGTCGCACCACCATCCGTCGCAACTTCAGTCGGTAACAACAATGCTCTAACGCGAACCCGGGATGAAGAAAAAGAATAAGTAGAACTACCATCCCCAGCATTTTTACAATATGTCAGAGGGACTTCAGACAAGATCAGCGGGATCCATCGTACACAAAACATAGACACAACATTGAAACTACTGAGAAAATTCCTTTTGAATCACAGGGAGTATACGAAATACCACGTGGAAACTGCGAGAATACATCGGTCAATCCAATAGGCGCATCGAGGTCCTCGAACAACAGCAGATTCGGGCCGTAAAACAGAGAAATCCATCGTCTTCATTGACTAGCCACTTCTAAGACATGGGACTTCGATAACATAAGATGAATACCATACAGCAGACACCGGTAGAATAATCCGAGAAGCTATCGAAATAGAGAAAAAAAATTAAACTCAATACGCACGTGATGACGCCCAACGATTACCAGCAACATGGAGTTCAGTATTGAAGCAATACAGTATGACATATACTCAAAGAACAGCGCATAAGAACCGCCATAGTTCGTCGCACAACCAGTTTAGATATATTGATTTCATTGGATGTGGTCTCAATATTTACTAATATACCTCAGGACCTAATATTGACCAGCATACGAGATGAATGGGATAACATACAACCACATAGACCAATAGATTTATCCACTTTCATTAGAATTATCAGGTTTTTGTTTAATACTAGTTACTTAGCGTATAGTGACTCTTTATGTCACCAGAACCCAACCCAACCCATGTTCACCAATACTAGCATTGCTAGTAATAAACAAGTTCTTAACATCTATAATTTCTACATTACCTATGACCATTCCATTTTTATATATTTATGTTGATGATATATGTATGTCTAGCCCTCAACATTACGCAGACAATATTTTGAACGTTTTTAACGGATTTCTCCCACAATTACAGTTTACCTTGGAACTTGGAACAAGCAATTATTATATTATATATATTATTACAATAAACTTCTTGGATATTACTATTATTAGAAATATATCATCATCATAATTCACTCCCGACAAGTATGCTAAACTTACGAGTTCTGGTAGAATACTTAATTTCTCTCAACATCCAATGAAACAAAAATTAATACTGTAATAGCGCTGAATAATCATGTGAATAAACTTACTAGCGCTACTTTTCATGCAGAAAACAAACAGATAATATGTTGCATTCTACAATCTAATAATTACCCAAAAAAAAATATTAATCGGATCTTATACTCAATGAATTTGAATCTTTCCACAAAATTAAATATAAAAAACCCCGATTCAATATAAACTAAAAAATATAAAATAAATATAAAAATATACGGAAATTTTGTTTACATATTATGTAAACAACTCTTTGAGTAGACAAGATTTTTTTTAGGAAAAAATGAAATTATAGTCTTTAACCTCAAATTGTTTAATTAAAAATAATCAAATTTATTGAAAACAAAAACACTTAATAACTTTCTGATCCTTTCTAATACTTTCTTGAGGCAGCTGTTCTCACTCCTGGATAAGAATTTCTTCGATCTGTTGGAGATTCTCTATGGGTTGGTGTTCCCGTAGTCATCTTCCCAATTCGTCCCATAAGTGTTATCTTGTTGCAGGATGAAATCGGGTCCATTTTCAACGAAGGGAGTAACATGGGGTTCCACAATGTCTGTTAAATAACGCAGAGCCGTTAATGTTCCTTCTCGAAACACCACTAATTCGGTGCGACTATTAAAAGATATTCCGCCCCAAACCATAATGGACCCTCCACCAAATGCAACGGTTTATTGTACAAGTGGAGTCTAAATAATGTTCACCTTCGCAGCTGAGCTTCATGGAGTCTATTTCGAATGATTTGATAAGAAATTCTTGTCCCAGTTGCCGTTACAAATTGACTTTGAAGAACTGCCGTGGAAATTCAACGTCCGCGAATTGCCCAACAAGTTAATATGCGGTCTTCTCGGGGCGTAGTCGACCTTTCTCGTTGAGGGTAAGGTCGCCTTCGTGTAATGCCATACTCTAAATTCCTAATCCATGCCCTAGATATAGCGGAATGACTTACATTCAACAATTTAGCTACCCATCTTCTTGAGTGACCTTCTTCAATTAATGTCACTGCCTTAGCTAGCTGAATAGCATCAAGGTACACTCTTTGTACTATTCTTCTACCCAACACATCATCATTCATATTTCACACCAGAATTACAACTCAATATTAAAAATAAAGTTCTGGTTAGATTCAACCTTTAAGCGTTTTTTCGTTTTTATTACGCTTTTGTTTCACGTAAATGTCAAATAAAAAAGCGGCTACTTGATAGAGAAGTTATATTTAAGAATACAGATATTGTGACCGAATTGCAGTTAATTTCATAAAGTGTTATGTAAAATAAAGACATATATAAAAGTGTCTCTTTTTTCGTTTTGAGTAGTTTATTACTTTTTACCTAAAAAGTCTTTATATTCATGAAATTCCACAACAACAAAAATAAATACAGAAAATGAATAATATAATTCAGAAAATCACAAGGCGCGGTTCAAAATAGAGCCATATGCAGCATTTTGCTCTACCACCGAAACCTTGATGTAACCAGTACATATATAAATAAGTAAGGCGTAATTTTAAACTTATAATTTGTAACAAAATATAATAAGGTAATAATAATAAAATAATTGGGTAAGATTAATTATAGATTATGTTTTAGAACAAAATAATACTTAATTCTGTGACGTTCGCAGTGCCAATAAAACAGTGCAAATTAGTTTCATTGTTTCATAAGAAGCTGAGTAAGTAACTGGTTTTTGAATGCAGGACGGGAATTGTTTTAAAAAAACGGCGGTACGTTATTCCACACTTTAGATATTTGGTAGGTGAAGGATCGCTCAAAAAACGCTGTTTTATGAATAGGAGGAGTTATTGTACCCTTGTACCCGATATTAATGTTATGAACATCAGTACGAAATTTAATTTTTCTGTACAAGTATAAGGGAGTTTGATCGGAAATTATTTTATGATATAAACATGTTACGAGTGTTCTTCTACTTGACATATTCAGCCAACCAGTATCTAATAGTTTATGAGATATGTGATCAAATTTGCGTATGCCATGAATAAGCCACACACATGAGTTTTGTACCCGTTGAATTTGTTTGACTGAGTCTTGTGTCAGACATGGTCCATAAATCTCAGAACAATATACAAAATTTGATAGTACTAGAGCATCACAAAGTGTGGTTTTGATTTTAATAGAAATGAAATGTCTCTGAGGATATATAAGTTTTAAGTTGCAGTAGGCCTTTTTTTGCACAATTGTTAATTTGCATTTCATACCGGAAAGTGTTATCCATAACCAGCCCCAATTTTTTTGCTTCATTTTGAATTGGAATCTGTATACCATTTACATTTAATGAAATGTGTTGCTGACGTTCTTTGCACTCAGCGACATTTCCGAATATCACTATTGTGGATTTACTCGGGTTAATTTTTAGGGAATGCTGTTCTGAAATCTTTGCGAGCGCTTGTAAGTCACCATTAATATCTGATATAGCACGCTGATGATCACCAGCTGCGTATCATCGGCATACATTTGAACATCACATGTTTTTATAAATTTTTGAAAGTTGAAGGTGTAAATGATATATTGCAGCGGTCCCAATATTGAACCTTGAGGAACTCCCGTCATTAGAAGTTTTCAATCCGAAACCTATTAGTAAGATATGATGTTAGTAATTGAATAGAATTATTAGAGAGGCCGATATATTTTAGTATAGACAATAATAGAAGATCATCAATAGTGTAAAAAGCCTTACTATAACCTAACAAAGTAAGGATTGTCACTTTACCATGATCCCACGCCCTGATTATGTCATTTTTGTTGTAAAAATTCATCAATTCCGTATTATCAACAACAGTCATCGGTTTTTGCAACCAGTCAGGTACATTAGATTTATTTACTACACCTACATTCCACATATCTCTGGGAGTACTTTTTGAGAATTTAAATTGGAGGTATGCTTTCTTTTCTCTAATTATGGCATATTGCTGAGAGACATCATCAGCTTAACCATATCAGTGATCCAAGGAGCTTTCTTTTTAGTTATCTTTATTTTTAAAGGTATATGCTTATCAATAATGTGCAGTAATTGAGTATTTAAAACTTTGTCATTGACATTCTGCATTTGCAATATATTCATAAATGGTATTAAATACAAGTCGTGGTTAAACGAATCTTGATTAAATGTCCGGTAAGACCTAATAGTTTTGACCGTGGCAGTAATTCTAGGTTTATTAAAAGCAACGTCGCAGTATATTAATTCATAATATACTCCAACTCCACAACAACTACCATCAGACGTAATCACCAAATCTATTAATGTTGCCGAATTATTAGTTAATCGTGTTGGATCTGTTATTAATTGTTGCAATTGTAAGACTTCTATCATGAAAGTAAGATACATAGTATCATAATTAGTCGACCTAAGCATATTTATGTCTCCCAAATATATTAATTTATCGCTTAATAATGAGCACACAGTGCAGCTTGTTCAAATTCATCTGTAAATTGCTTGTACGACAATGTAGGTGGTTTATATACGGTTCCAATTGCTAGAGTTAAGTTATTATATTTGATGCTAAGCCACACCTGCTCTATACAACTATTCGTTTCAATTATTTTATATTTAAGCCAATTGGCTTAATATTAGAAATTTCTAATATTAATACAAACATCTCCACAACATTGCTTTGAGATAAATATCTATTTATATCGTTAAACTAAGGAATGTTAATATGCGCAGTTTTCAAAATATTACACATACTATTACCTGCCGCCATCTATCCAGTTAACGCACAATTCAATTTATTCGTACAAATGTCAATACAATTGGATATACACGTCAATACATTTAATTACATAAAACAGTGAAACTATAAAACTATAGCTATGTCTATTTACTAGATTTCAGTAAGTATTACATTTAAAAACAAACGTACACAGATATAACATGTTAAAAAATAACAAATTCAATTAGCGCTCAAGAATAACGACGCTTACTGTCGGATAAGAACTCCGACACTGAGAAGTAGCATTTTTCTATGAGTTGAGCTTTAATTACCTTTTTAAATTCCCTAAGCTGGAGTGCCTTAACATGCTGTGGCAGCTCATTAAACAACATCTTGCCCATATATCCAAACGTTTTCTCGTATTTGGAGGTACGATTTTTATCGACACAAAGATAATTTTGTTGTCTGGTGTTATAATCATGAAAAGTTGAATTTTTGTTGATTTTTCGTTCATTAGTTTTTGTTAGCGTTAGGAGTTTATACATGTAGATACATGAAAACGACAGTAGATTATTGGCAATAAAAGTTCGCTTACAAGATTCGCAGTTGCGTAGTTTAAAGATCGTCCTGATAGTACGATCACCCCACAATACTACATTATATGAAAACTGGCTGTATGCTAGCGAATTGTAAACATTTAATAACCCATCCAAACTAAGTACGGATCTTGCCAGTCCATAGCCGCATCCACAGTAACGCCCAGGAACCGTGCTGTATTAGATACAGAAATATTACTGTTATTTACAGGAACAGAAAATTGACTGTCAACACCCAACCGGCTACCAAAATTCACAATGACAGTTTTTCCTATGTTTAGAATAAGATCATTTTTATAACACCAGTCTGAGAAATCGCGGGCCACTGTAGACAAAGATGAAATCAGTTCCTCCAAGGTCAGCGCTGTGAGCGCAATTGATGTATCATCCGCAAACATTACTATTTTCTGTTGTAGATCAATTTTTCAAATATCTTGGATAGAGTATTCAGCACGGATATCGGTCTATAGTTATCAACGGATAATGGATCCATTTTTTTGTATATGGGCACTATTGTAGCAATTTTAAGTAATGAAGGAAATTGACCAAGCCGTACCGACATATTAATAATATAAACCAAGGGGTCAATTATACAATCCGATATAGTCTTCAAAATAATTGATGAGATACCATCGACACCCGATGTATTTTTATTTTTTAGAGCAAGAATCGCATTACGTAATTCGCCTCTGTCAACTGGTATGAAAAAAAAAACGAATTCTTATTTAACAAACCTTTTGAGCAATTTTTTGACCGATTTAGACCAAATGATTGACGCAGGGCAGCGTCTGTTACACCCGCAAAATGATCAGCAAAAACCTTAGAAAGTTCAGTCGGCTTGGATATCCTTACATCGTCATGAAGAAGTGCAATATCAACTTTCGCCTTAGATCGATTTAGTAGTCTAGTGTTGACAATTTGCCAGGTCTTTCTTCGTTTCTAGCAATCCAAAATAGTTCTTTTAGTTTGTCACCAGCATCCATAACATTACCATTAACCCACTTATGTGCATTACTCATGTACTTGAATTTCGTTTTATTTTTATTCTTTATAGGACAGTTAACGTTGATAGCCCATGTAAGGGTGTTCATAAATACCTCAAAGACTATGTCAACATCAGTACTACTACTGCTATATACGCTGTCAAAACTCACATGTTGCATGAACGACCTCAGCATGCCAAGATTACTCACAGATAAACACCTGTAGGCGGGAACTTCAGCTCCGCAACCATTTTCAGTTACAATACCAGCCTCAATCTCAAATTCCAAAACCAGAACACGGTGATCACCCAAGTTCGGCTGTATTACACAAGATTGATACAACCTGCTTGGCAAACTAGTAATAATGTAATCAATTTTAGAGGATGTAGTGTTTCCAATCCGATTAGTGAAGACCCTTGTAGGCTCCCACGAACAAATATTGAGTTCAAAACTCAAAATTACATCACACAATAAAAGTTTCTGAAGGCCATTCTTGAGGTAATTAATGTTTAAATCGCCACACACAAAAATATTGGAAGTTACCTTCATACAATAACTTAAAGTATCTACTAGTTTTCTAATAAATGTTTCATAATAACCATTAGGTGGCCTATCAACAAAAATCGATGTTCCTCCATGTATATGACTTTCCCGACAATAATGGGCCACAAGTGTGTATCCCTGAAGCTGCATCATATCAATATTCTCCAGCTTATACCAGTGTTCAGAGATGCACAAAAAATGAGGTTTCACTGATTGATTAAACATTTTGTCTATTTTGTTACTTAAACATTGAGTATTTACTTGAACAATTTTAAAAACTTGGCTTACCGGAGAAACATTAGCAGTTATTTTATTGAAGAGTCCTGCCTCTTTCTGAGAAAAAAACTTGCTTAATTTAACATCACATGGCCACACTTCCGGGTTCTTAATATCTTCCAATTTATTCTGAGGTATAGTAAGCTTAAATGATGAGTATATTTCTGGAAATTTTGCTTTTAGTTTCTCACAAACTATTTCGTCACATGTCGATTTTAGATGATCGATTATATTTTCAACAGTAGTGTGGGGATGAAGGTTTGATACGTGCACAAATGCATATCTTGTAGCTTGCTTTAGACAGGTTTGAACTTTATTAGTTTCTATAATTATATTAGAAGTTTTCTTTGAGAATCCCCTATTTTTATTAACTGATACATTCGAGGTACTTGCTTTTTCGTTTAGTAATGGTGTATTGTCATCTGTGGTACTAATAATTCCATCAGAAGAATTTTTCGATGCATCGGAAGCATGTTTCGATGCATGTTGAGTTGCCGATTCCTTGGCGATGACGCTAATGCCTCGCCTAACAGCTGAGGCATAGCGGCCTTGAACTTGATCGACCTGCTTAACTTCTGTGATAGCCCTACCTTCCAAAATATCAATTTTGAAGTACAGAGGATGAAACTTATCTTCCATTTCTTTCACCAATTTATGTAGGAGTACATTTTCATTAATTAATCTGCTGTTCTCTTTCAATACATCTTTATAGACTGTCATTATTGTCAGAGTTTACCGCCGATGCAGCCGACTCGGCAGAGGAGTTCATGACCTCTTCAACACAAAGCGCACACTTGAAACACGAAACCAAACTCAGATCCACATTAACACATTTTTCACTATTGTGAAAGCATTTATCGCACTTTGTACATTTAACAGCATTTGCCTTTCCAATTTTTTTGTTACATTTATAGCACTTGCCGATATTTCGAAAATCAGCATCGACTGACATAACCTTGCTGGTCGCCATTTTCACACTTCCTCCCACATACAGATTCATACAAAACATAATTTATGTACAATGAAACAAGATAGCGCGATAATATGGAGATAAATAAAAACCGATTGAAGGTAAAAAGGACAAAAAATAGAAAAAACTTTGTAACTTATGACTATTTTGTGTATATAAATTTATATTACCAAGAAGCAACTTGTGAAAGGTAGTATTCTAAAGAACAGCTCTTGTTTGCGATACGTGGACAAGGTACTTCGTGTAATCGACTCGTGGTGAGTTGTAAATTCGACGAGTATTTCGATTAAGTCTCTCGCTCACGTATGTTACGCCAAATAATATGCGTCGCTACCGTCTGGGAGTTATTCAATCGTTCGAAGGCTTGTTCAGATAAACTCTTTTAACTATGTACACTATTTATTATTAATATTTACAATATACAACTTTGCTCAATTACAATTGGCACTGATGAAGATACACTGTATGTGTTACTGTGTCTAACTGTTAAGACTGTTGTCTTGATACGAACTGTTCGACTGGTGTCGTGATAGTGTCGTTACTTTGACTGTTGTCGTGGTAATGTGATACTGTGAGAATGTCTGTCTAAGGGTGAAAACGTTCTTTAAATACTAATGTTCTTTTGTGTAATAGGTTGGAATGAAATGTCCCCACATGTAAGATGAAGAACTCGTCGTGATTGGTGAAGAATGAATTTAAAGCGATGAAAGAAAGGGGTTTGGAACATTTGGTTCAGAGAATCTATCTAAAATCCCGAGAGCCATATAATAATTTAAATATTCGTAAATTGGTTATTTACAACCGCCTTTGTGAAAGTGCAGCAATCGTGAAATGACGGCTTATAAAACGGGAATTGGGGCCGCAAATGTTTTAAGAATACGTGACCGTACAAGATTTTTAGATTTTATATTTGACAAAATAAGTAATAATATGTAAATGACCGAACCGACTGTTACCGGGCCGCATCAGCGGTACCATTTGTACCTGGACAGGGTCGGGCGGATTAACATAAAACTATTCTAAATACTTAAAATAATTGTGACAAATATTTACACGGTTTCCGCGGATCTAAATTACCGTAATTAAATCCACATATGTACGTGTGGGAACCAACTGCTGTATATGTAACACAAAACAATATCTTATTAAGATCACTTGTTGAATTTATGCGCCGTAAATTATCATCAACTTTTGCCAGAACTTTCCCGTCCATTGACAACACACATTTAACACCAAACTTTTTCCCAGCTTCGTGTAATAATTGCACTTGTCTCTTAGTTAGATCTTCACGGATTACAATATTGGTGCCTTTTAATTTTCATTTGTTATTATACACTAATTTTTTGGTATTTCTACTAATGAATTTCATCAAGAGTGGGCAATGATTGGGTTCTTTGTCCGCTGAACGATGGCTACAGTAAATTTTAGTTCCAGATATGTTAATCCCCAACTTCTCTTTGCAGAGTTTACTTAGTACAGAATCAGTATTCTCACCTGCAGCTTCTGGTCTAAGTACACGGACGCTGTTACTTCGCGTATATTGTTCTAAACAATCGCTGGCGTCCAGTGCATCTTGCCTATCTCTTGTTAATTTCAATTCAAGTTGGCTCACCTTCTCGTTGTGTATCTTGATTTGGTCTGCAAAACTTCGATCGAAATTTTCTTAAACTCCAATATAAAGATTGTCTTATATGAGTCAAACTAAACAATATTTAAAGCAAAGGATACAAAATCATAGACAAGACTGCAAACATATATTGACGAAGGGAACAAAAATTAAAATTACTGCATTTCCAAAAAATACCATCATTCTTTTGATTTTTCTAATCCGATAATTTTGAATCTTGACCTTCTAAAACAGTGACCTGTATAGTTTCTCACATCCGACAATCCTAGGAACGTTGCAATTTCGTTTGGCATGCGCCCAATAGTATTTATACCTACAGGTGGAGATGTGCATTTGCCATTTTTGTATAATACAAAAAAACGATCGTAAAACGAGTTACAGACTTTGGACGAAGATGAAAGTAATTTCGAAAAGTATCCAAGCAGTCAAAACCTGCAATATTTCCTTTAGTAATTGCAAATTCTCTGATAACTTTGGTTTTAGTAATTGGTATGATAATTTTAATGAAAGCACTGTTATCATAAATGTCTGTTAATTTGAAAGAAGTCCGCTCTTCTGTACGACAAGCTCCGAAAATACCAATAATTAAACAAACCTGTAACAGAGCAAAGTATTCTCAAATCAATTTTGAAAGAATGTAATATCGTGCACTACCTTCATCATTAAATATTGATCGCCATTAGCTTCTTGCAAAAATCTGTGTATTTCGTATTTTGAAAATATATTTGACTTTTTTGCTTTATATCCATCGCTATTTCGTTTCAAAAACGCCAACAATTGCGTATATTAGCTTTTCTTCTTAATGAAATAGTTTTTCTTAGCATGGAATAATGTGTCCATAAAGTAGACGCTTTATTCGTTTTGGCTTTAACGGAAAAGTAAGCAAGCAGAATTTTCTCTGAAACAGCATCTCCCACCATTTTTCAAATCTTGAGTATTCGAGCATGTACCTTTGCTCAGATTTAGCAGGTATAAGAGTTGAAAGTGCTTCGTTTGCAAGAATTTGCACATCGGAATGATGAAAATAATTCACAGTGTCACTCATGTTTATAAAGAAAAAATGTAAATAAAAGTTTGTGTCTAGCGTTTCCAAGGATACTTACTTTAAAGATATCAAACTACTGGATTATTGTAATTTCACGAAACGTCAAATCCGTGATGATTATTATTAAGGTTTTTAAATTACTTTTATGGTAGTAGATAAAATAGTTTAAAGACTTAAGAGGATAACTTAAAGTAAAACGAGATAAATAATACCCAATTAACCCCCCTAAAAAATTTCCCATCTCGTTTCGTAATAAGGCGCGTTACGATACTTATATCGTAAATATCTATAACGCATGAGATTTGTATTAAATTTTTTGGCCGATAATTTTATTTTAAATTAATAAGTCATCTTTTTATACCTATATATTTTATTTATTCAAGTTGGCAACATTGCATTGTGACAGACATGACATGACATGCAGGTTTGAATTTGTTACATTCAAATAATTATATAAAAGTTAATTGTTATTAGGTAGGTAGGTACGTTTATTATTAGCTATTTATAATCGAATGTAGGAAATTGCATTTTGCTGCATGAAGTTTATATCTTAAACACGATGCCCAGCGGAGTGTTTGGACTAATTTAATATTAAATTAATATTTAAATTTTGTGTATTTTGTTATACTTATTGAATTAAAAATTAATATACCTCGTTCTCCCGAACATCGGCTTCATGATTTCAAAATTGTGTATTTTTCCTACGTCTCTGGAGTTTAAAAGGAAGGATTATTTACTTTACCGCATAGTATGCGGAAAAACGCTCAGTAGTCGTAAAAACGAAGTTACATGTGACATGAACGGTGCATAGTTCCAATGTTTACATCTCGGGAGGCTAAAATAGTTATTTACAGTCGAATGCGGGAAGTTCAATTTTACAGCGCGACGGCTTCGTTTGCCGGAGCGCTGTAAAATAACTTAACGCATGAGATTTGTATAGAATTTTTTGGCCGATAGTTTTATTTTAAATTAATAAGTCATCTTTTTATACCTATATATTTTATTTATTCAACTTGGCAACATTGCATTGTTTGTGACAGATTTGTTACATTTAAATAATTGTATAAAAGTTAATGGTTATTAGGTAGATAGGTACGTTTATTATTAGCTATTTATAATCGAATGTAGGAAATTGCATTTTGCTGCATGAAGTTTATATCTTAAACCCGATGCCCAGCGGAGTGTTTGGACTAATTTAATATTAAATTAATATTTAAATTTTGTGTATTTTGTTATAATTGAATTAGAAATTAATATATCTCGTTCTCCTGAACATCGGCTTCATGATTTCAAAATTGCGTATTTTTCCTACGTCTCTGGAGTTTAAAAAGAATGATTATTTACTTTACCGCATACTATGCGGGAAAACGCACAGTAGTCGTAAACACGAAGTTACATGTGACATGAACGGTGCATAGTTACAATGTTTACATGCCGGGAGGCCAAAAAATAATTTACTTATATTTTGGACATCCCATCTCTGTCCTTGTTTAGTCATTTTTTGTTCATTTCTTATTACCTTTATCGCTTTATTGATTTCATTGTCATTACGGTCAGTCCTCGCCCAGATTTTAATTCATTAACATACATTGGACAAAGATATTTTAAAATGTTTTCGAAGTTTTTCAAACGTAAATTTTAAAATGTTGTAAAACAACCTTACACATTCAATTGATAATTATAATTGTGAAACTACAATAAGTTTTAATGTGTATGAGAACATAATGTATTAATTAATTTTGTAACCTTTACATAAGATAAGTTTTTTTAAAACTTTATGTGAATGAGTTTTATTATTAAATGTCTTGTTTAATTTTTTAGTCCTAACACATAAATAATTATTTTAAATTTGTAAAACAACAGCAATATGAGCTGATATTTGGGGCACGGTAATAACTAGTATTTCCGTTTTGCAATTACCAGAGGAGTATATCAATTAATCCAGTATATTTATCGTTTTATATCTCTATTAATATTATTTTCAAACTAGTTGTTATTTGCAGGGTAGTTTAAATGGGGTAGTTGTTCAAATCGCAGAAATGTACACTTGCCAAGTTATTTCAGCCCCAAAATATACGACTGGTGAGACCGTTCCATCTAGATCTATCGGTAAATAATTAACATTTGTTGCTTCCGTGTCTATTAGTATTTGCCTGTATCAAAGGAACCAGTGATTTACTCGATTAATTTGCAGCTGCGTTTTGCGCGGTCTGGTACTTAATTAGTGCGAATTGAATCTTGACGTTGAACTTATCAACAAAGACTGCATACTCTGTAACTTTCAATAGGAAAACTTTTCTCCGGAATTGAAATTCGCCGTAATTAAGTTGCAATTTTCTGCACAAACATCTTATAGGTGCACTTTACGAGATTGTCGAGATAAGTTACGATGACATTTATTGTAGATAACAACCATTTTGTTCCAATTAATTGCCATTTACGGTGTAATATCTTTCAAAATGCACCAGTGCTCAAATTGAAGAATGTGTTACAAGTTCGCTAAGGCAATCACACGCTATTACAACCGATGAACATAATTGTTTATGTTATGCATATAAAGTAATATACCTTAGATTCTTCGCTAGAAGAATATCGTAATTCAATTTGAAACTATAAATGATTGTTCTTATATTTAAGTATTAACGTTTAGAATGGCATACGGATTTGCAAATCAATTTCGTTAATTGCAACTCAACGGCATTGAGGAAATTAATTAAATTCACCGCGAAATCGAGCGGATGGGACGAAGATAAGTATGCAGATAAATAAACAGCTTTGGTTGCTGTGATGACATCCTACTTAGCCGCTAGGGAATGCGGAAATACAATTTTAAAATTCTCTTAGCCGCTAATAAAGCTCAAGCGAATTTAAAGTAAAGAATTTTCAGGAACGTGACGTCAAACGTCACAATGACCATATTTCCAAAGGATCGGCAGATAATATAGGTTGTGCTTGGTGAAGCTTGAATTCATTTCTGCAACACGAGGGCGGGAAATATAGGTCAAATATTGGCAAAATATAAGATATTTAGCACAAACAAGGATCATGGGGGAATTAAGGCGTTACAAAGATATAAACTTTTCATGGAGGCGTGATGGCGGTTTGAGTTTTAAGCAGTGATTCATTAAAAAAATATCAGTAATTTTTATCTTAAAACCTACTGGTATTATAATAAATTATTATGTCTACATTAAGGGGTAAAACCACTCTAGAGGCCGGAAAAAAGAGCAAATTTTATCAATTTATTTTGGGAGTATGACAAGCGGAATAGAAATTCTTCTCATGGGGTTCATTAGGCACATATTGAAGTACAAAAAACAATTTTTTTATTGTCATTTTCATTACAAATTGCGGCGATAGAGCCCGTCGTCGAGAACACCTATTTTAAAAATACCGAAACGGGAGGATGTATTTCTCGGTTTGCATGAGTCCTGGATAAAAAAGTAAACTAATTTATAATATAGAATGTACATCCGCTTTGGAAGTACGTAGGGGTTTCCTTTTTTATCAATTTTTGTTAAAGTTGTGCACTTTTTAAGGAATGAATGCATATTTTGCCGTAAAAATGAGCGACAAATTGTTCATAAAAAAGTTTATATCCAATCAAAAAACGCACTTCCGTAGAGAACACTATTGTGAAGATACTGTGAAAATTTTAAATGGATCTATGTAATAGTCTCCGAGAAATCTGTCCTTTGTCTCTGTCTTTTATCACATGAATTTCCAAATGGGGAGGTAAGACCAATTGCATTTGTATCTCGGTTCAATATTGCAACTTTCGTCATTATCCATGTTAGTGCTTGAACCGCCGTCACAATTTTCGTTCTCGATCTCATTCGTATTCGTGTCATTAACAGTCTGATCTTTGTTTTCTGTAGGGACAGAAGAATGCAAGGAAAATCTACTTTTTCTTAATTGATCCGAATGCCTACGTACACTTTTGCCTCCCTCTGTTCCTACTTCAAACGTTACAGCTCCGCCTTTATCGGTTATCGTGCCCTTGCCCCAAGACGGATTGTTGGGTAGAGTATAGTCCCTATACATCACCTTATCACCAATATTTAACTCTTTAGGTTTACCACCATGATTTTCTATTTGTTTTTCAACCTTATTGGCTACATATTGGCTGTGATCAGGCAAAACTAAGTCTAGACGAGTTTTAAGTTTACGACCAAACATCAATTGAGCTGGACTTACTCCCGTTGTAGAGTGAGTCCTATTACGGTAGTCAAATAGAAAACGTTGCATGAAAATGTTTATATTTTGATTACTGCGATATGCCTTTTTTAAACAATATTTTACATTTTTCACTGCGTTTTCTGCTGCTCCGTTACTAGCGGGATGGTAAGGTGGTGATAAAATATGGCGTATGCCATTTAACTTTAAGTAATGTTTAAATTCTTCAGATGAGAAAGGAGGGCCGTTATCAGAAACTACGACATTCGGTAAACCATACCGCGAAAATGTTTCTCGTAATTTTCTGATAACACATTCTGCAGTTGTTGCGAACATTTCGCACACTTCCAACCATTTAGAGTATGCGTCGGTAATTACCAGATACATTTTATTTGCAAAAGGTCCTAGAAAATCTATATGTATCCTTGACCATGGTGTTCTTGTTAAAGGCCAGGGATTTAGATTTATTTTTGATGGGTTTATTCTTACAGAATTGCATAAGTCACAACTGGAGCACATCTTTTCGATATCATTGTCCATGTTAGGCCAATAGACATATGATCTCGCAAAAGACTTGCACTTGCTCATACCCAAATGACTAAGATGTAATTCGTTTAAAATCAGAGTTCTTAATTTTGAAGGTATAACTACTCGGTAACCCCATAAAATACAACCTTGTTCAGTATGTAACTGATCGCATTTTGTGTAATACGGTTTAAAATTGTCTGCTACATGTTCTTTAGCAGGCCACCCATGTAAGCAAAATCCAAATACTCTATTTAATAAAGGATCATTTCTTGTTTCTTTAGCAATGCGTTTATGATCAATGGGTAAATTTTCCTCCAAATAAAATATATGTTCTCTACCGTCATCGAAGGGTACATTTGAATTCGTTTTACTTGGTAAACGCGATAACGCATCTGCATTAGAATTTTTATTTGATGAAATATATTTAATGTTGTATTGATAAGTTGATAGAATGACACTCCAGCGTTGCAACCGGCTGGCTGCAAAAATAGGTATTCCTTTTTTGTCTCCAAATATTGCCATCAATGGTTTGTGATCCGTTAACAGGGTAAAACATCGTCCGAAAATATATTGGTGGAACTTTTTTACGCCAAAAATTATTGCCAACGCTTCTCGATCAATCTGGCTATAGGATTTTTCAGCAGAATTTAATGTCCGAGATACAAATGCAATTGGTCTTACCTCCCCATTTGGAAATTCATGTGATAAAACCGCGCCAATACCGTAGGAGCTTGCGTCGCATGCTAAAATTAATGGTAGATCACAATTATAATGCACCAACACTTTTGATGAAATTAATTCAGCTTTTATTTGTTCAAAAACACTCTGTTGTTCTTTAGACCAAATAAAACCTGTATCCTTCTTTAATAGTTTATAAAGGGAATTTAATTTTGTTGAAATATTTTTAATAAATTTAGAATAGTAGTTTACCATACCTAAAAATGACTTTAGCTCAGTTATATTGGTTGGTGTTTTCATCTTTTTTATTGCATTAATCTTTTCTGGTGCCGTATGCAAACCTTTACTATCAATTACAAACCCTAAATAACTGACACTACTTTGACAAAAACTACATTTATTTAATTGAATTTTTAAATTGTTAGAATTAAGCTTATCAAAAACTTGAAATAAAGTTTTCTTGTGTTTCTCTATATTTTCGGATGCCACTAAAATATCATCTAGAAATAGTGTGGTTCCTTCAATGTTTGAGAATAAATTATCCATAATTCTTTGGAATATTCCTGGGCTAGAAGCAACTCCATAAGGAAGTCTATTGTATCTAAACAATCCTTTATGAGTGTTTATTGTTACTAACACCTTGGAGTCCTCATCAAGTTCTATTTGAGCGTAAGCCTGAGAAAGATCAATTTTTGTAAAATATTTACAATTCTTTAAATTTGCTAATAAATCCTCTATCTTTGGCAATGGATATTTATCTATATTTAAATTTGGATTTAATGTTACCTTAAAATCACCACAAATTCTAATATCACCACTCTTTTTGAGTACAGGTACTATTGGCGTCGCCCATTCGCTATACTTTACCGGTGCTAAGATATTTTGCTTAACTAAATTACTTATCTCCTTTTCTACCTTGAATTTTAGTGAATAAGGTAAGGATCTTGCCTTACAAAATATTGGTTTAACATTTTCTTTCAAATATAACTTAACTTTTTCCGTTTTAAAACTTCCTAATTCGTTCTTAAAAACGTTCGGATATTTAATTGTTAATAACGTTGATACCTTATTTTCATACAGAGTATTGTTGGAAATATCAGTTATTTTAAATAAACCGTCTATTGAAATTTTTAATAATTTTACCCAATCACGGCCAATTAAAGGTGGTCCGCCATGTTTTATTACGTATAGTTTTAAATCATTTTTAATCGTTTTATGGTGGAAAACCTTTACATATATATAACCAATGGCTTGTATACTATCCCCAACGTAAGACTTAAGATTTAAATTAGACTTGCATATTTTTATATTACCAAAATACTTTTCATACATCGTATTTGAAATAACTGAAATTGCAGAACCGGTGTCGACTTCCATTTCGAGATTGACATCATTTATTTTAATATTTATTTTGACAGGTTTTTCAGATATTTCTTTTAAATTATACAAGCCAACTTCGAATGAATTATCGACATCGTTCTCATTTTGAGAAACATCTACATAATTATTGGTTTTATTTTCATTTCGTCCTTGTTTACACACACTACTCACGTGACCCTTTTTCCTGCACACATGGCACTGCGCACTTCGGAAAAAGCAATGCTTGTCCTCGTGGTTCTGCTTGCCACAATGGCGGCAGGATATCCGCTTCTTTGTTCGGTTCACCGGTTGCCGTGATGTCGAGCACGTGGACGAAGCCTGATGTTCCTTTTTCACTTTCATTAGGTTCACCGTTGTTGCGTCGATCAATCCGGAATTTATTTCAGCCGCTTCCATGCTTACTGCGAGCTTGTGTGCGTTGCCATACGTTAACGTAGCTTCCGAAAACAGACGTTGCCGGATGATTTCATTTTTTAGGCCGTATACTAACTGATCCCGTAAATTTTCTTCCAATCCTTTACCGAAATTACATGTTTTCGCCAGCTTCATTAAATTAGCCACATAAACAGATATGGACTCACCCGGCTCCTGTTTTCGCTGCCTGAATTTGTACCTCTCCGCGATCTCGGATGGTTTCGGTTCCAGGTGGGTTTTCATTATTTTTACTAATTCTTCATAGGTTTTATCTTCTGGTTTATGCGGATTACATAAATCCGTCATCAATTCGAAGGTTTCATCACCAATAACAGTAATTAATATTGCCGTTTTTAACTCAGGTTTAATCCCGTTTGCTTTAAAATATTGTTCGACACGTGTTACATATGTCGACCAATTCTTTTCATTTAATTTAAATTCTTCAATCCTTCCAATCGACATCGTTGCACTATATTTAATTTAATGCACTATATTTAATTAACGTAATTTACTTTTACTATCTCTGTAATTTATTTAATCCGTTCCTCGTCGCCACTGTTGTATCTTTCGGAAGGATGAATCAAACTGCGAGGTTTGGACTCAAGTGTTTATTGCTTGTTTGTGCGCGCGTACCTGCCGGACGTACATATATAGTAAAAAAGAGTTTACGATAAAAAGTAATTCATATATACAATGAACATTGTTACAGTTTGAAAAAGTAGTTCAGAGAAAAACGCGTTTAAAGTTTCATAAACCCACCAGTACGCGTTCTGACACGCTGCGGTCGATCGATAATTAAACCCTTTAATATTCTTTTTCCACTATAAATCAAATGGAATATTATTTTTATGATCCTGAAGTATCGTTAGAGTGAAGAAAAAGAAAAAAATCCTAGAGTGGTATTACCCCTTAAGGCAGATCGAGATTCCTATTTCCCGCCATTCCAGTGTAGTAAGGTCATGCAGACAATACTGACACTGAAAGTCCTCATTGCACATATTAACCACTTGACAGTTTTGCCCGAACTGCACTCGGGCGTGACATTTTCCCGTACACTGACGATCCCAAGTTTCGTTCGGGCAAGTTTTGTTGGCTTGCTCATACCGGTATGTAGTTATAAGGGTATTTAGTCCTTTACAGTTTACCGTTGCGTTTCGTACTTTTTGTTTAACATTTATTTGTACTATAGCTTGTTATAATTTGATTACTTTTTATGCAGTTTGTGTTTACATTTTACAAGCAGGTAATATATGTTGTGTATACATTTATATTTATTTACACGAAAGATGGTCGAATCTTACACCTCAATGGTGCAGTGAACATTAATTAAAACAGGTCCATAAAGACTAACTGGTGGATCGCTAGACAATATTGTTTCTGGGTTATTACCCTTCGTCAGTAGCGATTACCAAGAACCTTAGTTGTTGAAATACCTTTATATGTAGTGGCCATCAAAACTTCTTGGCGCGAGCCAAGTCTCCGCAAGGTGTTAGACAAGGTATCGTCTCGTCAGTGTTCTGTTGTCAGTGGTTCGTTAGGAGTGATTGGCTCGGTGAGCCAGGTTCGGCATCAATTCATATATGCTCTGTGAATCAAAATCTGAGTATACTTGGTCTTTTATAATATACACAGGGAAGGGAACAATATTGGATAATAATTGTAAAGAACATGGAATGTGAATACAAATTGTCATTGCTTTGATGAATCCAATTTTGAATTTATTTGCAGATATTCTTTTGCAATACAAAACCGATGTATTTAGAACGTTGTCGATCAGACAATATGGAATTCTTTTACTTTATATAGAAAGCAGGGAGGCTTAAAAGCTCATTTACAATTTAGATTAGATCTTGTACAACAAATTATTGAAAAATATGGTAAATCCCAACAGACTTCTGAACGCCCATTAGGAAGAAAAATTGGATGACTCGCTGCAAGATCAATTTTCCCACACCGCAGAAACAAAGAAAACCCAAGATTTTCGGTCAATACGAAATTTGGAAGACTCACTGCAGGATCCGTTTCAAAATCTAGAAGTGCAACGCCCCAGCGGAAACAAAATAAAGGAGAGGCTCAATGTCCAGCAACATATTGCTATTGATAGTGCTGTAAATGTTTTTGTATTTTTGTTATATGCATATGTGCGTAGCGGAAATTAACAGTTTAAATGAAATAAACTTCTCTAGTACATCGCACTACTATCGGTGCCAAAGTAATAGTCCCCTGTGTTTGAAGACTGATATCAAAGAAGCCGCGAAAAAAATGATATATACATTGTTACAACCAGAAATCATTTCTACTTAACATACTGTAAGCTCAAATTTTTGTGCTGGGACGTTTAGAAGTAATCATTAGGGAAGTGCAAAAAAGCATCCGATTTTTGCGATATCTAACGGATAGCCGACTATACAACTTTTTCCTACTTGTTTGACAAAAAAATGAAACTTCAACTGGACGTAATCTGTAAAGTCCGGATTTTTAGGTCATTAAAAAATGAAAATAGTCGCCTAACTAGTCGCTAAAAATCATTAATTAGGTGTTCGGTATGTCGTTTGCTTTGGAAGTTTATTTCTTGATAGAAAAAACAAATACGTCAATAAGTTGAAATAAACTTTATTCGTAGGCATTACAAACCAAATATTGTTCTAAATCATCAACTGTAAAATTCATTCTTCTGTCAGTTAATATATTTGTCATGCGTGAAAAAGAACGTTCTACATCACACGATGCAAATTTAAAATTACACCAATTAATGTTGATTTCTTCATCAACACTGTCACCATCTAGTAACTTTTTTATTTTGCAAATAAACTTGTAGGAGGGGTTTTTTCCAAAACACATTTCAATTTGTTCAAGGCAACTTTTGCTACCTCTCCGGGAGCTCCTTGCAAATTATTTTCAACATCATGTATAATTTTAATTTTAAAGAATTTGCTAGTGGCAGACCCACTGTCTATAACTTAGTTATTATATTTACAACACCCCCAAAGTGTGTTTTAATATAAAACAAATCTTAGTTTACATCTCTTTTTTCGAGATATTTTTGGGCGTTCTCAGTACATTTAGATTCATTTGGACAAAAGTGCATTACAACCTGAAGCAAAAATAAACTGGGCAGATATTGAAAAGCAAAACAAACCTGTTTAATCTCGTCAAAGTGATCTGCATAAAATATCGCTGCTCCAATCTAAGTTCCCCACCTTGTGATAATAGGTTGTGGCGGTAAAGGAACATTGACTAATGTATTTTTATAGTGCTGCACACGAAGAGGTGCTATTAAAAACACATTTTTAATCTTGGAAATAAGGCCGTCTCTGTCTTCATATTCATTTCTTATTGCTTCGCACACTAAATTTAAACCATGTGCTATGCATGTAAGGTGTTGAACTTCAGAATAAAATATTTTCAGATTAGAGCCAGCTTTCAGCATGTATGATGCTCCATCAGAGATAAATAGTTTTACTTTTGAATGTTGAATTCCTGAAGGCATCTGAGTTACCAATATTATGGCGTATAGACTGAATTACCTTAAGAAAAATTATACAGAACGTCAACGTCACGCAACGAGTCGCTACATGAATATTGTAATCATCGTTTTCAATGTCAAAAAATGCAAGAAAAACTTAGCAATGATTGCATTCATTTTGAATGCGGAAGAAGGAAATGAAAGCAAACTGTCTGGAACGTAACGTCAAAATATTATAAAAGAAACCTAGACGGCCCATGACGTTGACGGTCCGTGACGTTGCCTGCCTATGTGAATGTAACCATTAAAATGCTCTCTGCAGTGTTTTGACGTACGAGGTACACAGCATAGCATGAAATTGCAAAAAAACAACAATAAACCTATTTAGGCACAAAAAATCATGTATAAGGTTGCATTATAGGTCACTAGGCAGTATAAAGCAGAAATAGGCATTTTAGGCACGAACAAATGGGCTCTAAAATTATTTATTTCTATCAAAATTAATATATATATATCAGTTTCATTAAAATGCCTACAAAAGTGAAAATAGTCAAAAAACCTAAAATCCGGACTTTAGTAATCTGATATATTGTGCACAGAGCGAAAATTTAATTTTTTCAACATTATACCTACTTTAGGTGTTAGGTTATACTTTTTAAAGTGATCTCTGTTATCTCCATTAAAAGATATCGCACGAAAGCGGAATGTAGTTCTAAGGAAACCTCAACTTGTACCCATTATTTGATTATTGGCAGCGAGATACGTATTCCAATAAAGGTCGCGCATAGTTCCGCCCGGAAGGGAGCTGGGTAATCTGCTAGGGCGGTACTCCTAACTTTTTTGGATTATTTTCAGACCTCATTTATTTTATTTTTAGCAGCGTAAATATTAACACTGTGCTCGAATTGGGAACTTATTTTTTTCAACATCGATGGGTGCAGGGTAGAAAACATAATTCGAGTACGCTGAATCCAACGCCGTCAGCCGTTTTGCGAAGTTGACTCTAGATATTCACGTTTGAAAATTGTACAAACAAAGATACAAGAAACACGTTTTTCCGTATATTTCAACCATTCGTTCATCAAATATCGTTTCAGTTCGACAAAATTTCTTCGCTTCATGAAATGTTTTCCGCTTTTCTTTCTCCGCCACAAGAACCCGATTTTTCAGTACATTTCAACCATTTATCCATCAGATATCGTTTGAATTTGTCAAAATTTCTTCGCTTTGAATAACTATTCCACAACTGATTTGTATTTGGATTGTTGACGTAGTACGGTTCCCGATTTGATCGATCCATCAAATCGATCTTTGAAATATCAAAAATGAATAACTGTAAGAAATTCAATAACGTTTGTTATGTTTGCGGCAGATTCACTATCATGCCAAGAAAACGCGCTATTAGTTTTGAAATCTCTCAAGTGTATCCGATGGTGAATTTGATTTCGATGGTGAAAATATTATTCGTGATACCGTCGGGCCCCGTCTGTCATGTGCTTGTCGGGATTGAACGAATGGAGTAAAGGTAAAATCAATAATATGGTTTTTGGCGTTCCGATGATTTGGTTGAATCCACAAGTACATGATTCGGAAGAATGTTATGCGTGCTTCAATTATAGTAATGGACTGAACAAAAGAAAAGAATGTCAAATTGCAAAGAAAAATTTTTCAGTTGCCCTTGCGACATTCGGAAAACATTCCCATTCCGAAACGATCGGGTCCAACGGAAGAATATTTACCATCATCGTTCTCAACCATCGGAGAGTCATCTGGAGCACAATAATGTGCCAGAATAACGGAGATTATTCTAAACAGGATCAGGCTCCTGTTCAGTGGCGAGGCGTACCCCGAGGACGAGGACGCGGAGGCCATCGAGGCCGAGGAGTCAACAACAAATGACGCGACCAACAGCGTCAAGACCAATTTCGCAGGAACGTAGGACAGGTTATGGATCAGGAAGATACAGGTCTGAAGAAGGAACTTTTAACTATTCCTGAAGATGTACAAGACAAGATAGGCGCATCAACGGTTAAGAATACAATCGTACTAATCATTACAACACGAGGAAGATTGCCTGACAACCAACAAAGGCAGCAAGCCAATTTAAATTAATTTTACCGTTGCAACTTAGAATTGTTGGAATCGAAAATTTCCCAAACCCACGAGGCTGTAGAGAGAGTTAAGCCTATGGAAGGGATCCAGGATATAGACATACCTTATAGCGTTATGCAAAGCAGAAAGGTACATCCGCTGACAATTGAACAAATTAACCTTTAGTTGAGCGCACGAGCGTAAAAAGTGCGCCAGTACACGACTGTACTTTTGGAGATAAGAGGGAGTATACCCTGAGCACTGGTGTATACTCCCACCTTAGTGTCCTCCAGATGCATGATTGAATGCAAGCGTGTGAGTTGCATGTGTCGAGTAAAAACACACTTTTTCTTGAGTGGCGTATAAAGTGCCCCACGCGACCTAGTAAGTATTTTTTGTATTATTACATGATATCGTTTGTTTATTGCAATAAACAGTAAATGTAATAGGACTAATTTATCTATAGACTATTTGCTCAATGTAAATAAAGGTCTTTTTTCCAGTTACTGAAGCACTCTTCACGAAAAGAAAATACGGGGCATATTTTGCGCCACGCGACAATGTATGTAATAATTGCATGTGGATATTTTTTATTTACTGTAAAACATGTTTTCAGGCCGAGAATACAAATACGAGACCCATCAAAACTCACTGAAGCTGAATTAGAACAAATTGCAAACGACGAATTTGATAGAGTAACCGATTTTCCAGAACTAAGTGACATAGAAGCAGAAGAAGAAATAGAAATAGAAATAGAAGACCTACTTTCAAATGTCGCGCTGAAAATGTCACTTGGTATAAACATCCTGTAAGAAGTAAGTTTGCAAAGCAACCTAGTAAAAACATTATAAAAATTTTGCCAAGACCTATGATTGCTTATAACAGCGTTCCTGACGAGCTCAGTACTTTTTTGCTATTTTTTACTGAAGATATGTTGGAACAAATTACGTATTACACAAATTTGTTTATCAGAAACATTCAAAATAACTACAATCGAATACGAGACGCAAAAGAGGCATCAAAAGAAGAGATCAAGGCTTTTATTGGATTGCTTTTTCTTACTAGCGTAAAAAAAGCAGTCATGCCGATATTCAAGAATTGGTGTCTAAAGATGGAACTGGTATGATTATATACCGCATTGTATGAGCTATAAAAGATTCCATTTTCTCTTGCGATCTCTACGTTTTGATGATAAAGATACACGAAAACAAAGGCAAGAAATTGACAAACTTGCGGCTATTAGAGAAATTCTTGAAGCTTTTATTTTAAATTGTAAAAACAACTATTATCCATGTGAATATCTCACAATTGATGAAATGTTGATCCCATTTCGAGGTCGGTGTTCTTTTATTCACTATATTCCAAATAAACGCGCTAAATATGGCCTAAAGGTTTTTGCATTGTGTGATTCAAAGATGTTCTATGTATCAAATATAGAAGTTTATTGCGGAAAGCAACCTCTCGGACCTTATGAGATGTCCAACACCCTGCGGATATTGTGCTTCGTTTTGTAGAGCCGTTTAAAAACAAACATAGAAATTTCACCACGGATAACTGGTATACCAGTTATCCCCTAAGTCAACCACTCCTAGAAAAGAAGATTACGTTAGTGGGTACTTTGAAGAAGAACAAAAGAGAAATATCTGCATATTTACTTCCCAGTAAAGACCGCCCCCTTCTGTCCTATTATGGTAAGAAAAACAAAGCTGTTATTTTACTCTCTACTATACATGATTATGAGGAAGTAGACAAAGAGACGCAAAAACCAGAAATAGTGTTATTTTATAACTCTACTGAATGAGGGGTCGACACTGTTGACCAAAAATGTGCTAACTACTTAGTGCAAAAACGTACAAAACGGTGGCCTATGGCAATATTTTTTCAACTTTTGAATATTGCTGGTATAAACGCACAAGTAATTTACAATTCAACGTACCCTGACTTGATAACAAGAAGAATTTTTATAAAAATTCTGGCTCAAGAACTTATAACACTTCACTTGAAAAAAAGAGCAAATTTGAAAAACGAGAGGTATACGAGATTTACCAAAGTGAAGAATTACAAATTCCAATTAGAAACAAAAGTAAGGGAAGATGCTTTTCATGTGGAAGAAAGAAGAATCGATCAACTACAATTTTTGTACAAATTGTGCACGACCCGCTTACAAAGAGCATGTAATTACTACTTACATCTGCTGCAACTGCAATGAGAATAAATCTTCGACTGAGTCGGAATAGTTCCTATTTACTTTTTATAACTGTTTTTGTTTAATGAGAATTAGATTACTTTTCTTTACAATATTATGGTATCTAACCTAAGAATTTGTTCAATTTTGTTTGTTTTTTTTTGTTGTATTTTATGAATAAAGTTTACTTTGTATTTAAGAATATTAAATAATTTTAAACAATAACAATAACATATTTTATTGTAAAAAAACGTCGATTTTGACTTGATTTTTTGGTAACAATTAAGCTGGCGCACAAAATGCGCCACGCGATCAGTGAAGTTATAAAAAAGATGCGCTCAACTAAGTTAATGTGTTAAAATGTAATTGAAAATTCATTTTCTACATGCACATATTGAAAAATTCGCTGAATAATCACCAACAGAATCAAATGAGCACGGCGAGCATTTAAACCAACTAACGACAAGACTCGAACATCGGTATAGTGGGAAAAAGTTGGATGCTATTTTAGCAGATATTTGTTGGAATTTACAAGAAGAAGCATCAGATATATAAGATGTTTTAGAGAAAAATATTTTTATGTGGAAAGTAAACAATTTTTTAAGAAATTTTGACGTACTGAAACGATATCTGATGGATAAATGGTTTAAATGTACGGAAGAATCGGGTTCTCGTGGTGAAAATGTCTCAGATTCATCGTTCCTTCACATTCTTCTGCACTTCCTGCGACCTTCAATACTCGATAAGTTAGAAAAAGTGAAAAACATTTCATGAAACGAGGAAATTTTGTCGACCTGAAACGATATTTGAAGAACGAATGGTTGCAACATACGGAAAAACGTGTTTCTTGGGTTTTTCTTGGGCGTTTCCATCAACTAACGACAAGACTCGAACATCGGTATTATCGGAAAAAGTTGGATGCTCTTTTAGGAGATATTTGTTGGAATTTACAAGAAGAAGCATCAGATATATAAGATGTTTTATAGAAAAATATTTTTATGTGGAAATTTTTTTTTAAGAAATTTTGACGAACTGAAACGATATCTGATGGATAAATGGTTTAAATGTACGGAAGAATCTAGTTCTAGTGGTGAAAATGTCTTTGTACCATCTTCAAACGCGAATATCTCGAAAACTTCGTCAACTTCGCAAAACGGCCGACGGCGTTGGATTCAGCGTACTCGAATTATGTTTTCTACCCAGGACCCATCGATGTTGAACTTTTCGACTAGCACAGTGTAATTAGTCATAACGGTAATGTAATATTTATTGTAGAAAATTGAAATAATGGACGGTTACATATATAATAAAAAATACTACGATAGCTCAATGTGTCCTGTACTTGACGAATGAAAATAAATATAATAATAATGATAATATGTCCATATATTAAGATCGTATAATAAAAACAATAAAATAATTTTACAAATATTTATGTTATAAATAATAAATACAAGTTCTGCAGTTTTTTTACACGTCGTGTGATACGTTGTTGTTAAAATTACTCTTTTTGTTTATACTCACGTGCAATCAAGCGAATGTTTTTCGCAAACATTCTGACTTGTTTATGTTTCTTGTACTGCATTTATTATCATTATTTACTTCAATGTATATTCATTATCGTCTGGTGGATGTGCAATTAAAATGTGTCACGACTTGACAAATTGGCATATTCATAATGTTATTAATAGTCGTATTATTTCGGTATAAAGTCTCTGAACGAAGTGGTTGTTTGGATTGGTTCGGGTCCTATAGTCAAATTAGTATTTTGCGTGAACCTTTGAATGGCGCCTATTACGTAACGCATGAATTGAGCAGAGTTGCTTATGGCAGACGACTCTGCCGTATTGGAATTGTTACCAGTATGACTTACATTGTGTAACACCCTCTATGATGCTATGAGGAAAGAAAGCATCCTCGGTATCAATTTCATTATTTAATTGTTCGTCATCATAACTATCACTTGACTCGTCCGCCAAATCATCATCATCGACACCTTCTAAGTTAATTATAAATGGTTCCATAATTTCGTCTATAAGGTGTTCTTTGTCTATGTACGATATCTGAATTTTCTTACAACGCTCAATGCAATTATTCCATATCTCCGTTGAAACGTGTTTCAAAGCTTCCTGACATAAATTAATCCTTAATTTTAAAAGTATTATTTCTTGTTGCAACTTTATTTTTCACGTATGCCCAAATTAATTCAATAGCATTAAATTTGCAATGAGCTACCACAATAATTTCACATCGTCTCCTCTTACTTACTTTGCAATGGTTTCTAATAGTAGTGCATTTGATAACGATGCGGCTTAGACAATAGCAAAAGCTGTGGTTTAGTCAATTTTGAAAAATTAGTAATTCCCGGAAGTGCCACCTTGTTTTTCAGTAACCAAGCACTCATGTTATTTAATTTCCTTCATGACAATGTAGAGTCCCTAAAATCAGGATCTAGCATTGTATGATCAGGGGCTTGATCTATGATAATTATTGATTTTGCTGATATTGCCGACAGCACGTGCCGGTACCATTCCTCATAATATTGTATATTCATTTCGTGTTGATAATCGGCTTTTGCTTTCTTTTTTTCGCCTATAAAGCATTTACGGCATCCTTCCAAAAATCCATTCTCGCTACCAATATACAAAATAATTACCCTTTGACCTGCATCAGATGGTCGCTTTATACCGCCTCTATAACTGTTTACTTATTGATTTCCACCTCGATAATGGGCAAAAGTATCCTTATTATCCGGGTTTCCTTTTTCAACCCATCCGAACGGTCGAGCATGATTTGCACCACACCAGGTTTCGTCGGCGTAGAAGATTTCCCATCCCAGATTTCTGTACCTTTGAAGAGATGTCAAGAAATTAGCTCTCTGAGCAGTTAGGTGAGGGTATTCCATTAACACTGGTGTGTGTGTGTGTGTGTGTGTGTGTGTGTGTGTGTGTGTGTGTGTGTGCGTGTGTGTGTGTGTGTGTATGTGTCTGTCTGTGCGCCCTCTAGCGTCCAAACCATTGAAGCCCCTATTATGAAATTTTATACTTAAGATTTGTATATAGCATGAAAGAAAACGTCTTATTTTGAAAACAATAACTCAACCAGAAGTGACGGTTTACTCTTATCATCTTTTTCGTTATCTCGAGAACGGTATGAGTTATCGAAAAACTGTTCTTATAAAAGTTGAAGATATTGTAACAACTTTCATTTAAAATGTCTTTCGAAAAATGGAAAATTTTGATTTGCAAATATTTCGAATTTAAAAATTCAATTGGAATTTAAATGTTGTCAGCTTCTCAATTTCCAAAATGGTCTCTTTTGAGACCTTGCTTCGCTCCAAGATGAAAGTTTGTTTATCCACTGCAGCCAGAAATTCTTCACTGAAAATGATTTCCTCGTTGTTTGGAATTTTTGTAGCAGCTTCTACAGAGGGTTCTGGCCTTAGCAACCAAGAAAACCCTACAACATTACTGGGTCCCAAAACCTGTGCAAAAGCTCAATTTTCTGTTGCATTCAGATCGCGTTTAGTGGCCCGATAATTTTGATTTTTCTTTGCGAACAGGTTGTGATGTTTCAGGCGGACCCTGTACGGTTTTCCCCTTGCCCAAAAAATTAAGCAATGTGGTAAAACTTGATAACATGCTTCTATGACACTGTAAAATGTAATTTATAACATTATTAACATATATTATAATTAAAAGCATTAACTAAATTGAAGTTAAATCAGTTAAACTCAAATTATTATATTATATATATATATATATATATATATATATATATATATATATATATATATATATATATATCTTGTCAAATCTGACAGCAAAATGTAAAATTTACACGAAAGATGGTCTAATCTTACACCTCAATGGTGTAGTGAACATTAATTAATACAGGTCCATGAAGACTAACTGGTGGATCGCTAGACAATATTGTTTCTGGGTTATTACCCTTCGTCAGTAGCGATTACCAAGAACCTTACTTGTTGAAATACCTTTACATGTAGTGGCCATCAAAACTTCTTGGCGCGAGCCAATCACTCCTAACGAACCACTGACAACAGAACACTGACGAGACGATACCTTGTCTAACACCTTGCGGAGACTAAACAAGAGACGACTGTCAAACGTCCAGTGTCAACATATAAAAGTTGTCAGTGGTTCGTTAGGAGTGATTGGTTCGCGCCAAGAAGTTTTGATGGCCACTACATGTAAAGGTATTTCAACAACTAAGGTTCTTGGTAATCGCTACTGACGAAGGGTAATAACCCAGAAACAATATTGTCTAGCGATCCACCAGTTAGTCTTCATGGACCTGTATTAATTAATGTTCACTACACCATTGAGGTGTAAGATTAGACCATCTTTCGTGTATATATATATATATATATGTTTTATTAGTTCTTAACCTCTTTATTGTAGATGAATTCTTCGAGGCTTCTTAGGTATTGAGGTTTTGCGGTTATCATATAAAAAACGTTCTAATTTTATATATATATATATATATTTTCTTTTTTATTATTATTATTGTTACGTTTCGGGGCTGGATTCGCCCCATTTTCAAACAATCTGTAATTTATTCATAAAAAATAGCCTGTTTACAAAGCGTGCGGTGTACATATTGATTTGGATTGCAATGTGATGAAAATTATGTGCTATAAAAATGTTTTTTCCTAAATAATTCCACTTACCAATTTATAGGTTGACAAAACACTGTTTTACATTTAAAATTTACGTGTCATACGCCACATTACGAATTTACACTTTTACAAAACACAATTAAATAACTAAAATACCTTATATGTGCAGTCATTGTTTTTTTTTAAATTACTGGTGAGCCACGTGCGTTTTACTATTGGATGTTTTTTTGCTCCCCTTGGTACGGTAGGTTAAGAGGCTTTCTACATCGATTGCTTGTCGATTCGGTCACATATCTCGCGTTGCATATAGATGGCATTGTTATCATATTTTAGTTTTAGACAACATTGTATTTATTATTTTTAGTTTATTGGCTCAATTATGTTGGAGTATATGGATGATAAAGTTTTGATATCTGATCTATCGTTTACACAATTAGAGTTTTGTTTAATTTTGATTATTTCATGGACGGATCTTGCTTTGGTGTTTGTTTCTTTTTTAAGAACTTTGGTGTTTGCAAAATCAAATTCGTGTTTTGTTGTATTACTGTGTTTGCTTAAGGCTGTGGTATTAGTTTTATCATATTTGTGTGCGTTGATTCGTTTTCCAAGTAATTGTTTTGTTTGTCCGATGTATACTTTATTGCAATTGCCACATGGGATTTCGTATACTATATTACTAGTTTTATTAAGGGGTGTGGGATCTTTAATTTTGGGGTACATATTTTTAATCGGGTTATTTGTTTTGTGTGCTATTGTTATATTGTGGGGTATAAATATTTATATTAATATATTAATGATTTCCACCCCCGGTTACAATTCACATCAGAAATCCAACAAAACAATAAAATTAACTTTCTAGATTTAACCCTTTACAACATAAATAATAAGATCGTCACTGAATGGTATACTAAAGATACCTGGTCCGGACGTTACAATAATTTCTTTTCTAAAAATTCAAAAAACATTAAAAACAGCACTATCATTAACCTAGCCGACCGAGCAATAAAATTGACACATCCGACTTTACGTTCCAAAGCCATAGAAAAAGCCAAAAATGCTTTAATTAAAAATGACTACCCGGGGAAATTAATAGACAACATTTTCAAAAAAAGAATAAATAAACATTACAATAATAATACACCAAATATAACCAAAATTACTACCGAAAAATCGTACTTATCAATCCCCTACATACCTATGCTATCTGAAAAATTAAATAAAATATTTATACCCCACAATATAACAATAGCACACAAAACAAATAACCCGATTAAAAATATGTACCCCAAAATTAAAGATCCCACACCCCTTAATAAAACTAGTAATATAGTATACGAAATCCCATGTGGCAATTGCAATAAAGTATACATCGGACAAACAAAACAATTACTTGGAAAACGAATCAACGCACACAAATATGATAAAACTAATACCACAGCCTTAAGCAAACACAGTAATACAACAAAACACGAATTTGATTTTGCAAACACCAAAGTTCTTAAAAAAGAAACATAAACACCAAAGCAAGATCCGTCCATGAAATAATCAAAATTAAACAAAACTCTAATTGTGAAAACGATAGATCAGATATCAAAATTTTATCATCAATATACTCCAACATAATTGAGCCAATAAACTAAAAATAATAAATACAATGTTGTCTAAAACTAAAATATGATAACAATGCCATCTATATGCAACGCGAGATATGTGACCGAATCGACAAGCAATCGATGTAGAAAGCCTCTTAACCTACCGTACCAAGGGGGGCCAAAAAACATCCAATAGTAAAACGCACGTGGCTCACCAGTAATTTTTAAAAAAACAATGACTGCACATATAAGGTATTTTAGTTATTTAATTGTGTTTTGTAAAAGTGTAAATTCGTAATGTGGCGTATGACACGTAAATTTTAAATGTAAAACAGTGTTTTGTCAACCTATAAATTTGTAAGTGGAATTATTTAGGAAAAAACATTTTTGTAGCACATAATTTTCATCACATTGCAATCCAAATCAATATGTACACCGCACGCTTGTAAACAGGCTATTTTTTATGAATAAATTACAGATTGTTTGAAAATGGGGCGAATCCAGCCCCGAAACGTAACAATAATAATAATAAAAAAGAAAATATATATATATATATATATATATATATATATATAAAAAATTAGAACGTTTTTTATATGATAACCGCAAAACCTCAATACCTAAGAAGCCTGGAAGAATTAATCAATTTTTATTTTTTGTTTTTTGCTTGCATTCTTTGGATGACTTTTACTGGTAAAAATATGGCTTCCATTTGTGTTGTTATTATTTCGTTAATTATTGTGTTGTTCCTTTAGCGTAATGAAAGTAATTTGTTTAATTTTTTACCACGTTTGGTTCGATGCAATTGAAGTAAACACAACTGCAACAAACACGGCGCATAGAGTTTTATCGATACACGTATCTTCCTTAACACTTTGATCGTCTTATAAACCTTGTAATAACAGGTATATTTGAATACAAAACATTCTCAAATTGTCTTTCAATATTTTCGAATCGCTTGATGCAATCGACGAAATTTTATTATTAAGTTAATAATTATTAATTATTAAGTTAATAAATAATGAGTAAAATGAATGGAGAAATTTCTAAAGATGTCAAACCACTAGATACCACAACAAAAATTAATATACGCAATTATTTATGAAGCGTATTTCCATCAGTCCAATCAATCATTATAATATATTTTTCAATGTAATGTAATTATTTTGCAATAAAATTAAATTATCCTTAAAATGTATGTGTGTAATATATATAGTAGTATGTTTACATTTACATATATTTTGCGACACTAGTATGTGTTATTAAACGAAATTGCTAAATTAAAAGTTTTGCCAATTATTTACGCGGGACGATAGTTTTCGCAATGACGTTTTGATTTCGAGGTAAATGCAAATTTACTCCGAGGCCCGACGGAATGGGAATTGAGATTAAGCAAAACTTCCAAAGTGACAAGCGAGGACGACGTTAACATCACGACTAATACGACTGTAAGAAAGCCAGGACATGAAATGTGTATTGAATCACTGAAGCTAGCTAAATGCACTGTAAGTTATCTCGTGCACGAAGTTCATCGACCAACTGTAGCGGAAAGCGCGCAAGAAACTTGGGAGGATCAACTGTGAAGCAGGCATTCATGGATATCGCAGTTCAAGGCCAAATTTAACTTGTCACAATAAGATAGAACTACGTATAACTTTGCCAAGTGTGGTTTCCTGCAACCGATCGAGTTAAGATCAAGAATCAACTCGCATTATTTCTTCGTATATCGAAGATACATAAGAGATTCTTGAAATCTCCTTTTTAAAAAAATATTTTATTTAACATAAAATTAAATAGGTCACAATACAATGTACGTGCGTGTGGAAAGCAAAACAATGGTAAACTTGAGCTGTGTACGCTCTGTGCGATAAGCGGTTTGCAGTGTAAGCGGTTTCTTATGTGGACTCTTGACGAGGTGCATGTAACTCCTCCCCCTTCAGGAAGGAGCTTCATCCTGAAATCGAAGCGACGTTTCCCTGTCTTGCATTTTCCTTTCTTCTTTCTCTTGCAATTCTTTCTTCCTTCCTCCACGTTGGAATTTCCATTTGTGTATTTTATATAATGCGTATGTGCATGCTAAACATATGGCGATAATTTGAATTATCGGGAGGAACGTCCAGGAGACATTTTTCGTTTCGGTGCTTATAGGGATCAACGGTGGTCGGTGAACTTCCTTCAAGTGTAGTGACTCCAGGGAGATACTTAGATTATTTCTTTTCAGTATCCTAAATAATTGGGACTCCAATTGAGATTTGATTGATTTGCAGTGTCTGATCCTTGTAGATTATTGTACAATGTCCTGTTTCCATGATATAAATACTATTTTGTTTTCTTTAGAAATGCAATTAAAATTGATGATTCGTTCGTATTTTAGCGTGTTCTCATACTTGACACTAAATGGCAATTTGCTTTTATAGTAACCCTGTAATTTACGTAATTCATTGAATAGATCGTGTGAGATAATTATACTTGGATGTAGTAAATGTTTTTTGCAGAAATTTAGTGAATTCAGTCAAAATGTTTAGAATTTGTTGCAGCAGCAGTATCAACCGGTTAAATTTTTCTAAGCAATTTAATTCCATACGGGAAAGATAATCCGCATTGGCATTTTGTTTGCTCTTTTTATAGATAATTTCATAGTCGTACTCTTCAAGACGTAGTCGCCAACGAATTAGTTTCGAATTTGTTTCTTTTATCGACATGAGCCACGTGAGAGGTCTGTGATCCGTTATAATTTTGAACTACCAAAAAGGTACGGTCTAAAGTACTTACACGCCCATACGATGGCTAACAGCTCTTTCTCGATCGTTGAGTAGTTTTTTTCGTGTTCGTTCAGTGTTCTACTTGCGTAGGCTATTGGGTGGTCTTTATTTATTATTCCTTGCGATAATACGGCGCCAATTGCTAGGTCGCTAGCTTAGTTAAATTAAAAGTTTTAGAAAAATCGGGGTAGTGAAGTACGGGGTCGTTCGTCGGGATTTCTTTGCAAAGCTCGAAGCTTTTCACATATTCAGGGTTCTGTATGTCTATTGTTTGGCCTTTTTTCAGGTAAGTTGTCATAGGTTTAGTTAGTCTCGCGAAATTTCGTATGAATTTTCTGTAATAGCCGACCAAACTAAGGAAGCCCTGAATTTGTTTGTTCGTAATAGGTAATTTAGAGTTTTTTATTCCGGAAATTTTATCGGGATTTGGCCGTACTCCCTGGGGGGTTATTATATGTCCGAGATACTTAACTTCTTTCTGAAGGAATTCCGTTTTGTCTAATTGAATTTTAAGGTTCGCGCTTCTGAGTCTTTCAAAGACGATTTTCAGTCTTTCTAAGTACTCTTGCATGCTAGTAGAAAAGACAATAATGTCTACGAACACGGGGGCATATTTAGTTCTGGATTTTATGAAGGACATTGTCCATCATCTTCTGGAACGTGGCTGGCCGAATGGCATCCGAATGAATTCATAGTGGCCATTCTCGATATTGAACGCTATTTTTTCTATATCGTCTTTATTTATCTCAATCTGATGGAACCCCGAGGCGAGATCGACCGTAGTAAAGTAGTCATATCTGCCCAACTTATCTAAAAGGTCCGAAATATTGGGTATGGGGTACTTATCTGATATAGTCTTTTCATTCAGTTTCTGTAATCTATGACGATTCGCCACTTACGTTTACCGGCGGCGTCTAATTTCTTAGGCACTATTCAGATTGGTGCCGACCAGGGTGACTGACTGGGTCTAATAAAACCTTGTCTGAGCAAATTTCTTATTTGTTCTTGTACCTTGTATGGACTTCGGGGTATCTGTAGCTCTTGACGTATATGGGGAATTCATCAGACGTTCGTATCGTATGTTTAATTGCATTTGTGAATGTTAGTGTTTTTGTATCGTCGTGAAATATGTCAGGATATTCGTTTAATAATTTTTTTATATGTTCGTTTTCTTCAGAGTTAAAATGGCCAAGTCGAATTTTTGTGAGATCTATACTAGCATAACTATTTAAGTTATTTAGTTCTCCTTCATGTTGTATAAATTTATACTTTGTATTGGCCAGTCTAATTATATTCTCTTTGTAATTAACTTGCGCATTCAAGAATTTAAGGTGGTCGTTTCCTATTAGAATATCAAAATAATTGTGGAATGGGAATACGTTTTAAATTCTCGATTTTAAGTTCGAGACAAGGGATTTTAGCGCCTTTCTGACCGTTAGTATGTCCGTGACACGTTTTCACGTGAAAAGGGGTCAGGAAATATTTTTTGGGCATATTTTTTTGTGCTACGCGGGTGTGTTCGAATGATTTAGTGCTGCCCGAATCAATTAAACATTTCATTCGGTGGAATTTTATAAATGGTAGGATACTAAATTGTAGTTGATTGAAATTAAGGTGCTCTATCAGTCGACTATATCGGGGATGGAGGCTGTGTCGCAAAAATTTTCATCCTCTGCATTTTTGAATTCAAATAATTCTCGCACTCTTGTTCGAGAAAATCTTCGTTCAATTCTTCTTCGATTTCAGGTTCTAACGTATGCAATTCTGCGGGTGCCGCTTGCGGGCGTTGGAACTGTCTTTGGAAATTTTGTGGGGGTTTGAGTAGGTTGTCTCAAAAGAAATGGTTGGTTAATTTGTTGTGTCGGTTGTTTTGAGAAAGTAAGGAGAGGTGAATTATGTTTAATTAGTACGTTCGGGTTTTGGCCATGAACATACTGTATTTCGTTAGTCAATATATTTAAGGCTGACTGTAACGTATCGGGATTTTTTGATCTCAGTTGCGATCCGATCGGTTCTTTTAATCCGAATAGAAGCGCTTTCAGTGCCGCTTTACGGAACACTTCTTCAATTATTGGTGCTTATTATTTAAATTTACGTAACTCAACTGTAGGTTTGGTAAATGGATTATTTTCTTATAATAGTCGAAGACGGATTCGTTAGTTTGTTTGAGAGAGCATATCTCTAAGTTTAAGGTAAAACAGTCTCTTTTATCCTGGTAAGATTCAACTAGAGCGTTTTTGATATCTTGCTAGTTATCTATCTGCCTTACGATTTGCTATTGCGATCGCTGCATCGCCTTTTAATATTATGCTGTTTACTAGGTAAATATTTTGAAAATTATTTGGGCCTAATCTATCATAGAAACGGATAATCAAATACTCACACGTCTGAATGAACCTTGGCAATAATTCAGGTTCGTCTTTGTATTCTATTATCATATCGAGATAATCTCGTTTAAGAACTGGTACTGTTGGTAACGGAATTTGTTGTGGAGTTGCCATTTCGTCTCGAGTATAATATTACTCTGTTTAATTTAATAATAATTCGTTCGTTACGATTAATAGAAGTTATTTATAGTATATAAAAACAATATATGTAGATTTTCGTTCTACTTAATAATGAAGTTTACGGTTCAGTTAAAACTGTTGCAATCTACACACGCAAAACCGACAGAAAAATAAAAGCACTTACAGTGGTATCAAGGGCAATATGTTGCCGGACATCTCGTCTTTTGCTTGATTTCTTTTTCTCTGGGTGTTTCTTCTCTAGGCTTCGGAGTAGAGGATTCTGCAGGGAGTCTTCCGCTATTCGGTATTGCCAGGTTTTCTTTCTTTTAAATCACTTCGTAGGCTTTTATATCACTAAATTGTTAAAACAAATGAAATTTCTACTTTTATAGAAAACTTCTTGTACATCCTACCGACTGCGCCAGATATATAAGTGATTCTTGAAATCTCCTTTTTAAAAAATATTTTATTTAACATAAAATACAATAAGTGACAATACAATCTACGTGCGTGCAGAAAGCAAAACAATGGTAAACTTGAACTGTGTACACTCCGTGCGACAATATATAGAGCGATAAGCGGTTTGCAGTGTAAGCGGTTTCTTCTGTGGACTCTTGACGAGGTGCATGTAACTTCGATCTCATAACCAGGCGTACATTTTTAAACGAAACAACAATTAAATGCGTTGCGTATTTCAGATCAGTATTTGGAGTTGGAAATTTTGCGATGGGTATTTCATTTTTGCTGCGTTACTTGTCGGCTCAATTATGTCAATGCAATTTGTTTGTATTTAGCTACGGCAATAGTGGGATTTGGCAATGTTTTCGTACCGTTTGTAGGCTTGTACTTGGTGCGTCAAACTCAAGCACATGAATATATGTACAACGCTTATATATTCATTTCTGGACGAGAGTAAAATAACTAACGAAATAACAAAGCCAATGATTAAATAAATTATATTGCAGCAAAATAAACACACTATCTATCAAAAAGTCAGTTTTCGAGTAGGGATAACTTTTACATCAAAAACACTTCATCTTAAAATATGTTACTTGAAACATTTTAGTAAAACACTACAGGTATGACCTTTGGTTGTAAGTGGATACATGTTTGTTTTCTGATTCAAATGAAGGCTTCGTGAAAATATATAGAACAGAGGGAGACTTAAAAGTGCGTGCCAGCGGCGAAACTAGTTTTATATCGAACGAGCGAGCTTTTTATATTCAACTCGGGTTCCAAAGGATGTTATTACGATGACAGAACACTGAGAATTATAAAGGTGAACGGAAAAGTAATTAATAACCTACCTTTTAATTCGGTTATAGTGACGGCGGACGCGTTCTATGGCATCGTTCAAGTAGATCATGTTCCGACTTCGAATTCGTTAAAATCGATTGTGGCGTAGTGGTTATCAGATAAAAAGATTTAATTTTCTCTCAATATCTACGAACCGCAGTTGCGTGACTTAATTAAAAGTAATAAAGGTCGATTTACTACTGGAAAAGTAAGCCAATTTTGTTTCAAAGCTTCCTCCACCTCATCCCAATCTAATTCCAAGCGAGGGAATATTTTGATTGGAGCGTGGAAAAATGTGCCTTGTCATATTAAATAAAGGTGGTAGTTCAAGCTTGCGTATTCCTATAAATCGAATATACATAGCCCGAGCTTAGAAGCCCGTATTATTTACTTATTTTACGAGCAATCAATTAATTTATGATTAAAATTTAAGACGTTAAGACGCATTTTAGTTTTGCGGTCTATATTAGATGAGATCCTGATTATAGAGATAAATAAATTGTTGAATAAAGGTTGAAGATCTCCTCAGGTTGAAGTCAATAAAAGAGATTTCTTCAGGTGTGAAATTACTTATCTTATAACTGACTTCATACATAAGAAATCCGATAAGTCAGGGTATTTTCGAACAACTCAAAGGCTTTGTAACAGATTCCTGAATAACAATCCTAACATATTAATTGTTAGAGCCGATAAAGGCAATGTCACCGTCGCCATAAATAAAAAGGACTATGTTGGCAAGATCAATGGGTTGCTCCAGGAACCGTTCACAAAGGATACAACTACAACATCCATTGAAAAGAGTAACAACGACTTAATAGCTTCATTTAAAAATGGATCTTTAATTGATGAACGTGCATATTACAAATTAATTATTCATAATTCTATTGCTCGAAGGTTACGTGATCGCTTCACTAGATGTGGTTTCTCTTGTCACTAACATCCTCATGGATTTAATATGTAATATTATCACTGATAACTGGGATATAATTGAACCACACAGCTATTTGCCTAACCTAACATTCCTAACTACTTTAAAATTTATTTTTGACACAACGTATTTCTCCTTCAAAAATCAATATTTTTCTCAAATTTTTCATCAATCATTGCCGAAATAGTTATAAACATAATTATAAAAGATTCAGTCACACGTTTACCATTTCAATTTCCCTTTATGCACTGCCTTTCAAATCAACTAGACTACCCAGAAGCACTGAACGTAGAATGAAGAAACTTGGTGAAAATATCTAGTGCACGTAGAAAAACAAATGATTAAGTTTTGAAGCCATTTGATCTGTCACTGACAGAAATTATCTCGTTAGCTACAGTTGCGCGTGCCTTTAGTTTGACCATAGTTTCGTTGATTTATCGCATTTGTTAGGAGTTTTTCTTGCTTGTTGTAACAGTTAGGATCTTTAGAATGTCGCGAGTTTGAAGACTCAAATTACGCCTTTTGAACGAGGACGAATTGTCGGGATGCATGAGGCTGGTTTAACTTTCCTTAACTTTTCGTGAGATAGCCAGACGTGTCAATCGGCCACACCACTATAGCACAGGGCTGGGAGGAAGAACGCCTAGAAGCTTGTCATAGAGGTACTGGACGACGAAGAGTGACGCAAGCGAGAAGATCTGATCTTAAGGCGAATTTTTCATTTGTTTTTCTACGAGCACTAGATATTTTCACCAAGTTTCATCATTCTACGTTCAGCGGTTCGGGGTGGGCTATTTTATTTGAAAGGCAGTGTATATCAGTATGTTGAGGATACCCTCTGTAGTATCCCTATAGATTCCAAGGAGACTGCCTTGAAAGATTTCAATTCCTTCAATGACCGCCTCCAATTCACCATCGAAATGGAACAAGATCAAAAAGTACCTTTTCTTGACACCATGGTCACGGAACTGGAGATGGTATCGTCAAACTTAACTGGTATCAAAAACCAACAAGTTCTGGGAGATATCATCATTTCAATTCATATAGTCCTTTTCAATACAAATTAATTATCATTTTACGCCTTATACACAATATAATACAATAATAACAAATAACAAATTTGCCAACCAAGATAAATGTAAACCTAGTTTACGTTTATTATATAAAATTTTAATTGAAAATAACTACCCTAATACTTCTCATCAAATTACTTTTCTCAAATCCTCCTCCCAGAGAACAAACAGAAATTCCCCAACAAATATTAAAAAAATATGACTTTTACATAGTCATTTATCAAATTCAAATTAAAATTCAAATAATTATTAATTAAATTAGCATCACCAAGTTCAGATGGCAACACCTTATTTTCAATTTTATTGTATATAATTAATTGTATTAAATCTTTCCATAGAATTTGCCAGTTATTACATATACTACATATGCTTCTTTTTTCCATTTTTAATAGCCGATGTTGTATAGTTACGGAAGGACTTATAGTAGTTCCAATGCTCAATTTTCTTAGTTCTCTTAAATTTTGCCAGAACTTTGTCTTTCAATGGTTGCAAAAGTTTCATATTATCTGTCAACGAATGCTCTCTTGCTTTTGAAAATCCCGCTGTCCTCAAAGGGGCATGGAGATTAAGACATGCTACTATCAGTTCATTCAGTATGGCTAGCTTGGTATCAATATCGTCGAAATCAAATATTGTATTAAAATGTAAGATCACTGCGGAACCATTTTCATCAACGTGGATACTGCCGTAAATCAAAGAGTGATTGGAACAGTTCGGAATGTCAATGATAGCATAGTTACATGACTCGCATTAGATGTTAAATGATATCAATTAGATTGCTGCTCTATAGACATCACTAATACAATAGTTTTTGCTCGATGTGTCCAATAGTGTTTGTAGAAGCCAACGTGTACTTTCTAGATTGTTTAAAAGCCTACAACGCCTCCCTATGAGATCTAGCCTTTTGCAACAGTCTATAGCGAGGGATAGACATTTTTTCACTCAACACATCAAAATGAAGCCATGTTTCAGGTAAGGTTATAATATCAAAATTTTCACACAAACAAACTCCTTGAAAATTACAAAATTGTTGGTTGTTGGTTAAAGATACTAAATGAGCTACAGTAATATAAATTAAAATATAAATAAAAATAATAATGTAAAAAAGAATGTACAAAATGTATAATGTATATATATATATGGTTTTTTATTACGAATTTACAAAATTTTACTGATGTACAGAAACAGAGACTATTGTGTTTGCATATAAAATAACCCAATTCCAGATATGATTTTTTATATTATTTAAATTTAAATAAAAAATGAATTCCAAGTTTAATTAACCACAAATTTAAAATCATTTCTTCATAATATTTAGTTTGTACTTTAATCACCGATTCAAATTTTGATAGCAATTGGTCAGCTAATTTAGAAATAACATTTTCATTGCTCGGAATTCTTTGAAGTTGTCCCCTTGTAATAGACTACATTTTGCACTTCACGTAAAATAGGTACTGTGTCCAACTAAATTAATTGCCTTTTTAATGTATGTAGTTTTCACTTTGCACTTGCACAAATGCAAACAACGGTCACCGCATGCGATCACGTATACTCGCTACAGAAATACATGTACTAATTACATTATTAGCTATAATGCTTTATTGCTAATCATGGAGTAAACGAGTGTCATATACCAGCGTCTGGTCTGTCTTTTGCACGATTAGTAGTAGTTACCTTTTGATTCATTAGATCAACGGCACCTTTTATTTTTGTTGCATTCTAATACTATTTCTGGTTTCTTTTTACCATCGTGATTTTATTATGCGGCATAGTGCTAGCAAAAGCACGGATTTATTTTCTTGCATATAACTAACTTTATCTTTTATAGATTGCGGCATTGATCGGGCTACACAGTTTGAATATTACTTAGTATTGAATATTAATTCAAGTAAATATATCAAAACAAATTCAAGTAACTATTTTATGGAAACAGAGATTTCGGGAAATGCTGTGCGTGAGATTACAGATGTAGCATTTTAATTACTGGGATGTGATTCATTATTCTTGTATTCATTCGCAGAATCAAAAGGCGCAGAAAGGATGCGCTTCGAAAATTAGTTATTTACATACCAAGGGCTGTTAAGAAGGCCATAACGGCTGGGGTAGCCGTTTGAGCTACCGAGAGCCGTTATGGTCCTTAACAGCCCGTGGTATGTACAACGGTTTTCGTCGCACTAGCTTATCCTAGAAGGTAAAAATTTGGAATGAAAAATTTTATAATTTATAATTTTAAAATGATAGATGTCATTGTTTCCGTGACAACTAAATGTTGTACGATCGATTAAGAGCGGGCTGTTATCAAAAGCGGGCCGTTAAGGATCCTTAACGGCCCTCTTTTCATAACAGCCCGCTTAGTGTTGCCAGGGAATTATCGATAGCTTAACGTTTTTGAAATGTGGCATGTTATTCGCTACGTAACGATCTAGTGCGACGAAAAAGATTTAAATGGTTTTTATGTTTGCAGTAGCTGTTAATAGTTAACGTGTCGTCGATATAATGTAAGCAAATCGTTCATATCTTCCTAAGATCGAGCTGGCAATTCAAATGATACGACCATAAACTGGGAAATATGCCCATTCATTAAAAATCCTGCATATTTTCGACTGGGGAGGTATCAGTCAGAGAGAAGTCCAATATTGTAAAGACTTCTGCTTTCATACATTTTCACGACGAAGTTTAAAAACTTATGTTTTCTGTGTACTTCTATATATTGATATTGAGCAATTGTTCATACATATTGCCATCATCCACTGCATGGTTCATTGTTGGTCACATTCTCTGTGGTTGATTCTATCGAAAAATCGTACGTGGTTGGGTTTGGTTAAGTCCCCTGTATCTTATTTTCGTAGCTTTTTGGCATTACAACTTTCTATGTGTGTTATTTTCATTTTGGTTGTTGTTATTGTACGTTCTTTTCCATATATCGACATTATTTCGAAATATCTAGCTAGTTGATATACAGTATCACTTTTGGCTAATTTATGTATTAAATCTTTCAAGATTGAGCAAAGATTATCATATATTCCCCCCCCCCCCTTTCGTTCCCGATCTGAATTTTCCTTGGCGTTCAGTTGGCGAGTTTGTCCCCAGTATTGTTTCATAAACATGACCTCGAACGTGATGTAACTTTTTGAGGAAAATCTTCGGGTTAATTCTTTTAAGCCATAGAATTTCGGTAGGTTTATGGCCGCAACTTGTTCTGGTTGCTCCGGTACATTACAATATTGTCATTATTTGTTCCTAGAGATTAAGATACCTTGTGTTGAATTGTTCTCTCGTTGCGTAATATTCTGTATTACTCTTCTCATGTTTTTCTCTCATACTGCGGCAGATAAAATACGTTCTATGTTTTTCAATTCTTCTTATTATTCCTTCTCTGAATTCCTGTCTCATTATTCCACCAATTATTTCTTGCTGTACGTCTTGTAGTACTTTTTTTTGTCCTATATCATCCGGAGTTTCTCCTGCCTCCGTTTTGTGTCAATATTTTTCTTTGCTCTTTTGTAGTTTACATCCAGCTATTCAATGTTATTGGTCAGCAAAGATGTCGAAGTCAATCGAACGCGCTGCGTGTCGTTCCGCGGATGTAATAAAAAGCAGTGGATGTATGAAGAGGAGGAATTAAGCGTAGGATAAGACAAGTGTTGTAATTTCTGGCGCGTTTGGTAGATAGCCAGCCGACACATATAAACGAGAACCAATAGAAACGTAAACAACTTTCCAATCGTACGATATTCATATAAAGAATAAGTAAATGTTCCATTATAAATGAGATCTGGAAGGCGATAGTGGGGTAGAAGAAGAGAGGAAAGTTTTCCCTAAGATACAAAGAATTGCAAGAACATCGGTATTGATTAACCTAGCGTAACGACTGAGATACAAGAGTTATATGCGAGGAAAACATGGAGATAGTGAAGGCAACAAGGCGAAAAGGCGAAATATGTACAACAAATTATCGAGACGTTATAGGGATTGAAATTGAGATAAGGAGGAATACGGAAGAGAATCAGAAATTGAGGGCCGAAATAAGACAAAAGGAAGAACTAAGGAAGATGGAAAGGGAATAACTCACGATAACAATAGAACTGTTGGAAGGACATATGGGCAGGATGTAACGTCGTGGTAAACCGAACTACCTTCAAGGAGGACAGAAAAAGGAAGCCCAAATGTTCTTCGAAAGCAAATTAGGACTGAAAATGGAAATTAAGGAGTACACACAATAAAAACTCAGTACAACGCGATTAATGTGGTGGAATTTCGCGGTGAAAAGGAATGTGGTGACGAATAAAAGACAAACATCTATAAAGAGGATGACCTAAATTAAAAGGACGCTGGGTACAAAGCAAAATAAGGGTCCAAGACAAAGAAGAGAAAGGCAAATAGAAAACGGTTAAGATACAGGATACAAAGAACTAATTGTTGCCAACCAGGTGTGGATATGGAATAAGCAACTAAAGATACTGATCCGTAGGGAAGAAGCTAGCCAAGTAAAAAGAACAAACAATGTATGTCTTTCAATGCAAATATCAAAGAGAAGAACAATATCAGTAGAATCAATGGCCAAGACCCCTCATATGAAAATGAAGAAGAAGAAAAGGACATATTGTTATGAACAACTAGAAGAAGTATATGAAAAATTATCGAAACATGATGAATAACATAATGAAACATGAAAATATAGGGGGCAAAGGTTGGGAAAGAAGAAATGTACCGATGAACAATAGGAGTGCACAGTAAACGCGAAAGATCAAATGATAATGGACACTGAGTAATTAGTTTTGCAATATAAAAAACATGATAGTGATGAGTACGCAACTGGAACGGAAAGAGACGTATAAAAGGAAATGGACAACACCAGATGGCAGAGTGTGCCATCAAATTAATCAGGTACTGGTAGAAAGAAAATTTATGATCTTAATTACTAACCTGAAAAAATGGGAGGAGCAGACAAAGGATCCGATCATTTTTCAGTTAGCTGAAAAAATGCAGCAAAAGAAATACAAAAAGTAGAAAAACTGTATGATGTGGAAAGATTGCAGAATGAGGATATTAAAACAGATTACCATGGGGATTGCACAACAAAGGGAAAAATGCTGCCAAACCAAAATTTGTTGAGGTGAGGAAACAAAAAAAAGTCATTAAAGATATTGCTAAAACGACGATCCCTAAGAAAAGGGATTGATTAGTTCGATGGGGATTGTATAGACATAGCAGATGAGAAAATGAAAATAAGGCAAGAATTACTGAATAACAATACAATAGGCATATAACAAAATATAAGTACATAAGAAAGCAGTCAAATAGCATCGGAAGAAAAAAGACTGTACAATGAGAATAAGCTCATACCAAGAAATAAAAATGACAAAAGAAAGATACCATAGCAAAAATAGCTATTTAAAGTATAAGCACAAATGATTAAAGCAGGAAGAATTCACTTTACTGAAAGAATATATGAGCGTGCAAAATTAGTATGGCGACAAGAATACACGCCCGAAGAGTGGATAACTGCGTTGATATGCTCTTTGCAAAAATGTGACAAATTTTTATGTGAAAACTGTAGATGTATTGTATTACTGTATTTATAAAGTATTGGCAAAACTTATTATGGAAAGATTAAGGTGTCCCGGGGGAATATCAGGCAGGTTTCAGGAGAAACAGATCTGTGAATGACCATATTTTTACTCTTAACGAAATCCAAACAACCTGATACGGTCACAAATTATGTTTATGTTAAGTTATGATAAATTAAAAATGGAAGGGACAATATACAATATCGAGCAACAATGACTAATATATGCGAACGACCTTCCACTCCGAGCAAGGACGAAAGCGGAATTAAAGAGGGTCACAATAAAAAAGAAAAAGAAACAAAAAACAACAAAGAACAAAATACTTACAGATGACATTATGTACAAAGACGTAGATATAACTTCCGTCAGAAGCGAACAGCGACAAAATTGCATAGGGCATGTAGAAATAATGGCCAGATATAGATTACCAAGTGGTCTTTAACTAAGCCCCAATTGGAAAAAGCAAAAATGTAAATAACGAAAGAGATGATGGAAAGTGTACAGCAAGATTTAGAAAGAAAGAAAATAATTGAAAAAATTGTTCAACAAGCCCAAGGCCTTCACCGCCTGTAGTACATATACACAAAACAATCATTGTTCGATTGTTTTTCTTACTGTTATTTTTCATACTGTTATTTAAACAGTTTGAGTAATATTTCATGTTGTTGCTGTTTCAATTTGTAATTCCCTTGTTCCTTCGGACAGCAATTTTAAAATTTAACGCAGTTTTTCCAAGTAATTATTAAAGAACAATCAGAGAGGAATCACCTTTTTGAATTGTCATTTATCATTTTTGCTAACTATCTGCTTAAAAATGTTTTAGGACAAAACTCACTCCTTCATCAAAAATTCAAATGATATATCTTACGTTGAATGCAAGGACCGTAGTCAACTATAAACGGAAACAACTATAAAATGGGAAGTTTAAATATTTAAGGAACCTTAGCATTTAGCTCTACAAAGACTAATTTAATATACCCACTGGTATTAGCATTTCCGAAACGAAACATAGTGCTGCAAAAGTTAAAAGCAGTATACAATTTATACATAATGATGATTTTGTTCAAATTTGCACATAAAATGTGCGTTGCATCGTGAAATGTCTGCTTAACAGAATATTAAATGTTAAAATGATGTACTATTTTATTCCGAGTAAAACATTTATGCTCATGTTTTGCATATGCAAATAATACGAGAGAGTATTTTGATCTCACTACAAATTTAAATCACCTAGTCGACTCGCTAACTAATATGATGCGAACATTTTTGCCTCTGCAAAGAAATTTTTCCGATCTATTTGTTTTAATTAAAGTTAATTGGAAAGCTTGCCAATGGAGTGTAAGATGCTGATATCGCTTTAAAATGTAAATTTTGCGGGCGTTACGTGTCTGTAGAATTGTCTATGCAATGGATTTAAACTTGCCAAGTTATTCCGTATTCCTGTACAAGAACAAAGAAAACGGCGTCTTGTAATTAATTTGTCTTTCAAATTCGATAATAATAAGAATAATTCTACTAGAAATACGTTAAATCGAACAAAAGGTTTTTTGTGCAGAACCGAATGTAATTATTTTACCCCCAATAACAAATAAATATGACAAGGCAAGAAGTTTTATATAATTACACTGTGGATACAAAAATTGCCGTACCACGCTGTTTTCTGTGACAAATTGGTCGTGAACGAAATTAAAAGGAATGTATGTACTTATATATAATACCTAGTGCACCTTGTTATAAATTATTACACTCATATTTTGGAGACATTTGAACGGGTCGTGCCTGTATTGTAATGTAAATGGATAATAGAAATATATTTTACATTTAAACCTGTTCAACCAACATATTGAAGAAGTTATCGCGTATCTTAATGTTATTGGAAGTTTCATTAGAATAAATATTACGTGTAGAAAAATTGATGATACATAAATTGTGTTACGGTCAATGAAAGAATACTTGAATAAAAGCAATGTAAACAGATGTGGATTAATTAACACCTTTTCGCTACATGGAAACTGGTGACTACATAAAATACAACAAAATGGCCTATACCTCGACGTTCAGCTGTAAATAACCTCGGCGTGGTTAGTGAAATACGATGTTATTTCTGGTCGTAAATTAACGACACCGTTTTCTAGGCGACGTGAATAGTGGGATTAAATAAACATAAAAGTTCTTTAATTGAATACAATCGTAAAATAGAATTTACTATGTAATTATTCTTTGTATTACTTCTTTATATCTTCTCATTGTAATTTTTCATGTTTTCAGGTTTATCTAAATGCGTCCGTGTTTTAACCACAACACATGAATTCAAATTGCTAAGAGTAATATCGAACTGAAATTCCCCCAAGATTAATAATTTTTGCTCTCCGCTCCGTTTGCTTTTGGTATGTAATGAGAGTTATATATCATTTATTAATATTGATTGTGTAATTATATTTTTTCTACTCCCATAATAGTATGGAGGCAAGAATGCAACAGCTTGTTTAATCTGTAACTATAAATTTACAAACTCATGCACGTAATAAGTTACATATACAGTGCATTTTTTTAACAATGCCTCATAGGGATTTACATAGTAAAAACTTTACCTCGTGTTAATGGTGTTTTGGATGGGTAGATTTTAGTCAAATTTAATACACATTTAATTTGTAATATCTTTTAGCGAACTTTAACATGTTTAAGTAATTTTAATGAGTTATGTATTTGAAATTTTGATTAAAAATGTTGATAATTTTAAATATTTTTCCCACATAGTAGGCTTGTTTCACTGACGTTAACGAATTGACGTATTGTATTGTAGCAGACCAAATAACTTGGAGGAATTTAAAGCAAGGATACTCGCAACATCTGCAGAAATTAGTGTCCGACAGCTTCAGAATGTTAAAAACCATTTTAAAGATAGATTAGGCTATTGCTTAGCTGCCAATGGTCAACAATTTGATCATTATCTATAGACGTTTTTTATATAAAAAAAGTTAATTTTATTTCATCATATTTGTTAAATAAATATTTGTAAAATGTGTATTAAATTTGACTAAAATCTATCCAGCCAAAACACCATTAACACGAGGTAATGTTTTTACTATGTAAATCCCTATGAGGCATCGTTAAAAAAATGCACTGTATATGTATATTAAATTAAAAATGTGTCATGACAAATCTGACAGGAAAATGTAAAATTTACACGAAAGATGGTCTAATCTTCCACCTCAATGGTGTAGTGAACATTAATTAAAACAGGTCCATGAAGACTAACTGGTGGATCGCTAGACAATATTGTTTCTGGGTTATTACCCTTCGTCAGTAGCGATTACCAAGAACCTTAGTTGTTGAAATACCTTTACATGTAGTGGCCATCAAAACTTCTTGGCACTAGCCAATCACTCCTAACGAACCACTGACAACAGAACACTGACGAGACGATACCTTGTCTAACACCTTGCGGAGACTAAACAAGCGACGACTGTCAAACGTCCAGTGTCAACATATAAAAGGATTGCTGCAATTAAGTTCAAAAACAATTCAAATTAAAAATGTGTGGTGTCAAATCTGACTTAATTGCAGCAATCCTTTTATATGTTGACACTGGACGTTTGACAGTCGTCTCTTGATTAGTCTCCGCAAGGTGTTAGACAAGGTATCGTCTCGTCAGTGTTCTGTTGTCAGTGGTTCGTTAGGAGTGATTAGCTCGCGCCAAGAAGTTTTGATGGCCACTACATGTAAAGGTATTTCAACAAGTAAGGTTTTTGGTAATCGCTACTGACGAAGGGTAATAATCCAGAAACAATATTGTCTAGCGATCCACCAGTTAGTCTTCACGGACCTGTTTTAATGAATGTTCACTGCACCATTGAGGTGTAAGATTCGACCATATGTATTTTGTGTAAATTTTACATTTTGCTGTCTGATTTGACAAGACACATTTTTAATTTGAATTGTTTTTGAACTTAATTGCAGCAATCCTTTTATATGTTGACACTGGACGTTTGACAGTCGTCTCTTGTTTAGTCTCCACAAGGTGTTAGACAAGGTATCGTCTCGTCAGTGTTCTGTTGTCAGTGGTTCGTTAGGAGTGATTGGCTCGCGCCAAGAAGTTTTGATGGCCACTACATGTAAAGGTATTTCAACAACTAAGGTTCTTGGTAATCGCTACTGACGAAGGGTAATAACCCAGATACAATATTGTCTAGCGATCCACCAGTTAGTCTTCATTGACCTGTTTTAATTAATGTTCACTACACCATTGAGGTGTAAGATTAGACCATCTTTCATGTATATATGTATATATTATATTTTTCGGTCATTTTTGAAAAGACACATTTTCAAATTGAATTATTTTTGAACTTAATTTCAGCAATCCTTTTATATGTTGACACTGAGGATGTGACAGTCGTCTTGTTTAGTCTCCGCGAGGTGTTAGACAAGGTATCGTCTTGTCAGTGTTCTGTTGTCAGTGGTTCGTTAGGAATGATTGGCTCGCGCCAAGAAGTTTTGATGGCCACTACATGTAATAAAAATAAATATATAAAAATAAGCCCGGAACAATGCAACGAAATACAAAGATCTACAAGCTATTAATATTAGTTCTATTTTACTGAAGAGCGCGCTCCAAACTGTAAATAGCAAAACCATACTCAAAATTAAAATGCGGAATTTTTAAAATCCTAATTATAAACAAGGGAAATCCCTATTTGGACTTTGGACAGTAATTTTAAACCCGAAAGTATTTAAGAGCCGCAGGCACTTTTTGCGCTCAAACTTAAAACTATTCGTGAGTTAGAATTAACTGCTACAATAACTTCGTAAATTAAAATGACTGACCTCAAAAAACGAAACACAAGTGAAATGTGGTGGTTCTTCGAACCTTTGGATATGAATTTTGCTAAATGTAACATTTGTAAATCAAAAATTTTATATAGGACGTCAATTTCCAATTTAAAAAAAACATATGCAAAATAACACCCAACAGTGGCTTTACCTACAAGATCAAAAGCAACAACTTTAAAAAGCACTATTGCTTTAATTGATACAAATTGAAGTGATTGGCATTTAATCAAAGACGTTTGTGTAATTTTACATTTTGAATGTGCAACTAAAATTATTAGCGGTGGAAAGTATTGCACGGCCTCACTGGTTATTCCAATAACTCGAGGATTAATTTATGTTTATAAAGAATTTGCGAAAGAAACATACCCTCATAGTGAAAAAGAAGTCATTACATTGCTCTTAAATGGTTTGCAACAAAGATTAGGAAACGTCGAAAGTATCAATACCTTAACTACGCAGCCGTGACAACTAAAATACATTTAGCCCAACAAACAAATCAAAGTAATTTACTTTGTAATTTACAAGTAATAACTTATCTGTTTGGAGTCCTTTTCAAAAAGCGATTTCTGTAGCTGCGCCTAACGGTACGGCTCATTTTCGGGCTATTATTGAACTACAAAGATATTTGGAACAGGAAATTATTCAACGACATGAAGATCCTCTTTAATGGTGGCAAATTCACAAGGGCCTGTTTCCCCATTTATCTTTAATTGCAAAATATAAATTATGTGCCCTTGCGACTTCTGTGCCCTGTGAGCATCTTTTTTCAAAAGCTGACCAATTAATTAATGCTCGCAGAACTTGCCTTAGCGATAAAAAGTCCCAAATTATGCTATTTCTAAATTTCAATTACAAATTCTCCGATAATTACAAGGAATAATAGTATATTTTATTGAACTTTTAGTTCGTAAGTCTTAGTTTGTACTTTGTAAAATTAATAATAAGTTTTCATACACAATTATGATCACGTGATCACGGTCATTGTTTACAATCACCGTGATTGAAAAGTAAGTCACCGACTAATTTCAATAACTAAGGTAGTTCTTAATCGTTACTGACGAAGTCATATTTGACAAGACACATTTTCAATATATATATATATATATATATATATATATATATATATATATATATATATATATATATATATATATACACGAAAGATGGTCTAATCTTACACCTCAATGGTGTAGTGAACATTAATTAATGCAGGTCCATGAAGACTAACTGGTGGATCGCTAGACAATATTGTTTCTGGGTTATTACCCGTCGTCAGTAGCGATTACCAAGAACCTTAGTTGTTGAAATACCTTTACATGTAGTGGCCATCAAAACTTCTTGGCGCGAGCCAATCACTCCTAATGAACCACTGACCATGGACCTGTATTAATTAATGTTCACTACACCATTGAGGTGTAAGATTAGACCATCTTTCGTGTAAATTTTACATTTTTCTGTCATATTTGACAAGACACATTTTCAATTTGAATTGTTTTTGAACTTAATTGCAGCAATCCTTTTATATGTTGACACTGGACATTTGACAGTCGTCTTGTTTACTCGCCGCGAGGTGTTAGACAAGGTATCGTCTTGTCAGTGTTCTGTTGTCAGTGGTTCATTAGGAGTGATTGGCTCGCGCCAAGAAGTTTTGATGGCCACTACATGTAAAGGTATTTCAACAACTAAGGTTCTTGGTAATCGCTACTGACGACGGGTAATAACCCAGAAACAATATTGTCTAGCGATCCACCAGTTAGTCTTCATGGACCTGTATTAATTAATGTTCACTACACCATTGAGGTGTAAGATTAGACCATCTTTCGTGTAAATTTTACATTTTTCTGTCATATTTGACAAGACACATTTTCAATATATATATATATATATATAGTATGTGTTTTGTATTTTCTTTACCAGTTTCTGTATTAGGTATGTGAGGTTATTGGGTTTTCTGGTAATAATTAATTAAATGATTTTTTTCCATTAACGTTTCGACTCTTATTTGAGTCTTCCTCAGAATTTTTTTTTTATTATTTTTCCTATATCTATAACAATTAAGAGAAAATTAATTAAATTAAATTATGATTACATATTTCAAATTATGTGCATAAAACATTCGACAATACAAAATTGGTGTGTAAAACATTATTTATTCTAATGATACGAAATCTAATTACAAACAGACTTAAAGTAAAATTCATAAACAGAGCGACTTACCGAAATCGAAATTACTCTCGTGCATTTCACAAACATCAAACTCCGAGTTACATGGTCAAAACCATATAACAGGAACAATGGTCGTATACACAGTACCATGTATTATTGTTATTTTGTAAAAAAAAAATTAAAATATCCATTATATTAACTCACATTTATTAAAAACACATTTAACCTATAAATCGAACTGCACGTGGTCAATCGTAATTTTGCGTATGGTCAATGTAACCAATGAATTTCAATGATGTCCGAAAATAATATTTTAAAGAAAACTGAAAACTGAAACATTGAATAGATATAATACCGATAGAGTTGAAATACCACATAATTAACATCAACCCGTTTGTTTTTCTAGAATAGTGAGTATAATATTTAAATAAAATTATAAATTGATGTTAAATTCTGAATATCAGTTCTATCATTTATTGCGTTTTTATGTTTCTTTATCTGAATCATCTCTAGGACATTTCTTGTTAATTCTTTGTTTTCACTTTCTAATATGTTAATATCTTCGATGTTGAAATTAAAACTATGTCCGGTGTTTCTTATGTGACTTTTCAAAGCTGTACCATTTTTTGAATATTTGTGACCTTTCAACCTCTCTTCTAAATATTGCTTAGTTTGTCCTATGTACACACCATTGCAATTATTACATGGAATTTCATACACTATATGTGTCATTTTGTTTTTAGGGATATTGGTTTTTAATTTAGTATATAGGTTGTTTAGGTTATTTTTATTTATGTGTGCCAATTGTAAATTATATGGTTTTATTATGTTATTGATATTTTCAGATAGTTTGTTGACGTACGGTATGGAAATATATTTGTATTCTTTAGTTTTATTGATTTTATTTGTATTGTATAATCTGTTTATTCGTTGTTTAAATATTCTATTTATTAATGTGATGGGGTAATTGTTTTCTATTAGTATTTCTTTTGCTTTTTGAATTGTTTCAGGTCTAAAAGAAGGCCGATCGTATCTTCAATACAAAGCCCATTATATAAATTATCCAAATTCTTAGCTAATAGTATTCAAGCAGTAATAGGAAAAAATGAATTTTATATAAAAGATTCATGGAATTTCAAAAAATTTATTGATAAAGTCTCCATACAACCAGAGGAAAAATTGATATCGTTAGATGTAATATCGCTTTATACTAATATACCAACAGAATTAGTGGAATCTATAATAAAGAAAAAATGGACCGAAATAAAAGAACATACACCTCTCCCAATAAATGATTTTATCGAAGCTTTAAACCTAACACTCACTAACACATATTTTCAATATAAAGACAAGTTTTTTGAACAAGTTTATGGTTGCGCAATGGGCTCCCCTATATCGAGTGTTATAGCACAGCTAGTTATGGAAGATTTAGAGTGTACAGTTATAAACAAATTAAATTTTAAATTAAATTTTTTTAAAAGATATGTAGACGACTGTTTAACTGTCATTCCACTAAAATACAAAACTGAACTTATCAACCAATTTAATAATTACCATCTCAAACTTCAATTTACATCTGAAGTTGAAGAAAATAACTATTTAAACTTTCTAGATTTAACTTTATTGAATAAAAATAAAAAAATTCTGACCAAGTGGTACACGAAACCAACTTTTTCGGGTAGATATTCGAATTTTAATTCAATTCAACCTTCGTCACATAAAAACAGTACCATAATAGGAATAGCTGATAGAGCTATAATTTTAACAGATCCATCTTTTAGACCTGAAACAATTCAAAAAGCAAAAGAAATACTAATCCCATCACATTAATAAATAGAATATTTAAACAACGAATAAACAGATTATACAATACAAATAAAATCAATAAAACTAAAGAATACAAATATATTTCCATACCCTACGTCAAAAAACTATCTGAAAATATCAATAACATAATAAAACCATATAATTTACAATTGGCACACATAAATAAAAATAACCTAAACAACCTATATACTAAATTAAAAACCAATATCCCTAAAAACAAAATGACACATATAGTGTATGAAATTCCATGTAATAATTGCAATGGTGTGTACATAGGACAAACTAAGCAATATTTAGAAGAGAGGTTGAAAGGTCACAAATATTCAAAAAATGGTACAGCTTTGAAAAGTCACATAAGAAACACCGGACATAGTTTTAATTTCAACATCGAAGATATTAACATATTAGAAAGTGAAAACAAAGAATTAACAAGAAATGTCCTAGAGATGATTCAGATAAAGAAACATAAAAACGCAATAAATGATAGAACTGATATTCAGAATTTAACATCAATTTATAATTTTATTTAAATATTATACTCACTATTCTAGAAAAACAAACGGGTTGATGTTAATTATGTGGTATTTCAACTCTATCGGTATTATATCTATTCAATGTTTCAGTTTTCAGTTTTCTTTAAAATATTATTTTCGGACATCTATTTTTGGAAATTCATTGGTTACATTGACCATACGCAAAATTACGATTGACCACGTGCAGTTCGATTTATAGGTTAAATGTGTTTTTAATAAATGTGAGTTAATATAATGGATATTTTAATTTTTTTTTACAAAATAACAATAATACATGGTACTGTGTATACGACCATTGTTCCTGTTATATGGTTTTGACCATGTAACTCGGAGTTTGATGTTTGTGAAATGCACGAGAGTAATTTCGATTTCGGTAAGTCGCTCTGTTTATGAATTTTACTTTAAGTCTGTTTGTAATTAGATTTCGTATCATTAGAATAAATAATGTTTTACACACCAATTTTGTATTGTCGAATGTTTTTATGCACATAATTTGAAATATGTAATCATAATTTAATTTAATTAATTTTCTCTTAATTGTTATAGATATAGGAAAAATAATAAAAAAAAAATTCTGAGGAAGACTCAAATAAGAGTCGAAACGTTAATGGAAAAAAATCATTAGTTTAATTAATTATTACCAGAAAACCCAATAACCTCCACATACCTTATATATATATATATATATATATATATATATATATATATATATATATATATATATTGGTGCTTGGTGCGTAAGTTCTCACGGCTGAAATCTGTGCTTCTTGGTTCTCGGGTTGCGAACGGCGTTGTGGAAATGTTGCCGGAAGTGTCGCTTCGATGTTTCGGCAGATGGGACTCGTGGAAACGTCTTCCTTTTCTTCCTCCTGGGTTTGTCTGGGGGGGGTCTGGATGCTCTGAGAATTTCCCGTTTTGAGAATCCATTCTGCGCCAGTGCTTTGTGTATGTTGTCCATTTCTTTCTTCTTGCTTCTGTCATCGGCTATCCTTTTGGATCTTGTTATTAATGTTCTTGCTACCGAGTGGAGTTTTGCCGGGTGGTGGTGTGACTGAGCGTTGAGGTACCTGTTGATGTGAGTCTTGGAGTATGGCCGATACTCTTGTCGTCAAACGATGCTACGGAATCCAAACCAAAATTCGATTAGAAACGCAGGGAGTATACGAAATACCATGTGGAAACTGTGAGAAGACATACGTCGGTCAATTCAATAGGCGTATGGAAGTCCGTAAAAAAGAACAGATTCGCGCTGTAAAACAAAGAGATTCGTCGTCGTCCTTGGCTAGCCATTTCTTAGACACGGGACACAGCATCGACTTCGATAATACAAGGAGAATAGCTTGCATCGAACAGTTCATCAGAAGAATAATACGGGAAGCCATCGAAATAGAGAAGCGGAAAGAGATCCTCAATACACGAGATGATGCCCAACGATTGCCGGCAACATGGAGACCAGTATTACAACAATACATTACAACTAGCATTCAAAGGACAGCGCCACAGGAACCGCCACATCGCAAGCCCACGACACCACGGTCCATTAACCAGGAGCCGAAGTAAGAAGCAGTCGAACGTAGTCAACCCCAACGACAAACCCGAACTACGAGTAACTCCGAACGTCAGTTCTTCTAAGGCAGCGAGACCTAGAAGAGCTTCCTGAAGATGACGGATGGGACTCTGCCGAAACGTCCAAGCGACCCTTCGGGGAACATTTCCACAACGCGGTTCACAACCCGAGAACCAAGAAGCACACAAATATATATATATATATATATATATATATATATATATATATATATACTTTTGATTTTTATAAAAAGGTTTCTTACTGAACACATATTTTTTCGCAGACGATGGCACTATAGATTTGATGAAAACAACTTACAAAGCAGTGTAAGTCGAATCAATAATGATTTAAAAGAAATTGTAGAGATATCAATCAATCATTGTTTAAATATAAACTACAGTAAATCTGTGGTAAGTGTATTCTCTAAACTAAAGCATATGGCCATAGACAATATCCATATAAAACTAGACGGCAATGTACTTCAAACATCAGATAATATAAAGAATTTAGATTTATTAATTGATAATTGATATCATTTAAGATTTCATCTTTATGTTAATAAACTAATACAAAGTTCATTTTTGACACTAAAGTACTTGTATTGACAAAGACATATTATGGACATTAAGCTTAAGACAGACTTATGTAATTCATTAATTCTATCAAGATTCTATTATTGCCGGTGTCTCGATGTGCATTACACAAATGGGATATAAAATGCATGTGCTAGATTGACTCTTGGTCTGAGGAAATACAATCACATTTCTGACAAACTGAATGAAATAGGTTGGCTAAATATGCATAACCGTATAACTCTTCATATGTGCACATTTATACACAAAGTGTTGACAAGTTCTATACCAGATTACATAATAGAGGAACTCTTATTTCGGTCTGATATTCGAAATCGAAATCTACGACTTACCGTCTTAGCGATTCCTCAGCATCGTACAACCTTCTTTGAGCTTCCATTTTCTTACGTAGCCCGAAAGATGTATAACAGCCTCCCGGAAAATATTAAAATCTTGCGTTTGCAGATGATACAGTATTTACTTCATTGTCAAGCAACAAGGAATCGTACATTACGACATTGTTGATGTTTCAATCAAATCAGCAAGCAGTCGTAATGACGCCATAAATAAATTAACATTCTGTATTAATTTAATTCAGGTTTAGTTTAGTTTAATTAAGTAAGATGGTTAAGACCGTTGGTTAGGGTTGAATGCAACTTAATTGTAATTGTAAATTGAAAAGGTTAAGTTGAACAGCTGAGCTGGACTTCGTTAAATAAAGACCTATTATTATTATTATTATTATTATTATTATTAAAGCGGTTTCCATTAACTTGTAACGCCACCATGCGCGTCAAAATGGAAGGACAATTTTAGGATTTTTTTAAAGAAGTTCTTTGAAAAATCTTTAGAATTTTTATGCAGTACTTCATGAAGTGTGTATGAGTGCAAAAAAATTTTTTTTGAGTTTTTGACTGAAAATGAATGCTCCAGGGTGAGGTTTCTAAGATGAGATTTTTTGAACATCCAAAACAGAAATCCCTACGTGCTCTACTTGATTATATATGTTTCAAGCTGCTCTCAAAATTAGAAGATATTCTTGAGGGTTTTTGGAAGTTTCTGAGCTAATAAAAATCGATTTTTTAAAAGTTGCATGGTGGCCTTACCTTAATGATAAATAAAGTTAACGACGTCATTAAAATATATTATCTACTAGTTTTAATGGTTATATATTTCTTTCTTATACTTTATGCGTAAGGAAGTATAGTAATTATGAAACTGTTCGAATTAGAGATTTTAACGGGTCGATTCTGCCTATTTTCGAAATGATGTATATGCGTCTGTGTGACTGTGCCCGCTCTACCGTGCAAAACCATTAAAGCGAATAATATGAAAGTTTAAACTTGAGATTTGTATACAGCAAGGAGGAAAACGTCCTATTTTGGAAGCAATATCTCAACAGAATGTGATGGTTTACTCTAATTTACCCGTATCTCGAAAACGGTATGAGTTCTTATAAAAATTAAAGATATTTTAAAGAAATTCTATATTATATGTTTGTAATGAAGTACGATTAAATTCAACGCAAACATACATTGCAGAAGCTGAATTTTATCAAAATAGCTGTTTGCGTTATTTGCGATGACCAACACAATATTCTACATTACATATATACATAATTAGTCAAGACTAATCTATGAAGTTTATTGCCAATATACTGCTCGGTTGTAATTAATAAAGCTCCATTAGGCAGTTAAATATTTGGATGCAATATTCAAATATCTGTTCGATCGTCATGGATACAGTTTAAAAATAACAGATATGCATTTCAACGTGTCAATATAATTGATTCGTTAAAGAGAATATTAATTTTGTACATGTTACGATATAGATGCATTGTCTACCTGTGTTCAATTAAAATATTCGCATGCATGAGTTCATCGACAAAGAAAACCAAAATGGAATTGACGTGTTTAAACATTAACAACAATGACAAAAAATCTTATTCCATGTTGTGTTATGCACGATCCCATTTGAATACACGTAATATTTAAACATTGTCAATTTAACATGGAAATTACAGGCGGAAAGCCATAATTTGTGTACAATACTAGCTAACTATAGTTAATATAAAATCATCAATGAACATCTATTTCTAAATTCATTTAGTCGAATCAACCTAATTATATATTTGAAACATTTCGAAGATGCATATGTAACTCCAAACGTTTCCCCTTCATAATATAGTTCTGCTGTCTTGATAATTTCTGCAAAATTGGACATCAGCTTTAACTTCGGCGTAATTCAGTAAGTAACAAATTACAGTCAAAAGACGGAAACGGCTTTTCGCGGTGGAGTGGTTGTTAAGAAAGTACACGTACTCACAATTTGTAAAGGAATCGACAATGAGGCAAAGAAATGTGCACTACAGCGCCTTTAACATTCTGTATAACGTCTCAAGTTCTTTGGGTTCAATCGCATCTAGGATGAAACGAGTAAATTAATTTTCTGTCCTATTATATGTTATTTCTAACAGTGTTATTGAAACATTTCCTAACGCTTCAATCTAACTAAAAGCTCGTACAAAGATACGTAACTATTGCCACAAGCAGCAATGTAAACAACACATCATAATTAATTTTTATACATTTTAGTTAAGATGAATTAAATAATTTTGAGCAATTATTTGTGTATAATTTCTGAATATAGTTTTAGTCTTCTGTTCATATTATCGGTGATGGGTGGTGTTCGGTCCCACATATGTATAAATCAGCATATTTAATTAAGTTGGTTGTTTGCGCGCAAACCTATGTAAATATTCCTTAGAATTATTTTTAGATACGCAGAATAGTTTTAGTATTGGCAATTAGTCCCAAGATCACGACGCTGTTCAGGTACCGGCGGTCTTTGCAGAAGTAGCCAGACGCTATAGGTTCGGTCAAACATTTATGGCTCTCCGTACTTGTGCGTGTTTCCTAAAGTATCTCTTGTATCGTCACGTACATATTATTATCTATTGTAACACAATTTCGGCCCGCCAATCATGCATAAATCCACTTTCCCAAAAACCGCCATTTTACGACCGCCAAATTCATCACAACGCTACGGTGGTAAATACGCCATTAAATATCGTAATTTAAATTATTATATGGCAGGCACTCCCGGGAATTTAGAGCTTCTAATCTTCTTAGAATCGGCCAATCGGGCAAAGCATCCCTTTCCTTGGTCAGTATGAAATTCGTTTCTGGCTAAAGATGAGTTCTTCGTATAGTACCACCTAGCACCAAAGTAGGGGTATTACGCTCCGACCAGTAATATCTAGCGAACTTCATTATTTAAAGTAGGTTTCGCCGTTAACATTCAACGTAACAACACAATTACTCGAGTAGTAGTCAAGCACATCAATGCAACATAACAGTATCAAAGCAGTATTAATCGAGAATCACTGAAGTATTAATCCAGTATCAGTCGAATAGCACATCAGTGTACTTCATTACAACACGTACAATAGAACATGTAGCTAACAACTAACAACCATACAACACATCGCAAATACAAATTGTAAATGTAAAGTAATTGTAAATAAAGTGTACAAAGGTAAAAGGAGTTTTTTATGCAACCAAGCCTTCGAACGATATAATAAATCCTAGACAATAGCGGCGTACATCAGTGACGTAAATCCGTGAGCGCGAGATGTATTCGAAATTCTCGTCGACCTTACAAATCGCCACAAGTCGAGTACACACGTCTTTCGTTCACGTCGCGCAAACAGATGGACTTAATCTCGCAATTAGCAATCAAAATTATTAAACCAAAAGTGGCTATTTTATTTGAATAAATACAGCATCAGTTAGCTGCTTCATAAATTGAATATACGTTTGTGTGATGCTTAATACTTCTTGTTGAGATATAATTAACCACTTACACACCGAATTACGAATGAAATAAGTTGCCTTTTTCCTGTAGCGAAGTTTTGCATTTTGAAATAAACCTGTTTGAGTTGGAGTGGTAGGTCTGTGACAAAATGTCAACATCAATTGCTGACTTCAGGCCATTCATCCGTAAAGCTCTGTTTCGCATTACTGAAATCTGTTTCCAAATGCACTTATTTACAACGAGCAATTCCTTTCTAACGTACGCTTCCAGCATATTTATCAGTGTATATTCGAATAAGCAACACAATAGTCTCTTCGGCCCGATTTTGTATACAAAGGAATACGATGACACAAATAAATGTAAAGCGTACCACATCCATGCATCACGAATATAAAGGTTTTTTTATGTAATACTTACGAAGTATATTGGTCGATCCATTTAATTATACACTATCGCAATTTATGACAATAATAACTTTATATTATAATTATAAAATCCGAAGCGGTTATTTTGTGTATATTATCAACAGTTGAAAAATATATGGTCTTTGACTAAACGTTATTTCTCACTAAAATAGTATATTATTTTCATTATGCTTATGTTACGTTACAAGTGCTTTATCCTACACTACGTGTCGGGGACTATTCTTAAATGTGAATGGGTTGATAACTTGACACAATTCTGAATTGTTGGTATGAGAGGAGTGGAGTCGCGATTTTGTGTATGCAGAGAAATAACTAGCGATATCGTTTGACATGTATAGGTTAAGTTTAACTGGCGTCTAGACAGGTAATTGACGAAGGAAGCCTAGCGATATTAATCGCCCGCTCTAATTGACAGTTGTAAATGATCTATAATAATAAAATACATTTTAAATATACATTTGTATATTAAATTACCGACACTCTATAATAAAGAATTAATAGATTTTCAGTTCAAAACCGTTTAAATAAATTCTGTTTGGACGGTCGTTGAAATGGCGTATATTTGACCCTTTCGGTATGTTTTCTATTTCGAAATTCCGAAAATATTTTACCTTTCGCAAGTGTTATCAAATCGCCGCCTCAAATGAGATACTAATACTAAGTTTGAATAATAATATTATAAAAATGTCTCGATCCTAGCGATAGGTTTTTTTTTCTAAATACTTGATATCAAAGACTATTAATTATATAAACCCATAATTAATTTAATGCTGAACTTAAAAGTGGAATAATGTATAAGGTATTTGAAAATTTTGATTTGGATCCCATTATACAAAACTATGATGTTTCTCTTTGGTCATCATAGTATAAAAGAAAATATCTAGATCAAGTTCAGAAATTTCACACTTGTGACTTACGTTTTTAATCTTTGTCTCCATGTGTCATTTTTTTTAATAATTAGAATTTTACGGAGAATTGAAAAATGTAACAATGTATATGCATATTCCATTTAAAGTAACAAAAGTAACAAAGTAGCCTGCAAACATTGAACATACTCTATATTTAAATATAACATTATTATTAATCGAATGTAGGCTTTCACGGCCATCGTTCCAAAGAGATGTGTCTTCCGGGTGTTGCCGTGTTTTTTGAAGTAAACTTGACGTTTCGTTGATCATACTGTCAGCTTCTTCAGAAGGTTTCTAAATATTGGTGTTGATATCTTTTTCTCCGCGTTATATAGCCGGTCGTTGCTGCGCTTCGTTGATGCGTATCCGTTACGTTCCGTTGATCCGGATCCGTTATCGTCCGCTGATCCGTGCCCGATGCGTCTCCTGGATTCGCCCTTGGTGGTCCTGGCTGCGTGGTCGATGGTTCTTTCTGCGTCTTCCATGGTTCTTGCCGCGTCTTCGATGGTCCTTTCAATGCCAATTTCCAAACTGTGCTCAGTCTGTACCCATTTTCTCGGTTGAAGTTGTTCGGGTTCTTCATTATTTCCAAAGATTCTCTCACTATCCGTGGGTAGTATTGACTGTTTCTAGCGAGGATCTTGACGTCGTTGTAATCGATGACATGATTGCTTCCCGTGTGGCAGTGCTCAGCTACTGCGGATTTTTTCTGTGCTACTCTGCACTGTATGCTGCGTCCAGTTTGTCCAATATACGATTTCCCGCACTGACATTGAAGGTCGTATATTCCTTTAACTCGTAATCTTGGTATCGAGTCTTTATTTGACGGAAGCAGTTCTTTTATTTTCGTAGCGGTGCCGAATCTGACGTCGATATTCTTCTTCTGTAGAGTTTTCTTCAGCCTATCCGTCACTCCGGCATTGTAAGGTAGGTACGCGTATCCTACTGGTTCTTGTTTTGGGTCATCCTTCGTTTTATTCTTAGCCCTGGCAAGTCTCTCAATCTCCTGTGATTTGTATCCGTTTTTCTGCAATGCGTCCTTCACATGTTGGATTTCTTTAGTTTTGTTGCTAGGATCACTAATCCTGTCTTCTCTGGTAGCAGTGTTGTGACTAACGATCGTTTCTGCTGTGGATGGTGATGAGAGTCTGCGTCGGTCCGTGTGTGTCTTCTTGCGGTATACTCCATGTCCCAATTTTCCACTGTTCACATCACCATATATGAAGGGAAATAATTTAAGAGGAGCGAGCAGTTTCAAGGTACGGTAGTTTGATGGAGAGGAGTATTGTTTTGAAACAGTGAAGGAATTCGAGTATCTAGGAGTAACAGTCACAAATTGTAATGCAGGAAACAAAGAAGTTGATAAGCGAATCAGAAATGGAAGGAAATCCGCTTGGTTTTCATCTCATTAATGCGCAATCCATATTCTTTTGATTTTGTTTCTATCGCGGTAAATACTCTCTTCAATTCCTTCTCTGACCTCGTTAACACCATATCGTCCGCAAACACTATACACTGGTGCTTGTGATGGAACACAGTTCCAGTTGTTTGTATTTTGCCTCCCTTAGTATGGCTTCCAGAGCCATTTTGAAAAGCGTAGTCGATAGTGACTTTGCCTTAGCCCTCTCCCCACCGCGAAGCTCCTTGATAGAGTTCCATCGACCGCCAATCTGCTTCTGGTGGTGCTCCGTGTCATGGCCTCGTATAACTTAGTTCTACTAATTGAATCATATGCCTGCTTTAAGTCTATGACTAGGATATGTAGTTCTACATTCCGTTCGTAGCTGTTCGCCTGTATCTGCTTTAGCGTAAAACCTGATGTGTTGTAGACCTTGCCACTCTAAATCCACTCTGATATTCCCCGATTACCTCCTCAGCGATGGCATCCAGTCTGCTTCTCATAATTCTGGTTATCTTATAGGTTACATCCAGTAGAGAAATGCCTCTATAATTACTGCATAAGATTGGATCACCTTTTTTGTGTATTGGACACATTACCGCTCCATTCCACTCGCTTGGCATTTTTTCTTTCCTCCATACTTCTTTTGCTATTTCTGTTATCCGTCCTTGTAAGGATATTCCACCTTCTTTCAAAAATTCGGCGTGATTCCATTCTCACCCGCGCTTTTGTTATTTTTTGCTTTGTTAATTGTTTCCTTGACCTCTTGGTCCGTTGGTTCTGGTACTCCATCATGATCATCTATTTCTTGCTGTATACTTGTCATTTGTTCATGTTCTTCTTCTGCACCTGTACTTAGTAGCTTTTCAAAATATTGTGCCCATATGTCTGCCTTCTCTACGGTTTCTCCTGCCAATTGGCATTTTTCGTTTCTGTATTACCGCAATGCACCTGCTTTTCTGTTTGCGCTTTTTTTTGCTTCCTTGTAGAAATTTCGCTTTTGTAATATTCCTCCAATTTTTTTAATTTCTTGCCTAGATGTTCCCTTTTACACCTTCGGCGTTTGCGCTTAGCTACTGCTCTATTTTCTTTGAAATATTCAAAGTTTTCGTCGCTCCTTCCCTTCAAATACCTTAATCTAGCTTTATTTCTTTCATCACATAATTTTTACATTCCTCACTGTACCAGGAGTGTCCACTGTGGAGAAGTGTTTTCTAATAACTGGGATACCAGCTGATCAAACAGTTTTTCGACTTCCTGTTCTCCAAGATCCTTGACATTGTAGTTCTCAATGCACACACTCTTAACTTTTGGTTCTTTGGGTAGCTGTTGAAACATTTTCATTGCCACCAGAAAATGATCTGAATTCACGTCCGCTTCGTGGTTGCTTCTAACGTATTTTACTCCGCCTGCATGCTTGGCCTCTATCAACACATGATCCATTTGGTTAAACGTTTTTGCGTCCGGCGATACCCATGTAATTTTATGTATTCTCTTGTGCTCGAAATGTGTACTCATTATTTGCATCCCATTTTCCATAGCGAATATAAATATTTATTATGAAACAATAATAATGAAATGATGGTAATTCATCGAAGTAATTACCATCACACTGAATAACCTTTTGCCAAAATGACAGCGATTTTTGTATGCTGGCATTGTGGCAACTTTTTTAATCAAAAAAGCTGTTCACAGTACAAGTTAGCAGTGATGGGTTGGACCATTTCCAAAAAGACGATTTAACTTGTTATCATTTGACAATTCATGTGTATAACTTCCACGTCTTTCCTAGCTGATGAAGGTGCAAACGAATGGTTTCATAACACGCATTGAACCTTTCTGCTATCTCTGAACACGTTTTGCCTCAACAATCTTTTGAATATCCTTGCTGTTAATAATCTCCCAGAGCATGCTTCATCGGTAAAGCCGAGATATCCCGAAGAAAACTTTCCTTTTTCATCTCTAAATGCTGTACATATTTTTCGCCCTGCCACTGCAGCTTTGGTAGCAAGTTTGTAATCATTTGCCTTCAGCGAATGGTAGTGATTCGTAAAGTGTGGAATGTTGCTTCGAAGTCATGCGTCGATTCGAGTAGTAATACCAGGTATACCGGTATGAAGTGAACGTTAAGATACAAATGTGTCGATAGGGAACATTTGTTGTGAACGAGCCCTAATTTTTTTTGTGTGGTTGGTATGACATCTGTTAAACATATTTAATATATATCAAGTCATTGGACAAACAATATCATATTTTTTCATCGTGTTAAAAATGTCGAATTTTGTACCACAAAGTGATGATTTGCGGAAAGCATTAATTTTTTGTTTTCATTTGAAGAAAAGTGCTGCAGAGTCCCATCGCATGCTTGTCGATGTATATGGTGATCATGTTCTATCAGAAGCAACATGCAAAAGATGGTTTCAACGGTTCAGAGATAATGATTTTGATGTGAGAAATGAATAACGTGAAAGATCACCAAAAAAGTTTGAAGACGCCGAATTGCAAGAAATATTGGATGAAGATGACACTTTGAGTCAAAAGCAAATGGCACCAATGTTAAATGTTGCACAGCAAACAATTTCTGACCGTTTAAAGGCTATGGGAAAGATCCAAAAGTGTGGAAAATGGGTACCACATGAATTGAAAGACAGTTGGAAAACCGAAAAAACACTTGGGAAATTTTGCTTCAAAGACACGAAAGAAAATCAGTTTTGCATCAAATTGTTGCTGGCGATGAAAAATGGATATGTTTTAAGAATCCAAAACGGAAAAAATCATGGGTTAATCCGGGACAACCATCAACATCGACTGCAAAACCAGATCGATTCGGCAAGAAGGCAATGCTCTGTGTTTGGTGGGATCAGAAAGGTGTGGTGTATCATGAGATTCTAAAATCTGGTGAAACTGTTAATTCTAATCGCTACAGACAACAAATGATCAATTTGAACCAGGCATTGATCGAAAAACGACCACAATGGTACAGAAGACACGGCAAGTGTTACACGACAATGCGCCTACACACAAAGCAAAACCGGTTCAGTATACAATCAAAGCACTTGGCTGGGAGGTGCCACCCCACCCGCCGTATTCACCAGACTTGGCCCCTTCCGACTACCATTTGTTTTCATCGATGGGACACTCATTGGCTGAGCGGCACTTTGATTCCTACGAAGAAGTCGAAAATTGGGTGTCTGATTGGTTTGCTTCAAAAGACGAATATTACTATTGGCGTGGTATCCACAAATTGCCAGAAAGATGGTCAAAATGTGTAGAAAGCAATGGTCAATACTTTGAATAATTTTTTTTTTTACTTTCCCATTCAAAATTAGTGTTTCATTTTCACAAAAAACGCTCACTTCATACCGGTATACCTAATAAATACGACATGTGACATTGTCATTCCTCCAACAGTGTTACTTTTTGTATCACTAATGCATTTCAAACTATTCATTTCAATGGACATTTTAGAAGATGTGCATCGTACCAACCTGAAAGGCAAACGGCGATATGCTTCAAAAGAAAGAGAATTAGAATTAGAATTATATATCTACGAATTTGATCCTTTTCGGACTGGTGATGCAAGTTCTGGTGTAGGGTAGCGGGAATGCGAACGACAATCAAATGTAAAATATTTGAAACAGTTCGTTTTCTCGAAGAAAATATATAATTTGGTACTTACAATATATTAAATGTAATACTTACTTTCTTCTTGTCTCCTTGCCATTTAGGGGGTCGTGGGCTTCATTCTTCCCTACACATTGCTATCACAATGTCCTCTATTGATTTGCCTCTTGCTAGTCATGTTTTCTTTATCATATCCTGCCATTTCCTTCGTGGCCTTCCACTCTTTCATTTTCGCTTTCTTCTTGCTTCCATTATCCTTCATACCGTTATGCTTTCTCCCTTGCGCATTACGTGCCCTAACCATCCGTATTGTTTCCCTTCTAACTTCCTTGTTAGTTTATCCTGATATAGTTTTTTATCATTCATTCATTTCTCTTCTTCGTCACTCCCAAAATTTTTCTCATGACTTTCATTTTCATCGCGATACTTTTACCATCTTTTCTACTGCCCAATTTCCATTCTCCTGCAATATAACTTTTATTATGGTGTTTTATACCTTAGCCTGTTTAGTTGTATCTCTTTTACAAAAAAATATTTTTTTCATCTATTAATATGCCCCGGCCGCTTGCTTTGTTCTATTTGACATTCCTAGATGTATTTTCCGTCATTGTTTAATGTCGTCTCCAGATATTCAAAAGTTGTCACCGCTTTTATCCGTTCTTGTTTGCAATATATTAATATATTTCTCCTAGTTCCGTTGCTCCTATTTTTTCTCTTACTTTAATGACATATATTTCCTTATTACTTATTTCTTTTATTCATATGTTAATTATTTATTATTATTACACTGTCGCATATGCCATGCCCTGTATACTGGTTTAATATTTTTGTAATCTACACATGCACTCGGCATATCCTTTCTGCATCTCTTTATTATTTCATCCACGTAGTGAGCTTAGACTATCCCATGTTTCACTTCTCCTTCCATATCAAATTCTCTTGAAATATGTATATCCGTCCATTTTTACTGTTCCAAGTACTGTTCTGTATTATTTTGTCATGTTGACACTGCATTTTCCTGAGGATGTCCCGTACTTACTCCCTCTTTACTGTGTCAAAAGCTGACTTTACGAAAACCATATATTATTCTCATCATTGCTCTATCTCTTTTCCATTATAAAGTATTTATAGGGAGGCAATTACCCTCCCCTCCCAGAAAGCTGGTCCTCTTCTATCTTCTTTTTAGTTATTTCCTTAGCCTTATCTATACTATTCTTATGTACATTTTGAAGCTACTGATGATAGTCATGTCGCCCTATAGTTTTCATTTTCCGTCGTTGCACTCTTTTTATGCAGCCGTATTATTATGTCTCTCAATTGCTTCCTTACACACGATCTACATCCCCACTCTTCTACTCTTACTCCTCCCCATTTTATCATTTTTTGCGCTACTCATCCTCTTCACTAGCTTTTCTATTTTTCATATTCTTCATAGCTCCATCTACTTCTTACTTCGTTCTCTTTCCAGTTTTCTGATTACTTTTCCATATCATATTTCTTTTTTCTGTGGTTCTACGTATAAACTTCCAGTATTCCTCAAAAAAACAATTTATTTACTTTGTTTATACCTCATTTCGCTTTTTCGTTCTTGTTTGTTGAAATTTCTTCCACATTTGCTCTTTCTCTTTATTTGGTCATTTACCTCTTCAATCCATGATATTGTTCTTCTCCTACTTCCGCCTATTCTTTGTTTCCCGCATACTTACTCACTTGCTTTTATTAGCATGTGCTTTATTATTCCCTATCTTCTTTGTATTGACCAATTAAGGGGGTAATTCCACTTAATGCTTGCCCTCCATCTCCACTGTGCTCCATTAGTTATCCCACAGAGAGCTATTTCTAATTATTACCATATCATTCGTTGTGCAGAAATCTAACGTTTTCTTCCCATTTCTGTTTAATGTTTCTTCTCCATAGAATCCCCTGCTTCCCGGCCCTCTCGCCTCATCATCCCATATTCGCATTCCATTTGTGTCATTGATATTTTTCTTCCATTTCCGATTTTCTATCTCGCACATAACTACCAATCTCATTTCCTCTTTGTTTTTTTTTCGCTAATTCAAATTATATGCATTTCCCTTATTTCATATTTTAATTATTCTTTTTACTTTGTTTAATGTTCTTATATTGCGCCTATATTCATTTCTTTATTTTCTCTGTTTTTCCATTGCTTCTATTGTCTTCGTTGTTCCATTCTCGCTTTCTACTGTTAGTTTCCTTTATTGTTTTCAGGGCCCTTCTGCTATCTGTTCTCCGTTCTTGTTCTGCTATCACTATATTTCCATTTCCCTTTTCCTTCTTTGCTATACTTTCTTTTTTAATTTCTCATTCGTACTTTTTTAAAACATTATCCATGTATACTACAGTTTGATCATCGCCTTCATTAATTAATTTTTATGTGTCTCCGCTTTTATTACCAGGATTCATCTTTATTTATTATATTGGCATCTTGTATTTCTTTTGCTATGAACTATGTCTTTCCTCATTCCGTCTTTTACTTTGTTTAAATAGAACACCCTGTATATTTTTACATTTTTGAATTCTATGAAGAATTGTGAATACATCCGTATACAACTTGTTTGTCAAAACTTAACAGAACTTTTTTCAATTTTTTTTGTGAAATTTTAGATATGCAGACTATGCTTCAAAAATGTAACTGTATGTAACTGTAAATGTAATGTAACTGAGAGGGTAGTTTGTGGGAGGGTAATTTTTTATCCGCGGACTAAGGGATCATCAGTGTAAGTATTAATACACCCAACGATGCCCTTTTGTATAGAGGGTGTTATCAGTGAACTTTCAATCTCGCACAACATTAAGAGGCAAAATATCATTTTTTTCAAATGACACCTAATATCAAATTTACCAACACTCGATTCAAAATGAAATTCTGTGTCGACTGATGCTGCATATTTCTATACCTATCGCTTCAGGTTTTCGAGTAATTTCAGAAAACTACTTATTTTTTTTCAAAATCAATCGCATTACTATTTTCGTAATATTAAACATAGTAGCTTAGTGTCACTTCAGTACATTGGATAAGTTAAAACTACAAATTCCACCTATACCATCTAGAATTGCATTGCGCAATTAAAGTCACTTTAAAAAGTTACATCAAATTAATAAATTAAAAGAAACAAGGGCTTCGTAACTAAGGCGTCCCATTTCATCAGATCCCACTTAACATCGAGTAAGCTTATTGTTGCTAAAAATAATGAAACGTACTCTGAACAAGCAGTAGCAACTTTAATTCTGAAAATGATAAGTTATAGTTAAATTCAAAAAACGCTAAAATAGCATTTAAATACAAAAAAAACAAAGTTTATTTTACAAAAGATGTTTCCATTTTGTTGATCACAAATATCTAGTCGATGTCTAAGACTAGTTTTGACACGTTGCAAGACTTCAGGAGTAATATTATTAAAAGATTCTTGAATCCTGACTTTCATATTTTCTCTTGTGGTAAAAGCCTCGAGATAGTCTTGAGATTTTATAAAATCCCAGAGAAAATAGTCGATCAGGTGATCGGGCAGGCCACAACACTGGACCACCTCTCCCAATCCATCTGTTTGGCATTCAACGATCAAAGTATCGTCATACCTTCTACGGAAATACGGTGGAGCCTAGTCCTGTTGGAACCATATATCCCGCAACGTTAGCAAATCCACATCTTCCAATAAAGTATGCAGTACCTTTCGCAAAAACTGATAATAATGGGTACCAGAAAGATGGTTTGCAAAAAAAATGGGGACCGATTACATAGTTACCCAATAGTCAACCCCAAACATTAAGAGATCACTGGTGTTGGTGATCAACTTGTCTCATGCAATGAGGGTTTTCGGTGGCATAATAATGCACATTATGCCTGGTTACCATCCCATTGCTGCGAAATGTTGCCTCATCCGTGAAAAGAATATTATTGATAAATGGCGGATCTTCCTCGATACGTTCCATAATTAAATTGGCAAAGTTAATTCGTTTATCGAAGTCGTTCCCGTTTAACCCTTGATGCAATTCTAGATGGTATGGGTGGAATTTGTGGTTTTGAATTATCCGATGTACGATTGTTCGCAGACTTCCATGTGGGTTCTCTTAGAGTTCCAATAAAACGTTTATGTCATTGTTCTCGTTACTAATGGCACGATTAATGACCCTCCTACTCTCGTATACCACATTCCCGGTGCGCTCTTAAATCAGGATACCTCTGCCTATAGAGCTTCATTGCTAAAAGGCAATTCTTGTCTGTTGCACAAACTGTGTAATTTTGAGAAAAATAAAGTATTTTTCTGAAATTACTTGAAAACCTGAAGTGATAGGTATAGGAATATAAAAGTATCAGTCGACGCAGAATTTGATTTTAAATCGAGTGTTGGTAAATTTGATAGTAGGTGTCATTTGAAAAAAATATTTTACCTCTTAGACTTGTGCTAGATTGAAAATTCACTGACAACACTCTGTATACAAAAGGCAACCTTGGCTGTACTAATACTTACCCCATTAGTCCGCGGATAAAAAGTCACTCTCCCACCAACTACCGTCTCAATTACATGATTGTTGTACACGGATGTATTCACAATTCTTCATAGAATTAAAAAATGTAAAATATATACAGGGTGTTCCATGTAAACAAAGTAAATTGTATCTCGCCCTCCGTAGACGAACCGCCCATGCCGGCTCAAAATATTTTTAGAATAAGAAACTTAGGGACATTCTATACATATAGATACTTACCCTTTTCAAATTCGAAAACATAACGCTGTAAGGGAACTTTGTCAGATCGTTGGGACAGCCTGTATATGTATATGTCTAAAATTTTCTTATAAGAAATGTACGAATTTTGCTAACGTAAACGGTTTCAGATTCCATGCGCAATCGATGTTTGTTTATTTCTTTTCCAATACTTATTGCAGCTACTGTTCTTGGTTATTCCTGATCACATGCTTCCGAGTGGCGAGGTGATAATTTTCATGGCAAGTTGGCGATTCATCATAATAATATAATATAAATAATATACTTGACTTAATATTTTGAAACAAACTGTACGCTCATTAAAAAGTCATTCATAGGCTACCTGTCATTTTTTAAATCGATGTTACGTTATTATACAAGTACGCTTAAATGTTCTATCATATGTCATATTCGTATATAATGGTCATGAGTAATAATCACACCGACATATATATCCAACATTTACCACTTTAATTCTATATTGATGGCTGATGGAAGTTTTAATTGGTAATGTTGATGGACACGTTTCCATAATTAATTAATTGTAATAATATTATGTTATGACTAACTTGATAGGTATATACAGGAGCACAAAATACGCTTTGATTTTGATATTAAATTAAATATATCGTTAAGAAATGCAATGTTGGATTTATTCATCTAACGAATGCAAATTATTTTAAGTATGACATGTAAATGTTTCTGAATTATTTTAATATGTTCCCTTTGACAAAATTAAATTAAAAACGACTTTTGTTTCTACGTTACACGAGCAGAAATATTCGTTGATTAACTCAGGCTCAGACTAAATTTCTTCTTTCAGATGCAATTAAAACAATTGGATAAATCCAGTAGCTACCGGATATTCCATTATATAAATACCTGTAGCTACAAGTATTTATATAATTTATAACTACAAATAGAATTGGATGATATATCGATTTTACAGTTAATGCGATTGCATGAATGAATGGTGGCGATTTATTTACCAGAACACGTTGTGTCTTACTAACATGACTATTGTTTTTGAATTGTATTGAATTATGGATCTGCTCGTCTCCGAACACTAAAGAATTTTTTCTTGTTGAAAGAATATTTTTTAATTTGTACCCCAATATATTTTTTATAGTCGATTGGAATTTATTCTCTACTTGTCGTGGACGAATTTCTTTATAGGAGACTGATATTTTTTGGGTTCTAAAGTATTTCTAATATCGCACGATATGAGACCGAATCACGTTGCTATCGTATCAATAGCTACCGTTAGCAAATGCTCTGAACAGACTGTCGCCCACGCATGCATGCGATTATGCAAAAGCGACCGGATATAATGCAATACAACTTAATACAATGACAAGAGATTCATGCATATTCTTAACTTGTTCAGCTTATTGTTAATCTTGGATTTTAAACTATTAAAGTTGGCTGCTTTTTTCTGTTAAGAATATTTTAAAGTTTAAATGCTTGAATATTATAATATTGTAATTGAATAGTATATGATATTGTGCATTCAACTGAAATAAAGACGCAAAATATGCCGTATCCATAAATGCCAACCTGTAAATATTTCGTAGGAGGCAAATATTTCGACAGCAGTCATGAATTAAAACGGCGAGGTGCGTGAGCGTGATAGATAACGCTCCAGTCTGGAAATTATTAAAACGAGATCAATAATTAATCGAAATTAAAACAGCGTGTTAAACGATAATATATTGCTGGATATTTATCGTTCCCGTACGTGAACGTAATTTTAATATCTCATCACTAATGACATGCTGATAATCTCGTCGATATTACAGTTTGCGAAAATATAATTATTTTTTTTTGTTTAATTTATGGCTGTATACTGATACTCATATACGGGAAAGGAGATTGGTTTCGATATTAAATTTATTCTGCGTACATTTTAGTTGTTATCGTTTTTCAATACGAGTGAAAGGGTTGTTTGAATATTTGTTAAAATATTAATATTCTAGGATTATTTTACTGTAAACTAGATGCACACAAGTTGTAGTAAACATTACAAAGAATCAAACTATACTTATAAATCAGTAAATAAATTACATCATTAAATTATATGTCAATTAAGTAATTTGTTTTAGTTTGAACATGGCTGTGTCTATGTCGTTCCACATTGTATTAGCTACGTCCTCAATTTGGTTTAAAGCTGTTTCTCACTGTAATTGTTTTGTCTACAAACTAGGAACGTTGAACTTGTTTGTTCTAATTGTTGTCAATGCCCGAAATATTTGAATTTTATTGTCAGGGGTGTAGTAAGTGTCAAATGCTGTTCTATTTTCGACATTGTGCCCCACTGTTTTTTTAAACTAGTATATTGAACACTATTCTTGCCTGGGATAAGGATAGTTCCATATAAATGATAATTATGTCGGGCAGCAGTTAGTGGAATGCGCCTACCACATTACTTTCGAAGGGCTTCAAATAAATATTATGTTATTTGAGCGCAATATACACCACTATCGGTGCCAAAGTAATAGTCCCCTGTGTTTGAAGGCCTATATCAAAGAAGCCGCTTGGCGGAAAACAATTAAATATACATTGTTACAACCGGCAATCATTTCTACGTGACATATTGTAAGTTCAGATTTTTCTGCCCCTGCGTTTAGAAGTAATCATTAGAGAAGTGCAAAAAAGCATCCGATTTTTGCGATATCTAACCGATAGCCGACTTTTTTTCTACTTAACCGTTCAACAAAAAAAATTGAAACTTCGACTGGACGTAATCTGATATGGTGTGCACAGAGGGGAATTTTAATTTTTTCAACATTATAAATAGTTCAGCCGCAAATTGTAGTTTTTTTGATCTCTGTTATCTCCGTTACAAGATATCGCACGAAAGCGGAATTTATTTCTAAGGATACATCAACTTGTACCTATATCGGAACACGTAATGAAATTTAATTGTACCCATTATTTGATTATTGGGAGCGAGATACGTTTTCCAATAAAGTTCGCGCATAGTTCCCCCCCGAAGGGAGCGGTGTCGGTCTACCGCTGTGTAATCTGCCAGGGCGGTACTCCAAACTTTTTTGGATTATTTTCAGACCTCAATTATTTTATATTTAACAGCCTAAATAACAATTAGTCATAACGGTAATGTAATATTTATTGTAGAAAATAGTTATAATGGACGCTTATACATAATAAAAAATACTACAACATATCAATGTGTCCTGCTTGACGAATGAAAATAAATATAAGAATAATAATGATAATATGTCCATAGATTAAGATCGTATAATAAAAACAATAAAATAATTATACACATATTTACGTTATAAATAATAAATACAAGTTCTACAGTTTTTTCACACGTGTGATACATCGTAGATAAAATTACTCTTTTTGTCTATACTCAAATACAATCAAGTGAATGCTTTTCGGTGACTTGTGTACGTTTCTTGCACTGCATTTATTATCATTATTTAACTCAATGTATATTCATTATCGTCCAAGTGAATGTGCAATTAAAATGTGTCATGACTGCGGTCCCAGTATAAGAACGAAGGAATTCTTGTCAAATCGGCATATTCATATTGTTGTTAATAGTCGTATTATTTCGGTATAAAGTCTTGGAACGAAGTGATTGTTTGGATTGGTTCTGGTCCTATAGTTAGCTTAGTATTTTGCGCAAACCTTTCAATGGCGTCGATTACGTTACCCACGAATTGAGCAGAGTTGCTTATGGCAGACGGACTCGGCCGTATCGGAATTGTTAGCAGATGCAATGAGGAAAGGGAGCATCCTCGGTATCAATTTCATCATTGCATTGTTCATCATCATCATCATCATCATCATCATCACTTGACTAGTTCGACAATTCATCATCGTCACTTTCTCCTACGTTAATTATAAATGGTTCCGTAATTTCGTCTATAAGGTGTTCTTTTTCTATGTACGATATCTCAATTTTCTTAGAATGCTCAACACAATTCTTCCATATCTCCGTTGAAACTTCGTTCAAAGCTTCCTGACATAAATTCAATACATCCTTTATTTTAAAAGTATTATTTCTTGTTGCACCTTTATTTTTCACGTATGCCCAAATTAATTCAATAGCATTAAATTCGCAATGAGCTACAGGTAACCACAATAATTTCACATCGTCTCCTCTTACTTGCTTTGCAATACTTTCTAATAGTAGTACCTTTTGATAACGATCCGGCTTAGACAATAGCAACAGCTGTTGTTTAGTCAATTTTGAAAAATTAGTAATGCCCTCCGGAAGTGCCACCTTGTTTTTCTGTAACCAAGCAATCATGTCATCTTTCCTCCAGGATACTGTTGGGTTCCTAAAATCAGGATCTCTCATTGTATGATAAGGAGCTTGATCTATCATAATTATTGATTATGCTGGTATTACGGACAGCACGTGCCGGTACCATTCCTCATTGCTTATTCATTTCGTGATGATAATCGGCTTTTGCTTTCTTTTTTCGCCTATAAAGCATTTACTGCTTCCTTCCAAAAATCCATTCTTGCTACCATTATGCAAAATAATTACCCTTCGACCTGCTCCAGATGGTCGCTTTATACCGCCTCTATAACCGTTTACTTGCTAAACTCCACCTCAATAATGGTCAAAAGTATCCTTATTATCCGGGTTTACTTTCTCAATCCACCCGAACTGTCGAGCATGATTTGCACCACACCAGGTTTCGCCCGTGTAGAAGATTTCCCATCCCTGATGTCTGTACCTTTGAAGAGATGTCAAGAAATTAGCTCTCTGAGCAGTTATGTGAGGGTGTTCCATTGACACTGGTTTAATATCTAATTTTCTAAATGAAAATTACATGTTTTTTTAACCATCGGTACAACATTCTCTGCGAAAATTCGGGTAAATTTGGAACTTCAGTTGTAAGTTCAGAGTACAATTCTTTTAAAGAGATGTGTCTTCCGGGTGTTGCCGTGTTTGTTGAAATAAACTTGACGTTTCGCTGATCATACTGTCAGCTTCTTCAGAAGGTTTCTAAAGATTGGTGTTGATATCTTTTGCTCCGCGTTATATAGCCGGTCGTTGCTGCGCTTCGTTGATGCCTATCCGATATCGTCCGCTGATCCGTGTCCGATGCGTCTCCTGGATTCGCCCTTGGTGGTCCTGGCTGCGTGGTCGATGGTTCTTTCTGCGTCTTCCATGGTTCTTTCCGCGTCTTCGATGGCCCTTTCAGTGCCAATTTCCAAATTTTGCTCAGTCTGTACCCTTCTTCTTCTCGGTTGAAGTTGTTCAGGTTCTTCATTATTTCCAAAGATTCTCTCACTATTCGTGGGTAGTATTGACTGTTTCTAGCGAGGATCTTGACGTCGTTGTAATCGATGATATGATTGCTTCCCGTGTGGTAGTGCTCTGCTACTGCGGATTTTTCTGTGCTACCATGCTCCATGTCTCTGCTATGCTCGTTTACTCTGCACTGTATGCTGCGTCCAGTTTGTCCAATATACGATTTCCCGCACTGACATTGAAGCTCGTATATTCCTTTAACTCGTAATCTTGGCATCGAGTATTTATTTGACGGAAGCAGTTCTTTTATTTTCTTAGCGGTGCCGAATCTGACGTCGATATTCTTCTTCTGTAGAGTTTTCTTCAGCCTATCCGTCACTCCGGCAATGTAAGGTAGGTACGCGTATCCTACTGGTTCTTGTTTTGGGTCATCCTTCGTTTTCTTCTTAGCCCTGGCAAGTCTATCAATCTCCTGTGATTTGTAGCCGTTTTTCTGCAATGCGTCCTTCACATGTTGGATTCCTTTAGTATTGTTGCTAGGATCACTAATCCTGTCTGCTCTGCGTAGCAGTGTTGTGACTAACGATCGTTTCTGCTGTGGATGGTGATGAGAGTCTGCGTGTAGATATCGGTCCGTGTGGGTCTTCTTGCGGTATACTCCATGTCCCAATTTTCCACTGTTGTTGCGTTTTACCAGTACATCCAAGAAAGGTAAGCAGCCATTCCCTTCCATCTCCATCGTGAAGTTGATGTTGGCATGTTGTCTGTTGATGTGTTCCTTGAACGTGTGCAGACTGTCTATACCGTGGGGCCATATCACAAATGTGTCGTCCACGTAGCGGTACCAGCATTTCGGCTTCATGTCACTAGAGCTGATGGCTTCTTCTTCAAAAGTCTTCATAAAAACGACCGGCTATATAACGCGGAGCAAAAGATATCAACACCAATCTTTAGAAACCTTCTGAAGAAGCTGACATGATCAGCGAAACGTCAAGTTTATTTCAACAAACACGGCAACACCCGGAAGACACATCTCTTTGGAACGATGGCCGTGAAAGCCTACATTCGATTACAATTCTTTTACTGTCGGAAATTTCCGTTCCATATAAAAGTTGAATACCTTTCTCATTATTACCCCTTGCAAAAATTCGTCACATTCGATTTTTTTCTACCAGTTTTTGGTATAAAATGATTTACTCTATCTTCACTTTTGAATTAATTACTTACCCTTTTAACTGTTCTTGTGGTGACCCCAACAGCTTTAGCCGTTCTTTCCACGACGTTCTTCACATCAATAGCTGGTCCATTCTTATCCTTTCCGTCTCGAAAAAAACTGTCTTACATTTATTATAACTTGTTTGACTTCTCTAGTGCAATGCTTCGACATTTTTGCATAAATAATAGTACATTGATTATAAATAAAGATATTCAGTAACTGGCAAATAAATAACATTTGGTGCTTTTACTTGAATTAGTTATCATTATTTACCACATGGATATTCATTATCATGTTATTAAAAGTGACCGCATTTGTTTACTACCGGTGCAAAAATAATAATCGATTGAAGGCTTATATTCAAAGAAACGGTTTGGCAGAAAAATATAAACTTTAATAATTGCACTAACAGAGCCGTGGATTTTGTTATATATAAATAATACCTTCACGCTTATTCACAAATTTAATACTTTCATTTTAATATTTATATATTTCATAAGTGTTTGGAATTTTGAACTTAATTCCTATACAAATGTTGCATATCGTAGTCGCGGTCACGAAGCGTAGAGTCCGGTCCCGGCAGTAAATATGCGATAAGAGATTGCACAGTCGCCAAAAATTACGCATACTTCATTTCACTTTAAAAATATTAAATAACGGGTACAATTAAATTTCATTACGATATAGGTACAAGTTGATGTTTCCTTAGTTTATTTCCCCTTTCGTGCGATATCTTGTAACGGAGATAACAGAGATCACAAAAAGTACAATTTGTAGCTAAACTATTTATAATGTTGAAAAAATTAAAATTCCCCTCTGTGTACACCATATTAGATTACGTCCAGTCGAAGTTTCATTTTTTTTGTTGAACGGTTAAGTAGAAAAAAAATTGTAAAATCGGCTATCGGTTAGATATCGCAAAAGTCGTGTGCTTTTTTGCACTTCCCTAATGATCACTTCTAAACGCAGGGGCAGAAAAATCTGAACTTACAATATGTTACCTAGAAATGATTGCCGGTTGTAACAATGTATATTTAATTTTTTTCCGCCAAGCGGTTTCTTTGATATAGGTCTTCAAACACAGGGGACTATTACTTTGGCACCGATAGTAGTAGTGCCCGGTTTCACAAACGTTAATCGGTCGTTAACAGCTTGTTAACGAATCGTCAAAAGTTTGACGATTCGTTAACGAGTCTTTAATTAATCGTCAAACATTTGACGAACCTTGACGAACGGTTAAAAGAAAAATTACCATTGTTTTGGATTTCACAAGCAATAACGAGTCGTTAAAGGCTTGTTAACTAATTCACCATTTGACAATCGTTTGTGAAACCGGGCATAGGTGTAATAAGCCTTCGAAAGCAGAAAGCAGCTTATAGCGTGATTGGTCAATGGTTATAAACGTATCTTTGGTAGTATCATTTTATTGTATATTGTTTTTATAGTTGACACTATAAAGGATTTTCATTAATTATTCGACAATAAGTCAACGAAGTTTCAAAGTAAAACATAAAGATTTCATAATAATAAGAGCCGTGTAATTTATAAAACGTTACAATGATTAATTCAAGTACAGAAAATATCATTCAGTTAGCAGTTTAATTAAAGAAATTTGCGGAATTTTAAATATGCATTCGTCCGATTCAGAGTTGGTAATAATATATTGATCAAACAAATATTTTTAATTTAATTTAATTTAATTTAATTTAATTTCCATCAGAAATTATTATTAAAATTCCGGTTCTTAAACTATAAGTTAACAGACAATTGACGCAATACATTGAGTAATATTGGCATGGCAACAAAATACTTAAACGCTATGTATTGCAACCTCGAAGTTAAATCATAAGTATTTTTTTTTAATTATAATAATCATAATCATCGACTGTAAATATCCATTCATTAAAATGTTTTTATTCCCGTCAGCGAAGGAGGGTCGTATATTTGGATCATTGCCAGCTAGAAATCTAAGCCATTGGGCTGGAAATGAAATGTGACAAAGTGATTAAATGTTGATTTTAACTTCTCTTCTGATAATAACTTGGACAATGTTTTAATGAATAACGAATCTCATTTATTCGTAACTCTCCGAAATGATTAATTAATATTTATTTATATATGAATTAATTGAATCTTCGGATTTTTACGACACGGACAATAAAAAAACAATTGTCTCGAATGCTAACAGTTTCGCCTATAATTAATTGGCTTCTTCAGAGCTACATATAACAACAATAACAGTTTCTCTTAGTTAATGATACATTATACATAGTAAAATAATTCATTTACCTCTCAAAACGATTTCTTTTCAAATGTTTTTTTTTAACATTTGCGTACGTGATCAAGATTATTGGCATTAGTAGATGATTTGTTTAAATTGACCGGTTGTTAAACGTGCACTAGAAATGATGTGATATTAAAGTGTTTGTAATGTATGTAAAATGTCTAACATTTTAACGAGGATGAAAAGAAATCGTTTTGAAAGGTAAATGAATCATTGTATTATGTATAATGTAATTGTTGTTATATGTAGCTCTGAAGAAGCCAATTAATTTAAGGCGAAAGTGTTAGCATTCGAGACTATTGTTTTTATTATTGTATTTTATATTTGTTTATATTGGAAAATAGGAGAGAAGCTATATATGATTAGTTTGGAAAACGAACAAGACAAAAAACTGATAAAGCAAAATAAATATAATCTAAAGAATATCAATAATACAATGATTTACTTTAATAACGATTTAACGAAACAGGATACAATAAAATAATAGTAGAGGGAGTAGAATGGAAATGGAACAAAATAAACGAGAAAATGGAGATTATATCAAAAAACTAAATGAGAACAATAGGACGGATATCGAGAAAACGGACAAAGCCAAATCAAAGGAAATGATAAACGGAGAAATAAAAAGACTTACAAAAAGCAAAAACAAGTGGAAATTAGGAACTTGGAATATAAGGAGTATTCTCGGCAAAGAAGAAGAACTAATTAAGGAATTTGAAGAAACAGAAATAGAAATACTACCACTGAGTGAAACAAAGAAAAAAGGACAAGGAATTTTAATAGTAAAAAAATGTGCATAATTTGATATACAGGGTCCGCCATCACTATGTAATTGTTCAATAGCGCTGAAATTATCTAAGATAGGAGAAAAAGGTTCAGAAAACAAATGTTTCATAACATAAAATTATTTTCAAATATATAGGATGTTCATATGACCCTGGCCGCAAGTTACTTTGTTATTTTAAATAGAACACCCTATATATTGTTGCATTTTCAAATTCCACGTAAAATTCTAATTAACATTCGTATAAACAACGCACGGTTTTGTAGTTATCCGCAATTATGTAAAAAAATGACATCTGAAGATGAATTTAGAAAAATCTGTATCAGTGGTATTTATCATGCTGGAGTGTAAAATTTTGGGACCGCGATCTACAAATAGTCCTTTATATTATGATGACCGAAAAAAAAACAAACATCATACAGGGTGTCTGTAAAATGGGGCTCATTTCCTGTACCTTAGAATTAAAATATACAATTTGACAGTGATAATAGTAATATAATAATTATCATGGCACACCCCGCAAGATTTTAATTTACCACCTAGACAAATCAATCGGGGTGACGCTGTTTAACAAATTTCAAATGAAATTTTTTTCTAATACTATGTGTGAATAATATAACAAATTCACAATGAAATATGTCTAAATACTTGCGGTTGGTGAATTTTTTTTTGTGAATTTTGGTCAATTTTTTTTAATTATCAATAACTCAAAAACTATAAATTTTAAGCCGATAGCATAAATATGATTTTTTATAAGGAATTTAGTGCCGAACTCAAAAATTAAATAATATATAGTGTGTTGCATTTGAAAATTTTGAGCTATTTTAATTCTAAGGTAAATGAAATGAGCCCCATTTTACACACACCCTGTATGATGTTTTTTTTCTTTTTGGTCATCATAATATAAAGGACTATTTGTACATCGCGGTCCCAAAATTTTACACCCCAGCATGATAAATACCACTGATACAGATTTTTTTAAATTCATCTTCAGATGTCATTTTTTTATATAATTGGGGATAACTACAGAACCGTGTTCATTAGAGCTATAGTAGTTTATACGAATGTTAATTAGAATTTCACGCAGAATTTGAAAATGCAACAATATATAGGGTGTTCTATTTAAAATAACAAAGTAAGTTGCGGCCAGGGTCATATGAAACATCCTATATATTTGAAAATAATTTTATGTTATGAAACATTTGTTTTCCAATAATTAATGTCTGAAGCTTTTTCTCCTATATTGGATAATTTCGGCGCTATCGAACAATTACAGAATGGTGGCGGACCCTGTATAGTGGAGTCCAAGAGAACAGGACAGCAGCGGCTGGTGTTGGTGTTGGTGTATAATTCACCGAAGATGGGCAAATAACATACAAAAATGGGAACCTGTATCAGAAAGAATACTTACTGTACACATAAAAGATAAAACCGGAAAGCAGCTAACAATTATAATAGTATACGGACCCAATGAAGAGGATTAAGGCACAAGAGAAATATACATTTTGGGAAAATCTATCAGCAGTAACAGAAGAAGCAAAAGGAAACATATACAAAGCAGGCGATTTTAATTGCAGAGTGGGGAAAAGAGACAATAATAATAAAATAGCAATAGGAATATACGGAGAAGAGACAAGAAACAACAACGGCAAGAGAATGCTACAATACTGCCAATTACACGACTTACTAACACATTTTTCCAACACAAAGATATTCATAAATATACCAGAGAACAACCGAGCAGACGAAAAAAATCGATTATCGGCTACATTTTAGTGGATAGAATTATTAGAAAAAGTGTAATGGATGTTAAAATAAGAAGAGGAGCCGAAATATATAGCGATCACTATTTAGTTGTAGCAAAAATTAAAAAAGAATTAGAAGATCGTTTTGAAAACAGAATAGAGACAAGCAAAATACAATTTAAAAGACCAAAGCTGGAATATTTTCTAGAATATAATAATAGAATCGGCTATAAAAATATGTGGCATCGCTAAAATAAAAAATACGAAAAAGGAAACAGCATGGTGGTCAAATGAAATAAAGATACCAATAAAATCAAAGAAAACGGTACGGAAAAAGTACTTAACACACAGAAATACAGAAAACTACGAAGAATATAAACAACAAAGGGAAATAGTAAAAGAATTAGTGAGAGAGGCAAAAGAAAACACATGGAAAGAATTCGGAGATAAATTGGAAAGAGATAGCACCGGAAATCAAAAATTATTTTATAGTGTACTAAAATCCTTTAGGAAAGCAAAAATAGATGATATATATATATAAAAATAATATAGGCAAAATATTGACAGACGAAAGAGAAATAATTGAACAGGTGGAGGGAATACTTCCAGAATTTACTATGCAATACGGAAGCTAAAAATGAAGAAATCTTAGAAGACAAGGAAAAAACATGGGAAAAGAAGAAGAAAAAATCACAATGAATGAATTAAAAATAGTGATTAATGAACTAAACAATGTGAAGGCGCCTGGAAGTGATAAAATTTACTGGAGAAATGATCAAGAGGATGGGGAAAAAATCAACAGAAATACTACTGGAAATCAACAATAAAGTATGTATAAGCGAAGATATACCTAAAGACTGGAATGTTGCACTTATAACACCAATCTTTAAAAAAGGGAGTCAGAAAAAAATATAACAATTATCTAGGTATAACGTTATTGAACACCGTGGCAAAAATTTATGAACAAATCATAAACAACAAACTTAAACCAGTAATAGAGCCTATGCTGGAGGAGTCACAAAGCGGATTTAGACAAGAAAATATATATGAAAATTAAAGTACAGAGGAAAAAGGTTTACTCGGCATTCATCGACTTGGAAAAAGCGTTTGATATGGTACCACGAACAAAAGTATGCAAAAATCTGCAGAAAAGAGGAATAAATAACAAAACAATTAGAGTAAAAAAGGGATATATAAAATAATATAAATTATGTAATAAGAAAGAACATGAAATCGGAAGGATTTACAACGTATGACGGACTGAGACAAGGAGAAGGACTGAGCCCTACTTTATTTAATATATATATATATATATATATATATATATATATATATATATATATATATATATGAACAAATATTCTTTGGTAATTAGGACTATTTCATTGCTAACGTTTCGCCTTTAATTTTAAAAGCTTCATCAGAGCTACAATCAACAATTAACACAATTACAATAATAACAATTAATTCCATACAGTTTTGCGACATACGTACAAACTACTAGTAAGAATATTAAACATAATTTATTGAAGCGACAGAAATTTTATCAAGGTCTTTCTTTTTTTGAGGTTTTTTCCAATTACAGTGGTAAAAATAACATCTAAATCCTCATTGAAAGAGCTGATCCATATGCATCACAATATACAACACATTTATCTCCAATGAAACAATTAATTAAGGAAACGAGCACTACCACAAACCATTATACACGATATTCAAATTGTAACCATCAGTTCTAATATTTATGTTGTTCGGCTCACAATTGATGTAAATTTTTTCCAATATTAGACGCTTTGATAGATTCTGTTCGGTATCTAAAATTTTCACATTATCCCAATCAAAATTATGGTTTAAGTTAAAGTGATGTATCGCGAGTGCTGTTTTTTGTTTTTTGTCACGATATTTCTCAAAACAGTCTTGTTTGTGATTTTGTAGCCGCCTTTTCAAATACTGTTTAGTTTGACCAATATAGATTCCACTACAGTCTTTGCAGTTTATTTTGTAAATTATATTTGATCTAAATGGTGTAGGAGTTTTGTCTTTTATTTTTGTGAACAGTGATTCATTTTAGTGTTATATGTGACTAAATTACAATTTTCATACTTTAGCTTTCTTTTTAATGAGTTTGTAAGTCCCCTAATATATGGTACTCTAAAGTATCTTTTCGTGTCAGTTGTCTGCGTGGTCGTATGTACGGTAAGGTTTTCCCTATCTGTGTGACTATATAGAATATTATTTATAAAATTTATGGGATACCCATTTTGTCTTAACAGTTCTGTTATGTTTTTAAGATTCTTCTTATGAAATATTTTGTTGCTCAATTTGAGTATTCTGTTTTTTAATTCTAAAATAATGTTCTTCTTTAATTTGAAATCATGTTGAGAGTGAAAATTTAATATTCTATCCGAGCTAGTACTTTTTCGATACCAATCGGTTATTAAACTGCCATCCTCTTGTCTTACTATTGCCGTGTCCAAGAAGTTAATCCTATTTTCGTTTTCCACTTCTAAAGTAAATTGTAAATGCTGGTTGTATTTATTGAAATAGTCTAAAATTATTTGAGTTTTATTCGATGGAACAGCTGTTAATATGTCGTCTACGTAACAAAACAAGAAGGGTACGTCAAACGGCAAGTCCTTAAGGGTCTCTGTTATTAATTTATTCATTGCCATACTGGCAAGTACCGGTGAAGCTGGATTTCCCATAGCGGTTCCAAATAGCTGTTTGTAAAATACTCCCTCTGATGTAAAATAACTCGTGTCAAACAAATGCGCAACTAATTTCAAAAAGTAAGCTTTGTCAATATTTGTGTTGTTAGCTATGTCATGCCAACTCTCCTCAACAATATTCAATATAAAGTCCCTAGGGACATTCGTAAATAATGAAATTACATCAAGCGAAATTAACACATAGTCTTTTGGAATGTTTATAATATTGACCTCATTTACCATTGAATAGGAATTAAGTATATACTTATATTTGTATTCTTTTACTAATTCTTTCAATATTGTTGTTAAATATTTCGCGAACATGTAGCCCGGAGAACCTATACAAGATACTATTGGACGCAAAGGAATGCCTAGTTTATGAACCTTTGGTAACCCATATATTTTCGGAGCCACACTATTGTTTACAATTAATCTTTTTTGTGTATCTGAATCTATCATTTTTAGATGAGTTAATTATTTGCCCATTTCGTTATTGCTTGTCTGATATTTGTTTGTTGGATCAGAGGCTAACGTTACATATGTATTCTTGTCTGACACTAAAGTTTTGATTTTCTCTACATATTCCTTTTTATTTAACACCACTGATATGTTTCCCTTGTCCGCCCTGAGCACGATAATATCGTTATTTTGTTTTAAAAAAGATTTTGTTTGTTGGTACATGTTTTCAAAGCTATCAAACGATCTTTTTTGTTTGCTTCTATTTACTTAATTTGTGATAATGTTCGTCGCCCTAACCCTATACAAGTTTTTTGTTTTATTGGAAGTTTCCAAATTTTCAAAACAATATTCTAAGTCGGTAATTAATCTCTTAATAGGTATGTCTCTTATATTATGTTCGATATTAAACTTAGGACCTAGCGCAATACAATCACTAATTACATCAGGCAAGACAGTATCCGATAAATTAACCAACCATTTTTCTTTATTAGTTAATATTTTCTTTTCTTGTTTATTAAGTAATTTGGAAAATTTATTGGACTGTCTGTTTTTTATATAATAAAATTCTTTTTCATATATACTGTCAATAAATTGTTTAAATTTTCTTAATATTTCTCGAGGTAAAATTGTGTATAAGTACTCGATCGAATTGTTAATTTGTGATTCAATCTGTTTTATATTCCAAATTGTGATTTTAATCACTAAGTCTAGAATAGATTTTCGAAATCTTTTAATAATCTTATTGATATTATTAGAATACGGATGTTCTAAAGTTTGTAACGAATGAATACAATTAATATTATACTGAATATGATTCGGAACAATATTTCTATACCTGCATCGTAACAAGAAGATCTTTCGGTTATTTGCCGATGCCAATTTCTTCACCAAATACGTCCATTTCTGTAACGAAGATGTTGAATGCAGACCAAACTGATCCGTAATGTCTTTGAATATTGAATAGAATATTACATTTTCACTCTCAACATGATTTCAAATTAAAGAAGAATGTTATTTTAGAATTAAAAAACAGAATACTCAAATTGAGCAACAAAATATTTCATAAGAAGAATCTTAAAAACATAACAGAACTGTTAAGACAAAATGGGTATCCCATAAATTTTATAAATAATATTCTATATAGTCACACAGATAGGGAAAACCTCACCGTACATACGACCACGCAGACAACTGACACGAAAAGATACTTTGAGTACCATATATTAGGGGACTTACAAACTCATTAAAAAGAATGCTAAAGTATGAAAATTGTAATTTAGTCACATATAACACTAAAATGTTAGAATCACTGTTCACAAAAATAAAAGACAAAACTCCTACACCATTTAGATCAAATATAATTTACAAAATAAACTGCAAAGACTGTAGTGGAATCTATATTGGTCAAACTAAACAGTATTTGAAAAGGCGGCTACAAAATCACAAACAAGACTGTTTTGAGAAATATCGTGACAAAAAACAAAAAACAGCACTCGCGATACATCACTTTAACTTAAACAATAATTTTGATTGGGATAATGTGAAAATTTTAGATACCGAACAGAATCTATCAAAGCGTCTAATATTGGACAAAATTTACATCAATTGTGAGCCGAACAACATAAATATTAGAACTGATGGTTACAATTTGAATATCGTGTATAATGGTTTGTGGTAGTGCTCGTTTCCTTAATTAATTGTTTCATTGGAGATAAATGTGTTGTATATTGTGTTGCATATGGATCAGCTCTTTCAATGAGGATTTAGATGTTATTTTTACCGCTGTAATTGGAAAAAACCTCAAAAAAAGAAACACCTTGATAAAATTTCTGTCGCTTCAATAAATTATGTTTAATATTCTTATTATTAGTTTGTACGTATGTCGCAAAAGTGTATGGAATTAATTGTTATTATTGAATATGTATTGATTTTATTTATGAACTCTTTCATCGTCATTATTGTTTTAAGAAATTTATTTCAGAGGTGAGTTTAGTTGTTTTTTTTTTAAATTATACCTATATTGTAATTGTGTTAATTGTTGATTGTAGCTCTGATGAAGCTTTTAAAATTAAAGGCGAAACGTTAGCAATGAAATAGCTTTATTTTATTTTGTGGACTGTCCTAATTACCAAAGAATATTTGTTCATTCACACAAGAGGACACGAACGTTAACTATCAATATATATATATATATATATATATATATATATATATATATATATATAAATATATATATATATATATATATATATATATATATATATATATATACAATGGAAAGTCCCACGTATAACAATCGTTATAGTTAAAGATTTGGTTACGAAGTTTTATTACTGTATATTAAAAACAGAATTCGGGGTGTTGAACGATTAGGAATATAAATCACTTCAATGTTTTCTGGCTAACGTTTCGCCTCGTTTATTAAGGCCTTATCAAAGCCTATAAGGTAACAATAAAGACAAATAATTTTAATGTAAAAACAAATTTCTAGTAAGTACTTACACGAAAATTTTAGAAGATTAAAGAAAAATTGAAACATTGCAGAAGCTCCCATACAGAGCGACGAGTGACAGGATCGACAGTTATGATATAAAACACAGCACTACATAATTATAATAAGTTTAAACAAGTTAAAAGTTTGTAACGTCTAAGACGTAAAAGTCGTTGCAGCCATTGAAACTGCCGAAGGTCAAGTTGTGCCAATTTGAACATTGGTAACAACATTACTTTTGAAATCAATTCCACTAACTCGATGCTGCGTCAGCTGGGCAGGTCATTGACCTCATATATGAGTCGAGCCAGAGGTTTGTTGCCTCGAGAGGTTTTCTTAGATTTCAATTATCATCAAATCAATCGTTATAACTTCTTCTTTCATAAAAATAAACTTTCTAATATTAATAAATTATATAAATTAAAACAAAAATTAATACTTTCAAATATTAAGAAAAATGAAATTTATAATAAATGGTTCAAAAATTTAACTAATACTGATATACCTCTTGAAGTAAAAAATTTTCTTGCTTTGGGCCCCAAATTTTCTTTACCTGTACACATAAAAGATATTTCTATGTACAAATTACTAGCTGAAGTGGAAGACCTCAGTAGCGTAGAATCGAGTAGACGAGATTTATTTAGGGCTGAAATCACTTATTGTATTACTGACTTTATACACAAAACGTCTAACAGTGCTGAGGGTCTCGGAACAACTCAGAAATCTTGTACCAGGTTCCTTAGAAACAATCCCAACATCTTAATACTAAGAGCAAACAAAGGTAATGTCACGGTAGCCCTTAACAAAAACGAATACCTGGACAAGACTGAATTGCTCCAAGATCCTCACACATACAGACCAATCGCCAAGGACCCTACGTTGACTTATGAAAAATCAAACAATGAATTAATTGCTTCATTTAAAAAGAGGGCCTTGATTGATGACCGTACTTATAAAACATTAATTATTCATAATTCCTTGGCTCCTAAACTTTATGGACTTCCTAAAATTCACAAACCTGACATCCCCCTTAGGCCTATTGTATCCTCAATACAAGGTCCTACAAAATTTATTTCTAAATTTATTGCTAATATTCTTTCACTATCCTTTCAACATTTTAATTGTTATCGTATCAAAGATAGTTTCACGTTCTCTGAAATCATTAACAACTTTCACATCCCTGAAGGCTATGTACAGTTGGTTTCAATGAAATCGAGTACAGTTTTTTTCAGTGGAGTAAATCAGTACTGTCGATGTCACAATAACAAATAAAATGTCAAAGTTGAGCGAACCTATGCATGCATGTCGTATTCGATTTTCTGAAAGCTACGTGCATTTGTTGTCAAAATATGACATAAAATATAACCTAAATCCAAACAGACAATTTTACATTGTAAAAAAATTTCAAAATCATCCCTACTGATTTATGAAGTGTACTCGATTTTTTTGAAACCAACTGTACTTGCTTCTCTAGACGTAGTCTCCCTTTTCACTAACATTCCCATGGATTTATTTTGTGACATAATCACTGACAATTGGGACCTCATCCAACCACATAGTTGTTTGCCACTTTCAACCTTTCTCACTACAATTAAATTCATCTTCAAATCAACTTACTTTTCATTCAACAATCAATTCTATACACAAATTTTCGGAACTCCTATGGGTTCATCTCTTTCCCCCATAATTGCTGAAATTGTTATGAATACTTTGATTAAATTTGCCATTAATAAATTATCTTTCCAATTTCCTTTTCTGCATCAATATGTTGATGATATCATCTGCACCATTCCGGTTAACTCCAAGGAAGAAGTTCTACAGGCTTTCAATTCCTTCCATGAACGCCTTCAATTCACCATTGAAATGGAAACCGATAACAAAATCCCCTTCTTAGACACTTTATTGATGAGAACCGAGGATGATGTCATCAAACTAAATTGGTACCAAAAACCTACCAACTCGGGTAGATATTTGCATTTTGACTCCTACAGTCCTATACAACACAAACTTAATGTAGTCCTTGGCCTTAAGCACAGAATTTTACATATTGCTCATCCTGATTTTCATAAAGTCAATTTAAACTTACTTTATAATATACTTCTAAATAATAACTATCCTTCCTTACTGTTAAAAAAATTGCTTTTTTCCAATCAACGCCCTCCACCACAACAACCACATGTCATACAGCCAGCCGAAAAGATATACCACAGCTTATCATACATCCAACAACTATCTCCTTCCATAAAAAAACTTTTCCATGATACAGGTATTGTTGTCGCCGATCGAATCATCAACCCCACCGCAAGGTTCTTTACAACTGTTAAGGACAAAACTCCTCTCTTATCACTTAGTAATATCATTTATAAAATACCGTGTGGCGAGTGTGACCGTATTTACATTGGCCAAACAGTGCAAAGGCTTAAACAACGTGTAACACAACATAAAAGCGATGCTCGTCTGAAACCTACGTATTGTGCATTGGCATCCCATGCAAAGGATAAAGGCCATCATATAAATTATGATGAAGTCACGGTACTGGCACATAACAACAAATTAAATCAGAGGCTCTTTATGGAAATGTGTTACATTGTTAACTCTAATAATGCCATGAATTTTAAAAAAGACAAAGACAATCTCAGCACTATTTACACAGGCCTCATGAGTAAATGTTCACACCTTGCTTCACATTAATTTTCTTTCATTAATAACTTTTCTTTGTCCTTAACAGTTTGGTACTTGGGTGGGGAGTGAGTCTTCCGACGACTCATAACCTGTGTCTTTTTTTTCCCTTTCAATCCTTGTCTTTTCTCCTAGGTTCTTAGTAGGTTCTTTTGCGGTTGGTCTCGTCTGATTTTTTCGTTTTGTTTTGGTTATTTCCAATTAAATTAACTGAATTGTTTCCTTCAAATTTCAACTATACCTAAATAATTGTCATTTAAAAAATTTTTTAGTAACTTTTATTTTTTGGCGTTGGATCACATGTTGTTACCAATGTTCAAATTGGCACAACTTGTCCTTCGGCAGTTTCAATGGCTGCAACGACTTGTACGTCTTAGACGTTACAAACTTTTAACTTGTTTAAACTAATTTTAATTATGTAGTGCTGTGTTTTATATCATAACTGTCGATCCTGTCACTCGTCGCTCTGTATGGGAGCTTCTGCAATGTTTCAATTTTTCTTTAATCTTCTAAAATTTTCGTGTAAGTACTTACTAGAAATTTGTTTTTACATTAAAATTATTTTTCTTTATTGTTACCTTATAGGCTTTGATAAGGCCTCAATAAACGAGGCGAAACGTTAGCCAGAAAACATTGAAGTGATTTATATTCCTAATCGTTCAACACCCCGAATTCTGTTTTTAATATACAGTAATAAAACTTCGTAACCATATATATATATATATTTTGATTTTTGGTATTTATTTTATACCAGTGCTGGGTTATTTTGGCATTTTTGTAGAATAAAATAAAAACTGTTCTGTTTTATGACTTCACTGTTATTTTTATTTTTACGTTTCGACAAGATTTTTGTCTTCTTCAGCAGTATAACTAAAACAATACAAATCACTACAAATTAGCACTAAACGAAAAACAGACGAACCACATGAGATACATTTACATAATAACTATTGTTTAACAGAAGTCTCAAAAAAAAAAAAAAATACAAATTATGCATAAAATACATGTTAAAATTCTTTGATTTTCCAATAAAATAAATGAAACCATCGTTAAGATTAAAAGAGAAATTTAAACAAAACATTTTGAAACCCGTTTCATGACCAAACTTTAAAAACAAATAATTTTTGAATACAAACTGAAGCGTAAAATTACTTACATTTATGTGTTAGTCTTTCGCGTTGCAAATGTGAAGTGAGTTCATTCAACGTTTTTCGTACAACTCTAAAAAAATTTTTTAATAATGCTTCGAAAATCTGTTTTTTGTCTTGTGTGTCGATTTAATATAAAATATTTACTTTTACGAGGTCAACAAATTGTATAGAAATTATGAATTTAATTACTCGATATCATTTAAAACTAATGTACATATTATGTTTATGGATTTTCTTTATACAAATTAAAACATTCTATACTAAAAAATACTAAAAAATACATCAACTAAAAAATACTAAAAAATACATAAACTAAAAGTCGTGGAAAAGCTACATGCCATTGCCGTAAAAAACTATCTTATAATTAGTTTTAAATGATATCGAGTAATTAAATTCATAATTTCTATACAATTTGTTGACCTCGTAAAAGTAAATATTTTATATTAAATCGACACACAAGACAAAAAACAGATTTTCGAAGCATTATTAAAAATTTTTTTTAGAGTTGTACGAAAAACGTTGAATGAACTCACTTCACATTTGCAACGCGAAAGACTAACACATAAATGTAAGTAATTTTACGCTTCAGTTTGTATTCAAAAATTATTTGTTTTTAAAGTTTGGTCATGAAACGGGTTTCAAAATGTTTTGTTTAAATTTCTCTTTTAATGTTAACGATGGTTTCATTTATTTTATTGGAAAATCAAAGAATTTTAACATGTATTTTATGCATAATTTGTATTTTTTTTTTTTTTTTTGAGACTTCTGTTAAACAATAGTTATTATGTAAATGTATCTCATGTGGTTCGTCTGTTTTTCGTTTAGTGCTAATTTGTAGTGATTTGTATTGTTTTAGTTATACTTCTGAAGAAGACAAAAATCTTGTCGAAACGTAAAAATAAAAATAACAGTGAAGTCATAAAACAGAACAGTTTTTATTTTATTCTACAAAAATGCCAAAATAACCCAGCACTGGTATAAAATAAATACCAAAAATCAAATAATATTAAAATTAATTTGGCAAGAAATATATGAAAAATATATAATTTACAATTATATATATATATATATATATATATATATATATATGTTGATACGTAGATTCTCGCGGGTAAAATCTGTTCTGTTTTTTTCTCGGGTAATGAACCGCGTTGTAGAATTATCCAGTTCTTCTAGATCGCTTAGACCGAGAAGACCAACCTGAAGATGGCAATTGTGACATTGCTGAAACGTCGGAACAACCCTTACAGGGATAATTCTACAACGCGGTTCATTACCCGAGAAAAAAACAGAACATATATATATAGATATATATATATATATATATATATATATATATATATATATATATATGTGGATGACATTATGCATGAATGTATGTTAAAACTGGAGGAAGCCGCCCAAAAAATAGGACTGCAATTAAACGAAAACAAAACGAAAGTTATGACGTGGACAGACAAGGATTATAATAAATTAGCAAAATTGACAGTAACAAATAATAAAGAAAAAATTATAATTTCGAGGAAGTGGAACGGTACATATATTTAGGCACATAATTTCGTAGAGAACCAAATACAAGAGGAGAAATACAAGCAAGAATAATGAAAGGCAACAATTGTTTATATGGACTGAAAATAATACTACATAACAAGAATGTCACGAGAAAACTAAAACTAAAAATATATAAAACGATAATAAGACATATAACAATATTCGGCAGCGAGGTTTGGACACTAAGAATAGTAGAACAAAAAATGCTAAAAGTATGGAAAAGGAAAATGCTAAGGAGAATATATGGGGGAAAGAAAAACCAGGAAGGATGGGAAAGAAGAACAAACAAAGAATTATATGAACTATACCAAGAACCAAACATAGTGACAATTGTAAAGGGACAAAGATTGAGATGGCTGGACCATGTAATGAGGATGGAAAGTAATAGAATACCAAAGAAATTAATCGAGAGCAATATGGTGGGGAAGAAGAAGAAGAGGAAGACCGAAATCGAGATGGAAGGACGAAGAGATTAAAGACTTGGAAGAAGGCAAAATTACAGGATGGGGATCGAAAACGCAAGAGAGGAAAACATGGAAAAGAGCGGTGGAGGAAGCCATGGGCCTACTTGGCCTGTACCGCTGAGATGAACGAATGAATGAATGGATGATATCATAAAGCAATGCTCAGAAAGGAGTAAGAAACGACATTGGCTACAAACACCTACAAAGAATAGAAATATCAGAAGGAGCATTCGCAGACGATATACTTTTAATGGCAACAAGTGAAAAGGCAGTACAAGACAATATAGATATATGGAATGAAATACTAAAAGAAAATGGAATGCAGATAAATAAATATAAAACAAAAGTAATGGCTATAGAAGACGAACAGATAAACATCAAGATCGAAGGAATAAAGATAGAACAGGTGAAAGAATTTAAATACCTCGGAGTGTCTTTAGAAAATACGGAAAAACAGGAAATCGAAATAAACGAAAGAGTAGAGAAAGCAATAAGACTGTATTACTCGATAAACAACATTTTTTTAAATAAGAAAGAGCTGTCAAAACAAACAAAAATGAAAATATTTAAAACAATCTACAGACCAGTACTGACCTATGGCTGCGAATCCTGGGTACTAACGACAAAACAAAAAAGTAAAATACAAGCCACAGAAATGAAATATCTTACGCGAGTAAAAGGTAAAGAGAAACAAGAAAGGATAAAATTAGGAACTCACAAATAAGAGGAGAATTAGGAATAGAATCAATACTGGATTTTATAGTGCGAAGACAATTGGACAAGTTAAGCAAGTGTGGGAAGCAAAAACACAAACAAAAAGGAAAAGGGGAAGACCACAACAGACATGGGACAACATGATTGGAAACGCTATTAAAGAGGGAAGACCTAGAACGAAGCAAAATTACTCGCAAAAGACAGACAAATATGGAAAAAAATTATATATGAACAATAAAATGGCGACGACATAATGCAAATATTTAGAATAAGGCGTATAGATGTAGATTTATATATCTGGTTAATATTTTTCGACACAAGGACCATCCGGTAATACGAAATAAAGATTATATATATATTAAAAATGTATCTTGTCAAATCTGACAGCAAAATGTAAAATTTACACGAAAGATGGTCTAATCGTACACCTCAATGGTGTAGTGAACATTAATTAATACAGGACCATGAAGACTAACTGGTGGATCGCTAGACAATATTGTTTCTGGGTTATTACCCTTCGTCAGTAGCGATTACCAAGAACCTTAGTTGTTGAAATACCTTTACATGTAGTGGCCATCAAAACTTCTTCGCGCGAGCCAATCACTCCTAACGAACCACTGACAACAGAACACTGACGAGACGATACCTTGTCTAACACCTTGCGGAGACTAAACAAGAGACGACTGTCAAACGTCCAGTGTCAACATATAAAAGGATTGCTGCAATTAAGTTCAAAAACAATTCTAGCGATCCACCAGTTAGCCTTCATGGACCTGTATTAATTAATGTTCACTACACCATTGAGGTGTAAGATTAGACCATCTTTCGTGTAAATTTTACATTTTGCTGTCAGATTTGACAAGATACATTTTTAATTTGAATTGTTTTTGAACTTAATTGCAGCAATCCTTTTATATGTTGACACTGGACGTTTGACAGTCGTCTATTGTTTAGTCTCCGCAAGGTGTTAGACAAGGTATCGTCTCGTCAGTGTTCTGTTGTCAGTGGTTCGTTAGGAGTGATTGGCTCGCGCCAAGAAGTTTTGATGGCCACTACATGTAAAGGTATTTCAACAACTAAGGTTCTTGGTAATCGCTACTGACGAAGGGTAATAACCCAGAAACAATATTGTCTAGCGATCCACCAGTTAGTCTTCATGGACCTGTATTAATTAATGTTCACTACACCATTGAGGTGTAAGATTAGACCATCTTTCGTGTATATATATATATATATATATATATATATATATATATATATATATATATATATATATCAACGTAGTTTCTTCGGAATATTGGACGGGAGAGTAATTTAGAAACAATATCACATTATAACGTTTCGTTTTTAATTAAAAAACATCATCAGACTGAAAACACAAGAATCAAATTGTAAAATAATCTAAAAGTTTAAATATACTAATGTAGAAATAATAAAAATACAAAGCAACCTTTAACACAGAATATCACTTACGTAATGTAATAATTATTTATTTAACATGAAGCTTCAAAAGTAGATAATAACAAAATGATCGAAAAACGTAGTAAAACTGTTCAACAAAATATAAAACTATAAAACAATACATCAATCCAAAACTCGACGATAATTATTGGAACGAAATCGACACGTGTATGAGATCCTTTACACGCAAATACGTTAATTCATGTAAAAAGAAGAACCAACAAAAACCCAAAAAGGAATTAAACGGAGTATGCAACCAAACTAACTAGTTTAATGTGTTATTGTATATAACTGATAAAATAGAATTATCATTTTTGATATTACAAGTGTTAGGGGTATTTTTAATATAAATGGACTCCAATATTAAGCGTTTTGACAAATTATGTTGTGTGTCTAATATGACTGGGTTGTTAAAATCAAATGTATGATTATTATTTAAAACATGTGTGCATAAAGCTGTAATTTCGGACTTCTTATTATTTTTGTATAAATATGTGCAATCTTGTTTATGATTTTGCATTCTCCGTTTTAAATATTGTTTCGTCTGTCCTACATATGAAGACGAGCAATTATTAAATTTGATTTTATATATTAGATTGGATCTCAAAAGTGTGGGAGTTTTAGTTTTCAAAGAAGTATATAGAGAACCTATTGTCTTTGTGTTATAGTACGTTAGTTTATCTATTTTATTGTAAATTATTTTGTTTAGTTGTTCTGAAAGACCATTAATATATGGGAATGAGTAGAATTTGGAAATCAACGCACTATTATTCATAGGGATAGTACTATTATTATTATTTTTAATAGTATTAGTGTAAATAATTTTATTAATAAATTTTTTTGGGTAATTATTCAAGGTTAGTATATTATATAAAATTTTAACATTATCTCTATGGAATTCAACGCTACTTAATTGATTTAACCGGTTCCTTAAAGACAACACGGTATTAATCTTATGTTTAATACCGTGTTGTGAGAAAAAATTTAGTAGACGACCCGAACTAGTAGGTTTAGAGTACCATAATGTAGATAGAGACCGATCTTCATTTCTAATCACAGTGGTGTCCAGAAAATTTAATTTATTATTGCTCTCTAACTCTAAATTAAACTGTAATTGTGTATTAAAGGAATTAAAATAACCCAATATTGAATTGATATATTTATTGGGGATCGATGTAAAAATATCATCTACATAAATGTAAAGAAAGGGCAAGGTAATCGGCAATGATGCAACTACTGTATTCAAAAGTTTATTCATAACTAATGCTGCAAGAATTGGTGAGCAAGGGTGGCCCATTGATGAACCAGACGTTTGAAAAAAGAAATCATCTTTGTAAGCAAAGAAACTAATGTTAAACAAAAAATTAATAATTCTATTGAAAGTGGGTAAGTCAATCTGTGTGTGCAATTCAATATTTGGCCATTCTTCCTGTATAATGGTGGTTACTAATTCACGAGGTATATTCGTGAATAAAGAAACAACGTCAAGTGATACCAACACATGATCTTCAGGTAATTTTACTTTTTTAATTTCATTAACGAAGGTAAATGAATCCTTGAAAATATAGTTAAAACTCGGTGTAAGATTAGTTAATATATTCGAAATAAATTTTGAAAGTTTATATGTAGGCGAGCCTACACATGAGACTATGGGTCTGATGGGGTGCCCTATTTTATGTAATTTTATTAAGCCATAGATTTTGGGAAATATACCATTATTGCAAATTAATTCCTTATATTCGTTATCATTAATGAATTTCTTATCCTTCAATTCTTTAATTAGGGAGTTATTTTTATTTTGAGTAGTATTGGTAGGGTATTTTTTACTCAATACATATACAGTATTGTCTTCTAACAGTTGTGTCATTTTTTCCTCATAAAATTTCCTGTTTATGATCACCGTACAATTACCTTTATCTGAGCGAGAAACCATAATGTCAGGGTGAAGTTTTAAAAAATTCTTTGCCGCATTATAATCATTAATATAAGGATCATTAGATCGTGTATTGTTCATTTTGTGCATAAAATTAGTAATACAATTTACTGAGGCAGAACGTAATCTATCTCTATCCTCATCATTAATATTATTGGAATTAGTTAAATAATACTCCAAATCGGTAACCAATTTAGTTACAGGAACGTCATGTGTATTGTGTTTGATCGCAAATTTGGGTCCCATTGATAAAATGTGTGTAATATTTTTAGGTATATCAATATCTGATAAATTAGTAATCCATTTATTTTTGTGATATAATGTGATATTGTTTCTAAATTACTCTCCAGTCCAATATTCCGAAGAAACTACGTTGATACATCTACAGTGGACAAGAAAAATTATTAATACTTCTATATATATATATAAATATATAAATATATATATATATATATATATATATATATATATATATATATTTGAATTTTGGTATTTATTTAATACCAGTGTTGGGTTGTTTTGGCATTTATGTAGAAATAAAATTAAACTGTCCTGTTTTATGCCTTCACTATTATTTTATATATATATATACACATATATGTTAGTTCCTAGATTCTCGCTGGTAAAATCTGCTTTCCCAGATTCTCGTGTAATGAACCGTCGCAGTTGAATTGTCACATAATGTAATTTGATTAATGAATATAATAAAATATAACAAACAACATATCGTAATGTCTTATGAATAAATAAATTGTTCGTAATTAACAGAACAAATTCACACGCAAGCAATTTTCAAATTAAGTTATAAGTCATGTATCGTAAAAGGTGATCGACAACAACTAAACACAATGACCGTAAAATTGGACAAAAACGACGAATGCGCGGGCATGTAGTAAACGAAACCCCTACGGAAAAACCTATTATATTAAATTACTATAAATTGTGGATATCATTGAATTGGCATTTTTAATATTTCATGTATTATTTGTAGTTCCCATATAAATAGATTCCAGGATCAAAAGTTTAGATAAATTATTATGTCTGCCTATAATTTTAGAATTAAGTAAATCAAAAGTATGTTGATATTTTAATATGTGCGAGCATAATGCTGTAACTTCTGATTTTTTATGGTAAACATGGTATACCTTTCGATATTAGATAGTCTCAGGTTTTAGTAGAAGGTTCATATCAGGAAAAAATCCGATATACTCCACAAACGATATCTATGATCAACACAATAATATGGATTATAATCCATACACATGACTGGTACATGCATGGCAACGAATAGTAATAATATACCAAATGCCAATAAGTGGCGTTTATTATGAAACACGAAAGGCAATGGGAGATTCCTAAACTTCAACGGGGTAATTTATTACAATTCTTATAACCTTAAATTAGAGTTAAGGAAAGAGGGAAATTATTAAAAATGTTGTTATTTTGTGTTTCCTCCTCATGTCGAAATTTTCATCACCGGCAAAGAGTGAACGACTGTTCAGGGACGCATTTAATACTTTATAGCAATACAAGAAATTCAAAAGTTCCAGGCATCGTCCGCGTAATAAGAAATCATTAGGTGTTAAGAACACTTCGGACCGCATCAAAAAAGTATTCAGCAGCACATTTAATCTTGAATAATGCGCAAAATACACGTGTTTATTTCAAGGCGGATATTAGACGTCAGTTACACAAAGGAATGATTTAACGTGGTAAGTGAAGTCGTTAAGAAGAAAGGAAGACAATTAAACAAATTAAACATTATAAAATACTACCCTTAAAAAATCACGAAAGGCTGGTTGCCATTGCGGATAACGGAAAACTTATTGTTAATACGTGTACAATGTAATGCTCCAACAAAAAGATCTCTCGCATTTAAATTTTTGAATGTATGTAATTTCGAGTAGAAACGCAATTTAATAATGTATGCCATTTTTTACGTTGTGTGGATGTCGCTTTAATGTAGAAAGAGAAGCCTATGTATATTCGACAATGACAGAAATTCCAATTTGCAAAGTTGTCGAGAGAAAATTGCAGTAAATATAACCCTCTGGTGTTCTGTTCCGTCATTAATCGTGCTGGTCGGCAGAAGTCGTCACTGACTTCGTGTAAAAAAGAAAAAACTTCAAACATTTCAATGAATGATTTTCACAAAGTGCCGAAATGCGAGATCTGTCATAGTAAAAGAGAAAAAGTGTGATGAATATAGTAATGCATTCATTATTAGATTATTTGTACACATCACGAGGCAGCAATGTGTCCTTGAACTACTTTGTTTTATAAATCTGGACAGATCACTTTACTACCATACTTTATATGGTAGTAGCTATTCTAGTTCAACGGGGTGAAAATGTATGCAGCTGTAACTTTGATTCATGTGATCTATACCTCGTACAAAGTAAAATTGCTTGCTACATTCAAACGAAAATTACTCTCGTTTGTTCGAAAGAAATTATAATTTAGTCTTGATGAAAATATTATATTCAAGAAGAATGCAGAATGAAGAAAGTTCATATAACAGTTACGCTATAAGTTCACTTTAAGGACATTACTTCTCATATAAAGGTTATTGCGTGCGACTGCTGCAAAGTATACTATTCGAAATATTTATGAAACGATGCGGAAATCAAAAGTAGAGCAAATAAATTAAAGCGAACGTTTGCACATAATATAAATACATATATCATAGCCAAAGTCTTGCTTACACAGAATTCAGTTTGACTTTAGTATTTTCCATGATATATTGCCTGTGATTTTGTGCATTACGCTCCTCTGTCTGTGCTTGCTATATTAATACATATAATAGAATACTAAAAACACGACCTCCATATTGTTCGTAATCGAGCGCCTTTGAATGCTGCTTTTTAATAGGCTTCGAAATTAGATCTAACGGAAAATTCTTTGACATGACAACTTTCTATACTTAATACAAAAACAAAGTTTTTCAACAAGAACTTTACATATACTTATATTTACTTATAATATAATAGAATATATATATATATATATATATATATATATACAGGGTGTCCCAACGATCTGACAAAGTTCCCTTACGGCGTTATGTTTGCGAATTCGAAAAAAGTAAGTATCTACAAAATATTTTGAGCCGACATGGGCGGTTCGTCAGCGGGGGGCGACATAAATTTTACTTTGTTTAAATGGAACACCCTGTATATTTTAACATTTTTGAATTCTATGAAGAATTGTGAATACATCGATGTACAAGTTGTTTGTCAAAACTCAACAGAACTGGTGATTTTCAATTTTTTTAGTGAAATTTTAGATATGCAGACTATGCTTCAAAAAATCATGTAACTGAGAGGGTAGTTGGTGGAAGGGTAATTTTTTGTCCGTGGACTAAGGGATCATCAATGTAAGTATTAATACACCCAAGGATGCCATTTTGTATACAGGGTGTTGGCAGTGAATTTTCAATCTCGCGCAACTTTAAGAGGCAAAATATCATTTTTTTCAAATGACACCTACCATCAAATTTACCAACACTCGATTCAAAATAAAATTCTGCGTCGACTGATGCTACATATTCCTATACCTATCACTTCAGGTTTTCGAGTAATTTCAGTAAAATACTTTATTTGGTCTCAAAATCAATCGCATTACAATTTTCGTAATATTAAACATAGTAGTCTAGTGTCACTTCAGTAAATTGGATAACACAAAAATACAAATTACATCGAACAATTAAAGTCATTTTAAAAAGTCACATCAGATTAATTAATTTAAAGCAACAAGGGCTTCTTAGCTAAGGCGGCCTACTTCATCAGAGCCCACTTACCATCGAGCTGATTGTTGCTAAAAATAATGAAATGTACTCTATACAAGCAAAACCAACTTTAATTCAGACAAATGACAAGTAATAATTAAATGTAAAAAACGATAAAATAACATTTATATACAAAAAACAAAGTTTATTTTACAAAAGTTGTTCAAATATGTTTCCATTTTGTTGAACACAAATATCCAATCGATGTCTAAAACTAGTTCTGACACGTTGTAAGACTTCAGGAGTAATATTATTAAAATATTCTTGAATCCTAACTTTCATATTTTCTCTTGTGGTAGGAGCCTCAAGGTAGACTTGAGATTTTATAAAACCCCAGAGAAAAGAGTCGCACGGGGTCAGATCAGGTGATCGGGCAGGCCACAACACTGGTCCACCTCTCCCAATCCAACTGTTCGGCATCCAACGATCTAAATATCGTCTTACCCTTCTATGGAAATGAGGTGGAGCTCCGTCCTGTTGGAACCACATATCCCGCAACGTTTGCAAATCCACATCTTCCAATAAAGTATGCAGTACATTTCCAGTAAGATGGTTTTCAAAAAAATAGGGACCGATTACATAGTTACCCAATAATCCGCCCCAAACATTAAGAGACCACTGGTGTTGGTGATCAACTTGTCTCACCCAATGAGGGTTTTCGGTTGCATAATAATGCGAAACGTTGCCTCATCCGTAAAAAGAATATTATTGATAAATGCCGGATCTTCCTCGATACGTTCCATCATTAAATTGGCAAAATTAATTCGATTATCGAAGTCGTTCCCGTTTAATGCTTGATGCAATTCTAGATGGTATGGGTGGAATTTGTGGTTTTGAATAATCTGATGTACTGAAGATCTGCTTAGATTCAAACTTGAACTGATTGTCCGTACACTTCCATGTGGGTTCTCTTGGAGTTCCAATAAAACGTTTAAGTCATTGTTCTCGTTAATAATAGCACGATTAATCACCCTCCTACTCTCGTATGCCACGTTCCCGGTGCGTTCGAAGCGATCAACTAGCTTCTGCAGACATCTAACATTTGGTTGTCTTAAATCAGGGTACTTCAGTCGACGCAGAATTTGATTTTGAATCGAGTGTTGGTAAATTTGATGGTAGGTGTCATTTGAAAAAAATGATATTTTGCCTCTTAAAGTTGCGCGAGATTGAAAATTCACTGCCAACACCCTGTATACAAAATGGCATCCTTGGATGTATTAATACTTACATTGATGATCCCTTAGTCCACGGACAAAAAATTACCCTTCCACCAACTACCCTCTCAGTTACATGATTTTTTGAAGCATAGTATGCATATCTAAAATTTCACTAAAAAAATTGAAAATCACCAGTTCTGTTGAGTTTTGACAAACAACTTGTACACTGCCAAGACGATACCTTGTCTAACATCTTGCGGCTAGTAAACAAGACGACTGTCAAATGTCCAGTGTCAACATATAAAAGGATTGCTGCAATTAAGTTCAAAAACAATTCAAATTGAGAATGTGTCTTGTCAAATATGACAGAAAAATGTAAAATTTACACGACCGATGGTCTAATCATCTAATCACACCTCAATGGTGTAGTGAACATTAATTAACACAGGTCCGTGAAGGCTGCACTAATTATTTTACAGCAAAATGCCATTAAGTTTTTTAAAGAGCACTAGATCATGGTCCAATTGGCGCAAATTGGGCATTTTTGCTATGCTCAGTTCGCAAATACATTAAAAATAAATGTATCGGCTATATTTTGAAATTTTAAATAAAAACATCAATTCAGCCTTGGTCAGGACTGTCAAAGTTGACAGATATCTCATATCGTAACTGACAACGGCCAAATTTAATAAATAATTTGTACATCGGATACAAACATAATAGAAATGTATTCAAGTATCTAACATTGACTTCGTTTTTTCATTAAAGAGGCAATTAGAAATAAGACGGAAAAATCGTGGAATAAACTAGGTACAATATATTCAAGCAATCCTCCATTTGCATTTAAACAATAACCCAAACGATTGTAAAATTCATTACGCACATTACTTAACTGGAATGGCGTAATTTTAGCACATTCTGCAGAAATTGCATTCTTTAATTCATCTAGGTTCTCAAAACGTGTGTCCTTATAGATTTTAGATTTTACGTTGCCCCACGGGAAAAAATCATTTGGGGAAAGGTCAGGAGATCGTGCTGGATAATCAGTAGTGTGACATGGCCCAATAATATGGTTTGAAAAACTGTCATTAAATATTCACGCACAGCACGTGCATTGTGCGCTGGGCAACCGTCCATCTGATACCAGATTTTCTGATCTTCTCCAACAACATTTTGCAATGTTGGTCCAATGCGAGGTTGCAGTAAATCAAGGAACGTTTCGCCATTTAAAATACGTTCAAGAAAGAAAGGTCCGATAATGTAGTGACCAAGAATTCCTGTCCAAACATTGACTTTTTGGGGGCACTGGATTCTTGTTTCTATAAATCGGTGTTCATTTTCCGTACACTAGTATCTGCAATTCTGTGCGTTGGGCTCGTTGTTAAACGTAAACGTGCATTCATCACTGAAAGAAATATTTTTGTGAAATTGTGTGTCACTGTTAGCTCTTTCCACCATGTCAATACAAAATGCACATCTTCGTTCATCATCACCTCTCCCTAGTTTTTGATGGCAGTCATTTATATGATTTGTATTTATGTTTCTTAAAACCCGTAATGCTGTTACGGGATGTACTCCTATTTTTTCGCCAAGTTGTCTCGTACTTGCTCCTTTATTTTCTTCGACAGAAAGCAAAATGTCTAGTTCTTTTCCACAGTGCATTTCTTGTACAATACCTTGGACTAGAAATGCATTGGAATATTTTAGCTTTGGTACAAATATCATTTACAGGCTTTGTTACATTATCATTAAATTTCAACAACTATTTAATAGCTGGCATTATCATTAAAAATTCTGATTCGTGTTTGGTCGGTATAGGATGTAAATAACAGAGCTCAAATTCCTTTTCGTAGTCAATTGGTATTGATAGAAAATAATTTGTTTTTGTAGATTCTATTTTACAATTTGTATTTTTTATTTCTCGTATTTTAGTTCGAAAGAGAACTGTTCTTTGTAATGGAAAGACATTTTCTGCTCTTGAACTCTTGAAGTAGATCGATAGGTTTTATAATGCTTGGATGTAATATTTTTAGTTTACAAAATGTAACAAAATTTTCAATATCCTGTAAGACATTTAATATAGCATCGTAAAGTATAAATAATTGATTGTAGAGATCTTTCGCTACTAGAAGATTTTGTTTTTTTGCCCTGTCTTTAACGATTTCATTTAATTGTGAAATTCTTGATCTTAACATCAATTCATTATGCTGTATATCTTGTATTGTATCATTAAATTGTTTAATAATTTTATGATTAATGGTATACTGCATTTTTAATTGATTTTGTAAGCTTTGTTGGTTTTCAGCGATGTGCTTGAAAATGTTATCGCATCTTTTCCGTCATCTGCATCTAAATTTCCGGATATGGTTTTAATTATTGATCCTAAACCATTAATTAAACCTCTTTTCTTTGTTACGTTCAACGCGTGTGCTTTTAAATTACCCATTTTATCATTAATTGTAGTTTGAATGAATTAGATTATTTTGTAATAATTTCCTAATTCTCTTGCAAAAATGTTATTGTTGGATACGCTGGAATTAAGGTTTTCATATTGGCGATTTAGAGTAATATACTCTTCGTATTGCGGTGGTAATTCATAATAATGAACAAAGGTGTGGTTAGGACCGCTATAGGAAGAGTAATATACTCTTCGAATAGCGGTCCTAATTCATAATAATGAACAAAGGTGTGTTTCGTTCTTTCTACTTTGCCAAGTCCCAAATTTATTGGACTAAGTATCCCTAAGTTCTGGTTAACATCCCTTATTTCAGTTCCTTGTCCGATTGAGATGAACCTGGAAGGTTTTTAAATTGATAAGTGTGTTTTGTGGGTTTTTTAATATTTGAAAGCTGAATATTTTCAGTAGTATTAAAATGTTTTGGTGTTATTTTGGCTGTCTTTAATTCAGGGTTTATACTTTTTATTGTTTCTGTTTTTAATTTGTTTCGAGTTTTTCCCTGTTTTTGCCTATTCTTCACGAATACTCGTTTCGGAATTTGCGGTAAATTTTCTTTTTTTTTCATTAATTTTTTTCATGACGTTTTCTTTCTTCTGTTGTATTTTATTATTTAAAATTGTATACAATAATTTTATTTTGTTCTTTTGATTCAATATGTACTTATTTACAAGTTGTTTATCCATTTCTATATCGAATGGGGATTTTGTTTCTAAATGCCCTGATATTATTTCATAAGGTTTTAGTTTTGTAGCAGAGTGAATGGAATTGTTATATGCTAATAATGCGTAATTAGTTTTTATTTCTATAGGTTCAGTTTTATATTCTACTTGATTATTTAATAATCTGATATCTTCAATTAGCGTAGAATGGAACCTTTCTGTTGGTTTCAGGATGTTGGAGACTAATAAAATGTACCTTTACTTTTTCTAATATCTAATAGTTCTTTCACGAATGTGTTTTTAAATTCCAATCCATTATCTCATATTATTTGCTCTGGTATGCCATGAATTGTTAACTACTTCAATACTTTGGGAGGAGTTTAGTTTATAGGCTTGATCATATTTTGAGAATGAATCGATTATGGTTAAAAATGTTGTTTTTTCCAATGTTATACTATCAATATGTAGTATTTGGAAAGGCTGAATCGCCGTAGGGGTCATGTTGAGTTCAAATATCAATCAGGATTTCTGTCATATTTTGCTAATTGTCAAAGTTCACATTTATTGATATAGGTTTGAATGCAACATCCAATTTGGCAATTTAAAAGAGTTAACGAGGCAGTTTCCGAGCACTCGGGAAGGTTTGACTTCAAACATAATTTTAGAACCTAAATACAGGCCCATACAGTATAAATAGAAAGCAAAACAAATTTAAATTACTTTAACATACATTAAATTACACGAAAACCCGGTTTAAAACTAGGAAATGTAAAATAAAATAAGAAAAATAAGTTAGGTTATGTTCATTTATATGCATCGAAATGTCAGATCGGCCGCATAACAACAACGCAATCCATTTAAATTCAGATATCAATCAGAATAGCTATGCACAGAAGTATAAAAGGGAAATTAAAAAAAAAGATCTAAAATTGTAAACAATCCAGTAAAAACCTAAAAATGAAAGTCAAACAAAATAAACGTATTCGTAAAAATATATTAAACGTACCGGGGAACAAAACTCATCGAAGAATTCACATCGGAGGACCAAATTTTGGCCGAAAAATATAACCTCAAGACCACGCCGTGGTGAGAGAGTGGTTGCATAATCGCCGATAACGCCGCGGAACGGATTAAATTTATCGACCACCTATCGATTACGAACGCAGGTAGAATTAAATCCCGATACACATATTTACTTACCCAATGATCACTAATAATTGTCCACCCCATTACACGTACCCACATTACACATAAGTATAAGTTAAAAGTTTGCAAACCACCCTTGCCCTCTTGGAAGGCCATCGCGATTCGTTGTATGAACAAAAAGTCGTACTTTTACCCTTCCAAGATCGCTACACCAAGGCGTCCAATAGCGGAAGTAAGCCCGCGATATTTGTTAATTTTTAAATTAACCGGCATTTTCAATTGTATTCCTTGGAGTTTTTATATAGTAAGGCGGTTTTTTTTTTGTTTTGTTGAATTAAAATAAATGAAGTCGTTATTACAACTAAAAAAAAAAACGTGTTTGTCCTGTAATGTACTGAAATATATGGATATGGATATACGTTAAACCCATTGACTGGCCCTGAGAGAGAGTCATATAAATACATACGAGCAATTCAAATACAATAAGAGCAATTATAAAATAAAAGAAAATAAAATTAAATAAAACATCGTAACATTTTGGCACCCAACTTGGTGGCTCGATTTAAAAAAGAAAACAAATACAACTATATATATTGTAACCCAGTATCCATTCCGTTGGACTTTTCTTTGTTAGTGCGATTTGGAATCGGCGCGTCCCAGTGTAGACGCAGCTTTATCGTGGCGAACGAGCCCGTCGGAATGTACTACCGTTCGAACACGGCACCTCGTACTTATCGGACGATGAGCGCGTGTTTTTTTTTCAGCCTGTCGGGTTTTGCTCGATTCAGAGTTTTTGTATCCAGGTGTTCGGCCGGTGGATCATGTGTTTTACGATGTGTATTTACCTCCGCGTAAGATATTCGGCATATAAACAAACTCGTGGAAACAGATTTGAACGGAATATATTTTCTTAAATAATTTAAACAAAGTAAGTAAAACTCAAATAACAACGAAATAATAATTAAATCTCAAAGTAAATAAGCGGAATAACCAATGTAATAAATAAATGGACGAAATAAACAAATAATAATTACATCTCGGAATAAACAAATAATTTGTCCGGTGAGGATCTTCAATTGGTTTGAGGAATGTAGGTCGGAATGTGTGCTAATATAGAAGCGCGTTAGCGTATCCAATTTATTATCACACAGTTTCGGGACTGGTTAATAACAATGCAAGATCGCTGACCATACGGACCGGCGTACTTGATAATTGTTATTTAGGACGGGATCGGTGTTGTCAGTTAGACAGCCGGAACGGATGTGAATTATTTCGACGGATGATTTCTCGGTAGTGCGTAATCGGCGTCGACAATACGTATTCGACGGTAGGATCGGATCTGATCTGTAGAAGTGGTGGATCGGTTATATACCCCGGCGGGCCATACGTCACACACACGCGTTGTCGACATCGGAGCGTCTTTTCTCTCTCGCACAGGCGTCTCGGTAATTTGGTATCTCAGTCGGCGGGACGAATTTGCCTTTCCTGTCGTTATTTCCTTTAATTAATAATTAATTAAAGGTGACGACGTTATGGAAAAGCAAACGGTGGTGACGGAATCCTTGTTTCGTTACAATATATATATATATATGAAAAAAAAAAAATTTTTAACGCGTGACTTCTAAGTATATGATGAAGATTTTAATGGGCGAATAACCTTTTAATTTGGCTATGCCGTCCTGATGACGACTAATAAGTCAGAAACACGTGTCGGCGGCTGCGTGCTTCCATGCGGGTGTTTGCCCATTAAAATCTTCTATATATATATATATATATATATATATATATATATATATATATATATATATATATATATATTAGGGCGGGTCAAATTGTATGGAACAATTTTTTTTTGATGAAGCGTATAGCAAAAACGTAATCTATAGGTGATTCTGAGAAATTTTGCTCAAGAGACCATAGCTCTAAGTCGGATTTGGAGCCCCCCAAAATTTCAAAATAGAAATTTTTCCATATATACATAGAACAATTTAATTAAATTCGTCATAAAATCGGATAGAATTATAGTAGATTTCTCAATCTGGGCTTGTTTGAAAGGTATTTATTGATACCTGTAGAATAAGTCGTCAATGGCAGCATTGTTCAATTGAACAACTTTGTAACACTGAATAATGACGTTACAAAATAATGACGTTTACCAACACTAAACGTTGCCAAGCTTGCTTTTCCTTCTTCCTTAATCGTTCATCGAGCAATGCGCATGCAGTTTGCCAAAATACTTAAATAAAAACTCGGTTATCACAATACCAATATTTTTTTTTATTTTTAGATTTAGTGTGACACAATCAAAGAGTGCAGTGATAATATCAAAGTTATTATGGATAATCAAGAACCATCAACATCGTCTGCGGTGTCTTCGCAAATGGAAGCAACAACATCAACAAGTTTTTACTCTAGATTGACTAACATGCCTCATCAAGATATTGTTGTTTTTGGTTTATCAAGTGATTTAAATGATCTTAGTTTGCCTACTAAATGTGACATTTTAAAATATTATTTTTTTAAGTGATCGTGCTAAATTTGAAAACAAAATGTTCTCGTATAAAAATTTTACTCCTCACGTAACAGATAAATTGATCCAAATTTGGTGTAAATTAAATATTGAAATCATTAATAGAAAGATTGTTTTAAAAAAATTAACTGGTTTGCTTGATAAATACCAGAAACATGTACAACATAGAAACAAAAGAGATGAATTTAAAGCATTTGTTGATTCAATAAACGAATTATTTTATATTGGCAAATGTAATTGCAAATTAAAAACAACAGAATGCTCGTGTGGATTGATTCCAGAACATCTAAAAGAATTTATGATGGACCAGCATAATGTTAGAAAATTCATACCTGAATATACCTTGAATATTCAAGACGTTGAAGAAGTAGCTACAACAATACCAACACTTACAACTGGTACCGATGATCCAAGTTACGAACCACCTGAATTACACATGGATGAAGATGAAAATGAAGCAACAACAGAAGTTCCAGAAGCAACTGTTCAAATGAGACGAGGTCATTAAACTCAAAGATACGATGTCTTAAATTTTGCTATGATGTGTGATAGATTCGGTGTTTCAGATAGAGTCGCTTCATGTTTAGCAACAGCTTTATTCGAAGATATAAATTTTAGAGATGTTCATGGTAATCTTGTTATTATGGATAAATCAAAAGTGGCTAGAGAAAAAGTTAAATCTAGAGATGCAGTGCTTCGTACACGACATACAAATTCTTCCATAACTGCATTCTCTTTCGATGGTAGAAAAAATGACTCATTAACTACAGAGAAAATTAATGACAAATTTCATACCACTATGGTACGATCCAACTAAACTCAGAGTTTACAAAAAATATATCTTAAATTTCAATGCTACTGATTATGTCAATATGGTTGATATGAATAACGACGATATATTATTTGAACCAGCATTTACTCGACAGATTCCATATGATCACTTGGTAGAATACTTAGATTTCGTTGAACCACCACTGGCTGATCCACAAATTCCAATGCACATACAAGGAACAGAAAGACATGTACAATTATTAACGAGTGTTTCAAAACGAGTTATAGAAAAGAATCGTGAAGGAGTTATGGCAGTGACATTAGAAAGTCGTAAGAAAACTCCTCGAATGGAAAGTAAAAAGGACCTTAAAAAATAATATTACCACGTTAAAACATTAAATTGTAGGTCGAGAATAATATTTAAAAATAAATTGAATAAAAAATGTAAAAATAGTGTTTTTTGTTGAAACCTTGAAAATGTTGATTTTTTCAAATCGATTTTCCTACAAAAAGGAGTTCGAAAACAAAAAAATTGATCGTAATAAAAGTTGTTGGAAATTATCTGAACTTTCATAATCTCAATTCAGAATTTATTAGTTAAAAGTTCATTTTAGGCTATTTTTCGACAAAAAATTCTTAATATCTCTACTAAAAATAAAAAAATATTGGTATCAATACAGATTCTGAAAGGTGATAAAAATACCTTTCAAACAAGCCCAGATTGAGGAATCTACTATAATGCTATCCGATTTTATGACGAATTTAATTAAATTATTCTATGTATATATATTTTGAAATTTTGGAGGGCTCCAAATCCGACTTACAGCTATGGTCTCTTGAGCAAAATTTCTCAGAATCACCTATAGATTACGTTTTTGCTACACGCTCCATCAAAAAAAAAAATTAACCCGCCCTAATATATATATATATATATATATATATATATATATATATATATATATATAAAATTTACACGAAAGATGGTCTAATCTTACACCTCAATGGTGTAGTGAACATTAATTAATACAGGTCCATGAAGACTAACTGGTGGATCGCTAGACAATATTGTTTCTGGGTTATTACCCTTCGTCAGTAGCGATTACCAAGAACCTTAGTTGTTGAAATACCTTTACATGTAGTGGCCATCAAAACTTCATGGACCTGTATTAATTAATGTTCACTACACCATTGAGGTGTAAGATTAGACCATCTTTCGTGTAAATTTTACATTTTTCTGTCATATTTGACAAGACACATTTTCAATATATATATATATATATATATATATATATATATATATATATATATATATATATATATATATATATATATATATATATATATTGAAAATGTGTCTTGTCAAATATGACAGAAAAATGTAAAATTTACACGAAAGATGGTCTAATCTTACACCTCAATGGTGTAGTGAACATTAATTAAAACAGGTCCATGAAGACTAACTGGTGGATCGCTAGACAATATTGTTTCTGGGTTATTACCCTTCGTCAGTAGCGATTACCAAGAACCTTAGTTGTTGAAATACCTTTACATGTAGTGGCCATCAATATGTTGACACTGGACATTTGACAGTCGTCTTGTTTACTCGCCGCGAGGTGTTAGACAAGGTATCGTCTTGTCAGTGTTCTGTTGTCAGTGGTTCATTAGGAGTGATTGGCTCGCGCCAAGAAGTTTTGATGGCCACTACATGTAAAGGTATTTCAACAACTAAGGTTCTTTGTAATCGCTACTGACGAAGGGTAATAACCCAGAAACAATATTGTCTAGCGATCCACCAGTTAGTCTTCATGGACCTGTTTTAATTAATGTTCACTACACCATTGAGGTGTAAGATTAGACCATCTTTCGTGTATATATATATATATATATATATATATATATATTTTCATAAATCAATTAATTCATGTCATTTAAAATCAGTCGCAGGTTTTTGTGCGCAGACTGATATGCGGTTAGTGGTTCAACGAATAGCAGCTGAAACAACAGGGCGATGACGAATGTATTTTATGCACTTGCCACAAAACATCTAATCCCAAGTCTTTAGATTAATCAGAATAATGTTTTAGGTTCATGTCAGGCGTATCGTTCGGTAAATAACTAAGTACTCTATACATTTATTTAGATTACTTACTCCATATTAATATTCAAAAGATTACAGTAGAACAATTGTCAATTCACCATTTATCGCAAAGTTGATCTCGTCAAACCAAGCGCTATAAAACCGATGAGCATATACATAACACCTTACACAATACCACACATTAATTTACTTGCAGATCCATTTTTCTAGATACCTCTAGTAGCTATATTTAGACATAAAATGATTGCGTCAATGTTACCCAAAATGTTACAATAAACTTTCATTAAAGTATCTAGCTCTTTATGCAATTTTAGGCAATTTTTTGCTCTTGTCTTATTGAATTATTTTTGTTAGATAGGCTTTTTATCGATTAGTTGATTAATATTAATAATCAAATGGTTGCAGCAGAAATATTGTCAACTCACCGTTTATCGTTGTTTTGATATCATCTCCGCTAGAAAGCATCAGTGGCGCACGGTAGTCCTGTACCATTCATTGACATAAAGCTCCACACACACATACATTGTAGCGTTAGTAACAATGGTACCACATGAAAATATAAATAGCACCCTTTACAATACAGCATTTACGATACATAGAGTTACTTACAGGGGTCCGGGGTCCCGCCCGGTACCACGTTGCGTTTAGTAGCTATCCTTGAATCGGTCACGTTATCAGCTTTGGACACCTTTACCGTTTGTTGGATATCTTCGCATGTTAATGTACACCTGAAATATTAAGTACTTGCCGTACTAGGAGTTCAACCCGTGGAGATTCAGGGAACCAGTGGTCGGCAGATCCCATGTCGTGCCTAGGAATCGTACGTGGACCTTGCTCGGTAGGCAACTTGGGATATTATCATACCTTGCCTTCTGGACATACGGTTCCAGAATCACTGTACACCCATTACATCGGGGACAGATCGGGGCTCCCCAATAACCACGCCTCTTATCGGAGGCATAAGACTCATAGCTCGCTACTCGATTCTGACTAAATGATTAGCCGACCTCCATAGCACACAGCGGGGGCCCTCACTACTCGACTCGCACAGTCACCACACACGAGACTCAACCACACGGGTAATGACCCGCCTCACCGCAAAGGTGACATTGCATATAACAAAAGAAGAGGTACAACGTAATACATAAATAATATACAGACAATTATATCTTACCAACGCCACTGCTCTCTAACACATGCATCGTCCTTTAACACAACTCACAAAACTATGCGAAGTTACACACAACTCAATGTTCACATCTTTATAATACGCCCTTTTGCACGCCACTGCAAGTGGTAACAGATATTCGTTAGGGTGTGAACTACGCAGCACCATTGTGTCGTTTCTTAAGCTCGCTCATAATTTAAAGGACGCCCCCTACTTAACCCGTAACTGATTGGCTTAACAAATCTGTGCACATTCGTATGCATTTTAGGGAATCTAAATAAAAAGGGAAACATGTATTTCTGCAACTATATCTGCGCTACATTTTCATATTACATAATAATAATAAACTAAATGATACACGTAAAAAAATAACAAATTAGTATTCTCATACATTCAGTAGCAACCGCATTGTATTACAAGTACCGAATTGTCTTAAGACAATTTTATTTAAAATTGGAAAATTTCATTTAAATTTACGGAACCGTAAAGGAATATACGAAGATAACAACGATAATTTATGGAAAATACTCCACAGCGAATTAGACGGTTATGTAAGTGGCAAAAATTCTCATCCTAGAAATTCCTGTAGTTACTGCATATATTTTACCTACATTTCTATAAATAGTTGTCATATTGCTCTTCTTGGTACCCCACTCTATTTGCATCATTTTATGTATGAGCTTTATTCCATCTTTTTTTATCATTTCCGGTCTTATGTCGTCAATCCCTAGAACCTTTCCTATTCTTGATGTTTTGACTGCCTCTTCTACTTCTCCTATTTTTATTTTTTCTCTTATTATGTGTTCTTCTTCCTGTTCTTGGTTTTATTCTTTATCTCAGGTTATCCTTTCATTAGTTCTCTATTATCTACTGACTGACTAGTATTTCTATTCCATCAGAGATATCGTTTCCTTCCTTGTTGGCCAGTGGATTCTTTCTTAATATCTGGTAAAGTGCCTACGAGGTTCCTCAGACGTTTCATTCCATTTTCTAACCAAATTCTTGAGGCTTTTACCATTTTGTCACTTTTTCTCTTTGTTTTTTTATACATTTCACACATTTCATCTTTGCTTTTTTCTAAATAAGTTTTCCACAGTGTGTTTTTCTTTTTGACCTCGTTTTCAATCCTGCTGTTTGTAATTTTGTACTCCTCAAACGTCTCCAGCCACAGCCATTAGTTCTTCAAAGTAATTCCACAGGATACTTAGATCCATATTTTGTATTTCTTGCGGATTTTTATTTCTATTTCGAGTTGGAATTTTCTCCTCTTTGTTTCTTCTTTATCCAGTCGATTTTTTTGGTATTTCACCGAATTTGCCAATTGTTTCTTCTAATCTTTCGGGGTCATTTCCTACCTTACCATTTAGGTAACCGATAATTTCAGGTACCTTGTATTCTCCTAATTCGTCTAGTTCCTGTATAGCCGTTCCTTCATGTGGTCCGTAAATAATGTTACATAGTTATAATGTCCATGTTTTTATATCTTACCATCAGTATACTTTCTGATACATTTTCTTTTCTGACTCCTTCTTTGACATAATCGGATTTTTTTTCGTTTCTGTAATTGATAGTAGTTCTAGTCTTGTTTTTTCAAATACTACTCTAACTCTTCTTCTTTGTTGTTCTAACATTCCAAGTGCCTATGTACCAATAATCCATTTTTTAAATCTCATTATCCTTATTCTTCACTTGCGCTGTTTTTTCCGTATATTCCTCTCACATTATTTTTATTCTTATTTATCATTAGTTCCTTGCCTCTCGCAGTTCTGTCATCAGTTTTGTCTTCGTTAGTTTTTTGGTTCAGTGCTCGTCTGCTGCGTTTTTATTACTAGTGCTTGCTTCTCCTTACCCCGTTTCCACATTACACTACTTAGTTTCTGATATCTAGACTCTGATGTATTACTGGATTTCTTTTTCAGTCAGGTCGTTATTTATAAAAACTATGTCTGCCTTGAAGTCTTACTTTTGGTTTTCATCAGTTTTATTTTCTCCTCCCACATCTTGCATTTCCACTAAACACGTTTTGTTAACTATCTTCTTAACTTTTTTGTCTTTGCTCCCATCTTCAGGACTCTTACATAAAGTTCTACACCGCTTCTTTTAGCATTCTGTTATCGTTCGTGTCTATATTCATCCCTGTCATAATCAGGTTATTTCGCGTCTTTTGTCTCTCAAGACTAACGATTCTCGCATTTGGTCTTGAATTTCCTTATTTCCTTAATACTATTATCCATTTTATCTTCAAATTTTTCTTCATTCTTTTTGACTCCTCCAGTTTTTAGATAGTAAATCACCTAGTTTACCTTTGACTGGCGCCCTTCTAGTTAGTTTCTTGCTCTGGACTTTCCTATTCTCTTTTTCTCTTCTGATCTACGGTCTCCGTTGCAGTAAGTCTCCATGTATTGCACTTTATTAGATCTATTCATACATACATAATCCAGAAACCGTGATTTTGGGCGCCAACAAGGTTAATACCCGCATGGTTCTGCTCTGCTCAGTCGAAACATTTCTTCTCTGATAATGTATGCGAAGATGTTGGACGTTGTTGGGCGAAATATCGTTTACTAAAGAATCAACAATACCCAATGAAATTATGCAATCCAACCAAATATTCCATATAACGAATACTCCTTAATACTAATAAATGTATAATAATACATAAAATATTTTTCAAGCAATTCTAACAATATATATACGTAACAATTCACCTACTGACTCTTTGTCAATAATAATGCTAACATTTTATTCAAAGAAATTACACATATGTATAAAATACATTCGCGGTATAGATAAGCGTTGCATTTATTATCCGTTTAACGAGTAGATGTAAAAACGGCGTGGCCTCCGCGTCAATAGCCAATTTTACACTCTACATACAAATTAAAAATCACCGGAACGCAAACACGATTACCGAATTTCGTGGTTGCGTGCTTTGGGGTTGAAAAATTCCACCAATAGACAACTTCTATTCAAACTTCAAACTTGTGTGGGGAGGCGCATAATTTTATCTAACGGGTAAACGGGCTATAGTCGAATGCGTTATGGCTACAATTGCATCAAAACCTTAAAATTTCATAGCGGCGATATTACATAACGTTTAAGATATACCTGCATACAAACCATTTGCCTGATACTTAAGTTGCATAAATATTGACAGCGAAATAAATTACGCAATTACAAACTATGCGCTTCATTGTAAGATCGATATTTTTATTGAAGATATAAGCAGTCCAATTTTTCGTCGTAGCGATTCGCCTTTGAGCTTGTTGTAATTGTAGGGACATTTATCAAATAGTCAAACACCGATTCAAACTACATAATCGATACAACTCGATTTAAACGCAACGTACAATTGGACTAATTTTAACGACCATGATCTCACCTCTTTCTTTACGGTCAACTGAACCAGAATCACTCGAATGCTTATCACGCCGGTTATCGATTGAATATCATAAGGTGGGAAGACAAACTCTCCTGTTCACAATCTTGAAATTTAATAGAATATTATTTAACGAACTGTAATGTTTAAGTAATGCTTAAGTTTTTATATATCCGAGTAAGTAAATGCCCTTACTACGAGTTGCCTAGTAGAGTGAAGTCGGTGATTGTGTAATACTCGTAGTTCGGTAATGTGGAATACAATAATATTTTAGAGACAGGACACATTACTTCTATAGCTGTAACTTGCTATATAACCTCAGAATTCAAAAAGTTTCAAATCCAATAAACCCGAAGTTTACGCAAATGGTTGGAGAAATTGTTGTCAGCATCACAGAACTTACTCGCTTTACAAAAGGTAAGTTAACGAACAAGACTCTTGCATGAACATATGATTTTCCGTTAAATCATGTTTTATAAGATTTAAAAATTTTATATTGCTAAAATTGATGAAAACGGTATTATGGAATACCGACAGGTGTGGTAATGTGGAATATATTCCACGTTAACCGACTGACTTTAATTTGTGACTTTTATATTAATTGATGGAAAAGTGAAAAAATGCCAAAGAAAAACCTCAAAGAGCACAAACAGATGCTCCATGATATTAAACAAGCTGTACAGGCAGTTCATTTGAATAGAATGGGCCATTTAGCTGACAGCCAAGCATTATGGAATGCCTAGAACTACTCAATTTAAATATTGCAAAAGTCAAATAGATGCTGCAGAAATAAGCATGCGTCCTTTGAGAAGGAAACCGACTCTGGCAACAGAGTAAGATGCAGAAATGGTTAAGTATCTACTTTCGATGGAATCAAAATTATTTGGTTTGATTAGAAAAGACGTTCGATGTATGGCATATCAACTAGCAATCAGAAATAAAGGCATCAAGAAGTAATCAGCATTAGAAAACCAACAGGTACATAATAATAACAATAATAATAATATTTATTTTCAATATATCTACAGGACAAGCACAAGATCAAGATAATGGATAATATTTGAACATATATTGAAAAACGCAAGGCGAAGTTTAGTTACAGTGAAACACTATGTACCAATCTTACACTTAAGCTTGAATAAAGTATAACAAAAAAAATAAATATATATATATATATATTTGTTTTTCAAAATTGCTCACACAGAATTAGTTTAAGTTAACTTTGAGGCATTCAGTTATTTATTTTTTTTGTTATACTTTATTCAAGCTTAAGTGTAAGATTGGTACATAGTGTTTCACTGTAACTAAACTTCGCCTTGCGTTTTTCAATATATGTTCAAATATTATCCATTATCTTGATCTTGTGCTTGTCCTGTAGATATATTGAAAATAAATATTATTATTATTGTTATTATTATGTACCTGTTGGTTTTTAATGCTGATTACTTCTTGATGCCTTTATTTCTGATTGCTAGTTGATATGCCATACATCGAACGTCTTTTCTAATCAAACCAAATAATTTTGATTCCATCGAAAGTAGATACTTAACCATTTCTGCATCTTACTCTGTTGCCAGAGTCGGTTTCCTTCTCAAAGGACGCATGCTTATTTCTGCAGCATCTATTTGACTTTTGCAATATTTAAATTGAGTAGTTCTAGGCATTCCATAATGCTTGGCTGTCAGCTAAATGGCCCATTCTATTCAAATGAACTGCCTGTACAGCTTGTTTAATATCATGGAGCATCTGTTTGTGCTCTTTGAGGTTTTTCTTTGGCATTTTTTCACTTTTCCATCAATTAATATAAAAGTCACAAATTAAAGTCAGTCGGTTAACGTGGAATATATTCCACATTACCACACCTGTCGGTATTCCATAATACCGTTTTCATCAATTTTAGCAATATAAAATTTTTAAATCTTATAAAACATGATTTAACGGAAAATCATATGTTCATGCAAGAGTCTTGTTCGTTAACTTACCTTTTGTAAAGCGAGTAAGTTCTGTGATGCTGACAACAATTTCTCCAACCATTTGCGTAAACTTCGGGTTTATTGGATTTGAAACTTTTTGAATTCTGAGGTTATATAGCAAGTTACAGCTATAGAAGTAATGTGTCCTGTCTCTAAAATATTATTGTATTCCACATTACCGAACTACGAGTATTACACAATCACCGACTTCACTCTACTAGGCAACTCGTAGTAAGGGCATTTACTTACTCGGATATATAAAAACTTAAGCATTACTTAAACATTACAGTTCGTTAAATAATATTCTATTAAATTTCAAGATTGTGAACAGGAGAGTTTGTCTTCCCACCTTATGATATTCAATCGATAACCGGCGTGATAAGCATTCGAGTGATTCTGGTTCAGTTGACCGTAAAGAAAGAGGTGAGATCATGGTCGTTAAAATTAGTCCAATTGTACGTTGCGTTTAAATCGAGTTGTATCGATTATGTAGTTTGAATCGGTGTTTGACTATTTGATAAATGTCCCTACAATTACAACAAGCTCAAAGGCGAATCGCTACGACGAAAAATTGGACTGCTTATATCTTCAATAAAAATATCGATCTTACAATGAAGCGCATAGTTTGTAATTGCGTAATTTATTTCGCTGTCAATATTTATGCAACTTAAGTATCAGGCAAATGGTTTGTATGCAGGTATATCTTAAACGTTATGTAATATCGCCGCTATGAAATTTTAAGGTTTTGATGCAATTGTAGCCATAACGCATTCGACTATAGCCCGTTTACCCGTTAGATAAAATTATGCGCCTCCCCACACAAGTTTGAAGTTTGAATAGAAGTTGTCTATTGGTGGAATTTTTCAACCCCAAAGCACGCAACCACGAAATTCGGTAATCGTGTTTGCGTTCCGGTGATTTTTAATTTGTATGTAGAGTGTAAAATTGGCTATTGACGCGGAGGCCACGCCGTTTTTACATCTACTCGTTAAACGGATAATAAATGCAACGCTTATCTATACCGCGAATGTATTTTATACATATGTGTAATTTCTTTGAATAAAATGTTAGCATTATTATTGACAAAGAGTCAGTAGGTGAATTGTTACGTATATATATTGTTAGAATTGCTTGAAAAATATTTTATGTATTATTATACATTTATTAGTATTAAGGAGTATTCGTTATATGGAATATTTGGTTGGATTGCATAATTTCATTGGGTATTGTTGATTCTTTAGTAAACGATATTTCGCCCAACAACGTCCAACATCTTCGCATACATTATCAGAGAAGAAATGTTTCGACTGAGCAGAGCAGAACCATGCGGGTATTAACCTTGTTGGCGCCCAAAATCACGGTTTCTGGATTATGTATGTATGAATAGATCTAATAAAGTGCAATACATGGAGACTTACTGCAACGGAGACCGTAGATCAGAAGAGAAAAAGAGAATAGGAAAGTCCAGAGCAAGAAACTAACTAGAAGGGCGCCAGTCAAAGGTAAACTAGGTGATTTACTATCTAAAAATCGGAGGAGTCAAAAAGAATGAAGAAAAATTTGAAGATAAAATGGATAATAGTATTAAGGAAATAAGGAAATTCAAGACCAAATGCGAGAATCGTTAGTCTTGAGAGACAAAAGACGCGAAATAACCTGATTATGACAGGGATGAATATAGACACGAACGATAACAGAATGCTAAAAGAAGCGGTGTAGAACTTTATGTAAGAGTCCTGAAGATGGGAGCAAAGACAAAAAAGTTAAGAAGATAGTTAACAAAACGTGTTTAGTGGGAGCAATTTTGAAAAACAAATATATATATATATATATATATATATATATATGTTAGTTCTTCTAGATCGCTTAGACCGAGAAGACCAACCTGAAGATGGCAATTGTGACATTGCCGAAACGTCGGAACAACCCTTACAGGGATAATTCTACAACGCGGTTCATTACCCGAGAAAAAAGCAGAACATATATATATATATATATATATATATATATATATATATATATATAATGTCATGATATAAATTATAAATTTAAAATATATGTAGATATAATTATAATTATTAAAAATTTTTGTATGTACAATATGAAAACGATGTAGCCATGAAAAACACGTACATCAATGTCAAATATTCGACAGTTTTTATATAAAAATCAGATACGCATGAACATTTGAGATTGGTGTCCGTGGAGATGTATAAATAAAAAAAAAAATTTGGACGTTTATAACGGACACACGTGTTTCAATTACGTTCAAGTAAAAAGACAATTAATAGGGACCAATTGTCCACATTTATAAAATAAAAACACTTCAAAGAAGTAAGAAGAATCATTACATTATTGGCAATCCAACGTGGGGCAACACTTCAAAGAAGTAAGAAGAATCATTAAATAATTAGCAAACCCAACGTGCAACACTTCAAAGATCATTACAAGTATCATTACATAATTGGCGCCCAACGTGGGGCTATTTGAAAAGGATTTCCGATACATTAAGTTAAACGTATCGACTGGAATCGAAGGGCGAAAAGAGAAATAACGATGGATACCAGGCACAGAATTCAAAGGAAGGCAGACGAGAATGCAGAACGAAGGGATGACATGCCACCAGAAGGACATACTAAGGACGTAGATATGATGACATTTATGCGGAACATGATGGAAGGAGTGCAACAGAAATTGGAACAAAGACTTGGAGAGAAGCTGGAAGTAATACAACAGAAGATGGAAGTAGGACAAGCGAAGATGGAAGGAGTACAACAGAAATTGGAACAAGGACTGAGAGAGAAGATGGAAGTAATACAACAGAAGATGGAAGTAGGACAAGCGAAGATGGAAGGAGTACAACAGAAATTGGAACAAGGACTGGGAGAGAAGATGGAAGTAATACAACAGAAGATGGAAGAAGGACAGGAGGAATTAAAACAAGAGCTGGGAGCAAAGCTGGAACAAAATCAAGAAGAACTACTGTTGAAGATAAAAGACGGGAAGAATGAATTGAGACAGGAATTTCAACTTGAATTGACGGGTATTTATGATAAGATAAATAAAAAAATAGTTGTACAAGTTGGTCAATTATATATGCTTGAGAGCGAAAATGTTGTAATTAAAAATAACATAAATGTAATCACGAGTGAAGTAGGGGGAATGAAAGAAAATTTAGAAGTGAATATTAGAAGGGTTGAGGAATTAGAAACAGCTAACAATGAATTAAAAGAAAGTCAACAAAAATCACAACAGAAAATAGAAAAAGATATGCTAGAAATAATTAATTTAAAAACGGTTACTGGATCAAATGTCAATATCAGTTTAGATTCATTGCAAAAATTCTACGGGGATAATAGAAATAATGCGATGTCATACTTAAAGGAATTAAAAATATTTATGTGTGATATAAGGGAAGGGAGGAAACAAATGCAGATTATTAGAACGACTTTAAAGGAAGATGCGAGTTTGTGGTTTGATACGATTGAAAGTCAATGTCAAAATTATGAAGAATTTGAGATTAAATTTTTAAAACAATATTTTGGGAAAGTATAGAACAGGTACAAGACTATCCAGGGAATCTTACGCTTTGAAAAAGTTGTCAATGGTACAATATTTAACACCAAAATTATCTAATGAAGAGTTGATTAAATATTTAGCGAGACATTTTGATAATGAAATACAAAGAACGGTAGTAGTCCAAAGAATCGAACAATTTGATGAATTTTTAGATTTATTGAAAAGGTACGACGATGTAGATAAAGAGGTTAAATATGTTAATAATTTTAATAAACAATACAATGGAGAAAATAATAAGGGAAATGATAGGAACTGGAGAGATAGACCAGGACAACGAAGATATGGCAATGAAAATCAAAGGAAATGGGAAAATAATGTAATTGCTAGGGATTATGGAAACAATATTGGAAAGGGGGATCTAAGGAAGAAAAGATGCAAGATGAAGCAGGCAGTTCTAAGACTTTTTTATAAATCAAATCAAAATTGGGAGGGCATGTTCAACCTATGAAAATCCTAATAATTTTATATTAGAGGGAAATACGACAATTTTAGAAGAGGAAGATTTATTATTTATAAAGGGAAATATTTTTGATAAAGAAATTAAAATGTTGATTGATACTGGGGCAGAAAATTGTTTAATTAGTAAGAATTTTATAAATAAACATTATGAAATATTCAAAGATAGAATTATACCAACCAATAAAATAGAATTGATATCAGCCATTAAAAGTAAGTTAACGAATATAGAAAAATTAATTATGGTAGATATTAACATAAATAAAGAAAATTATAGCATAGAATTATTAATAACGCCAGGTCTGAAATTTGATTGCATAATAGGAATAGATTTCATGAAGAAGTATTTAATGAGAATTGATATGAAAAATAAACAAATCTTAATAGAAAATAATAAAGTTAAATGGATAAAGACAGATGTAAATGGCGAACAAGGTAGTAAAGAAGTGATTGTAAACAACATAAGTATGGACAAAGTTAATGAAGGTATTAGTGAAGAAAGGGGAATAATTGATATAAATGTAGAAGGGAAAGAACGGGAAAAAATTATCAAAATGTTAAAAGAAAATATAGAATTGATAAATAATCAACATACCATAGCTACGGGATATGAACATCATTTAAATGTTGTTGAACTGGAACCTTTCAAATGTAAAGTTTATCCTATACCATTTGCATATAGGGAACAAGTTAGGACGGAAATAAGTAAAATGATTGCACAAGGGATAATAGAAACATCAAAAACTAATTATGTGAATCCAATAGTTGTTGTCAAAAAGAAAGAAGGGTCGATAAGGTTGTGTTTAGATGCAAGGAAATTAAATTCAATTACAAAACCTCAATATGAAGCACCACAAACGATAGAAACTTTGTTAAGTAAATGTAGGAACAAAAGAATATTTTCTAAATTAGATTTCAAGAATTCATTTTGGTTAATACCATTAGATGTACAATCGAGGAGATTTACTGGATTCAGTGTAGAAGGACATATCTATCAATTTAGAGTCGTACCATTTGGGTTATCTAGTTCAAGTACAGCATTAATAAGAACTGTACAAGCAATATTAGATAAATATGAAGATTTCTGTATACATTACATTGATGATATCTTAATTTACAGTGAAACAATCGAGGAACACATAATTCATATTGAAAAGGTTCTCATAGAATTTAAAAAAACGGGAATGAAATTAAATATAGGTAAATGTCAATTTGTAAAAGAAAAGGTTATATTTTTAGGTTTTGAAATTAGTAAAAATGAGATAAATGTACAAGAGGATAGATTAAAGGAGATTACAAATTATCCTAGACCAATAAATATAAGGAAATTGAGAGGGTTTCTAGGAATTTTGAATTACTATAAAAAGTTTATTCCAAATATGGCAGAAAAAGCAGAACCATTATTTAATTTGTTAAAAAAAAAATGTTAAATGGAATTGGTCCGAAGATAAACAGGAGTCATTTGAGGAATTAAAAAGATGGTTTTGTTAAAAGCCTAAACTTAATACAACCAGATTTTAAAAATAATTTTATTTTAAGAACAGATGCATCACAAGTAGCTATTTCGGGGGAATTGATACAAGAAGATGAAAACAGGAATCAAATACCTATATGTTTTGTTTCAAGAATTTTAAGGAAAAATGAAATAAATTACACTACCGCCGAAAAGAAAATGTTAGCAATAGTTTATGCCATGGCGAAATTAAAATATTATTTACTAGGAAGGAAATTTATAATAGAAACAGATAATTCTTCATTAGCATATTTGAGAAATACTAGATATTTAAATAACAGAATTTATAGGTGGGCATTATCAATTCAAGAATATGATTTTGAAATTAAACATATTATGGGAAAGGACAATATTACAGCAGATGCGTTAAGTAGAATGTACAATAAAAGAGAGGAAAATAGGAAAGTTATGGTAAATGAAATAAAAATTAAATATGAAGAGGAAATTTACAATATGGATACAATAAAAGAGGTACAAAAATCTAATTGTTTTGATGAAATTAGAAAAAAATTAAAGGAAATGAAAGTTTACAAGGGGTATTTCATGAAGCTACAGATTATATGTAAAAGGTTAAACGAGCAAGAGTTAATTGTGCTAGATGACAAACATGGAAAAGTAATTATAAAAGATTTACATGAAAGTTTAGGACATTTAGGCAATAGGAGACTATGGATGGTGTTTAGAGAAAGGTGGTACATTAAGAATGATATGAAATTGATCAAAGAGTATATTAAAACGTGTGTAAAATGTATGTTTGGAAAAGAGAAAAATTTTAAGAATTTTGGAGAAGCAAGAACGGTAGAAGTTGAAAATGTTTTAGATTTGGCAATTGATTTTGTATGTAATTTAATACCAACAAAACATGAATATCGGCATATATTAATAATGGTAGATATATTTAGTAAATATGTGAAATTATATCCAACAAGATATTGCACTACGGAAGTTGTGGTGAATAAATTGAATAATTATATAGAAGAAATTGGAAAACCAAGAAGAATATTGACAGACAACGCAACCTATTTTACTAATGATAAATTTAGGAATAAATTAGAAGAAAGATGGATAAAATTAAATTTAACAAGCATAAGACATCCTCAAGCGAATCCCAGTGAAAGATATGTACAAGAAACAATAAAATTACTGAGGTTATACACACATGAAAGACATGATCAATGGGATACTTATGTGAAAGAGGTTGAAATGATTATTAATAATACACCAAGTACTATAACGAATTATACACCTATAACATTGATGAAGGATATTTATCCAGATAGACCATGGAAGCAGACGAAAGGAAATTTGGAATTAGAAGACATAATTAAGAAATGCAGGAAACGGATGAAGAAAAATGCAGACAAGTATAAACTAAGAGAAAATAGAAGAAAACGTAAACATTTAACATTTAAAATGGGAGAATTGGTAATCGTGAAAAGATTAACGACAGGTAGAATATGTGATGGACAATGTGAAAAATTAACATTACCATATACAGGACCATACATGGTAACAGGAATTTTTTGAGATACATATGAATTAATGGACTGCAATAAAGAAGCTATAAAAGGCAGATATAATACCAACTCATTGTATCCTTATTTTATTTGTAAGAATTGAAAGTTAAATACTGTTAAGATTTAGCGTGAATGCAAAATACTTTAAGTATTAAAGGGGAAAATGTCATGATATAAATTATAAATTTAAAGACACATTTTAATATATATATATATATATATATATATATATATATATATATATATATATATACATATATTTAGAGAAAAGTAACAATTCAACTAGAATTTTAAATCGACATTTCAAACCCATCTTATAAATCAAATCAATCTGCCGCCATCAAATTGCAGTGCAAGCAGATGCTGTTGCATGGTTCTCTTAAAACTATTTTTAGTTAGGCTTTTCATGAAATCAGGTATTGCATTGTATAATTTGTAGATGCAACGCAGTTCGGTGCATATGTGGAGTTATTAGACCCTTGTTCCTGATATTTAAATTGTGTACGTCCGGTCTAAACCATATTTTCTCGTACAGATAGACAGGGGATTTGCATTGCACGATATAGTGATAAAGGCATGCAGCCTGCTGTGTTACACATATGCTTATGCATATTCAGCCAATTACAAATACGAAGAGAATGTGTGATATGCAATCGTATTAATCGTATTAATACCATAGACATAGCGGAGGCAAGCATTTTGTACGCTTTGAATTCTGTTCTGATTACATACATCAATACAAGGGTGGCACAGTACACGAAATGAGACAGCACTAAGGAATTATGTAGTAAAAGTGTAATATCCTTCGCTAGGTAGGATCTGTGTTGGTACAGCATTCTCAGATTTATCAAAGCACGCTGTATATATTTAACTATTTGTGTCCTAAACCTGAAACTATTGTCAATATATAAGCCAAGATTTTTTGCCTCATCAACAGTAGAAATTTCTTTGCCACCCATATGTAAATGAACGACATTTTTAAGATTTTTGCAAAATTTTTGGTTTCCAAATAACATAATATGAGATTCAGAAGGGTTCAAATACAAAGAGTGTTCTGACAGACAGAAAAGACCATATCCAAGTCATTTTGAATATCTTGAAGAGCAATGCGATAATTACGCGGCGAAAATGAATAATAAATTTGAGTGTCGTCTGCGTACATACGCGCGCATCACCTCTTTAAACTCTTAAACAAGTCCCAAGTATATAACGAAAACAGTAAGGGACTGGTCAAAAAACTTTGTAAAAGACTGAATGACACAGCATCGTCATTAAGGCACTAGACCACGGTGAAAAATAATTTTTTTCCTTATTTTTTTTTCTTCATTTTCTGAAAGATGCATTTGTCAATAATGCTCTCACCGAATATTTTACAGAAATTCGTCAAATTGATGGAGATACAGCATTTTATGTGAACCGTTGCTAGCGTACTACCGCGCCGAGCGGCAGTCGTACGATTCGTATATATAATATCATTCGATTTGTTCGGTCCCACATATGTATATATTAACAATTAATTAAGTTAGTTTAGATATGCGCAATCCAGTGCAAAATATTCGCTACAATTATTTCGTTTCGACCCTCAGAATATTTTGCATACGAAATTAGTCCCAAATTCACGGCTGTCCAGGTACAGATGATTCGACAGATGCGCCAGGTAACGGTCGGTTCGATTGTTTACATTTATTACTCATTTTTCCAAATTAAAAACCCAAAAACTCTTGTACGGTCACGTACAAGACGTTATCTATTTCAATACAATTGCGGCCCGATATTAAGCGCTGAATTCCCCGTTTTACATAAGCCGTCACGAAACTGCCACTAATATTGCATCAATACTTTTTAACAATGGTCACATTGGCCTCAGAAATGTATTGGAGATATTAGACATCAAAATTTGTGACGCACTCTACCAATATTGTCAAAACATCGACGAGAAACGAATATGCGAAGCCGAGCACGAAGCCGAAAAAAGCACGCATGAGGGTCGTCTTCGTGCAAAACATGGAAAAATAATGATTCTCTGGACGCTGAAGAGCTGTTGTATGGTCCAGGAATAGCTGACTAAACGTAAGAAACAAGAAAAAATAGACCGAGAAAATAGTTAGTTTGTCTGTTGAATTATGCTTCAGCAAAACTTTGAACGCGTTTTTCTCGAAAACTACTTTTTCAACCTGGTTGACAGCATATTAGAAAAACTATACATCCGATTTGCATGCACCAAGTCTTAAACTGTTCGAAAATGTAGTCTCTATGGCACCACGTAGGGGTTTTTTTTATAATAAATCTCCTTCTATTTTTTTTTTCATATGAACGATGAAAATTTTTCATAAAAATCGAAAATAAAATTCGCTGGTCCGCCATTTTTTTTTCTTCTAGATATCAAAATTCCCCTACGTGATGCCATAGACACATATGTCTAGTTTCTAAATATATTTTTATTTTATTTTTTAGATCTGCCGTATGGCTTAATCGCTGTCAACCACCGCGCGCGTAGTCTCCTCTTAGGAGCGGCGTACACCGCAAACTATACTTTAGATTCAAGTATAAAAATTTGTATACAGTCTTCTATATGCATATATTGACAATAAACATTGATGAAATGAATTGCATTCATCATTCGCTTGAAAATAATTATGAAAGATACACCTTCGTACCGCGCACGCACCGTGGTCTGGTGCCTTAAGACCAATGTAGTGTAATATAGAAGTTAGAATGTTATGATCTACAGTGTCGAAAGCTTTAATAAAATCGAGTAGCGTCAAAACTGACGCAAACCCCTTGTCGGTGGCAGATAAGATACTATCTGTAATATCCAACAATGCAGTTGCACAACTATGTCTCGCGCGAAACCCCGACTGATGGGCATGTAAAATGTTATAATTGTTGACATGCTGTCTTAACTGCATATTAATGATTTTTTCAAATATTTTTGACAAAACAGAAAGCAGACTAATTGGCCTCAGATCAGAATACTGTTTCGGCTTTGCTACTTTCGGTAAATGAATAACATGTGCGTGCTTCCATGCATCCGGAAATATATTTTCCAAAATGCAGATGTTTAGTATATGAACCAAGTACTTTAATATATAGGGACAACAAAGCTCAGACCGTCTGAACCACTAGAATTTGATGCGATTGTAAAAATAATCTTAGAAATTGTATCATATCGAGCCAATGTTATTTTTAGTTTGCGACCTGTTGTGACTTATAAGTTTGCTACTGGATAACGTTGCATTTGGCACACTATTCATAAAAATACTTGTTTATCTCATCTGCATTTTCTAAACTTGCTGGCAGATCCGCATAATTTTTATTTGAAATATTTAGCCGTGTCAATTCTTTCCATAACGTTTTTGAATCGGACGTCTTTAGTATGTGTTTAAAATAAGCTTTTTTCTAATTTATAATGCTATTCCTTACGTAATTTCTCCTTTCTTTGTAAAAGTTCCAGTGTACTACATTCTTAGTCCTTCTGAATTTCGACTTTGCCTTGTCTCGTAGTTTCATGAGCAGTTTTATAATTTCCGTAATCCACGGAGGTTTAGGTTTAGTTATAGTAACCGTTTTAAACGGAGCGTGTATATTGAATAATTCTATTAGCCTCTGGCTGAAACTATGGATTTTCGCGTTTATATCTGCGACGTAAAAAATATCATCCAATTTTGATAGTGCCAAATGTTCCCGTAACAACTGAAGATTGAAATTGCTGAAGTCACGGTACCTCAGAGCTTTAGGCTCAACGGTCGGACCCGTAATAATTATTTCACAATAAACAAGTTCATGATCTAATATTTCCACATTATGCACTCCAATATTCTTTACTAAACACATGTCTGTAACTATTATTAAATCTAACAGCAAAACTCGGTTCTCGGTAATTCTTGTTGGTTGTTTTATAATTTGGCGAAATCCCACGGCTTCAAGAGCGTTCATTAAATGAACAGTAGCAGGGTTATCTGGTTTTAGTAAATCTATGTTTAAGTCGCCCAAGCAAATTACTTGCTCTGATATCGGTAAACAATTTGCAAATAAAAGTTCGAGCTCCTCCACGAAACGCCGATATTGAATATTCGGCGGTCTGTAAAGAACACAAAAGACACACATTTTTGCTTGTACCCTAATACTCAACCATAATTGTTCAATGTTAGTATATGATTTAAAGTGCCAGAAATCCCTAATATAAAACCCAACACCACCGCCGCGAGTACCCCTATCCTTGCGTACGAACACGTATCCCGGTATATAAAGAGTAGCTGTAGATATTTCATGTGTTAACCAAGTTTCAGAGATTGCAACAACATCATACTTAAATTCTAATATATGGGTCATCAATTCATTAAAATGACACAGCATTGACCGGACATTAATGTGCCCTATTTTCATGTTACCTTACGCAAATCAACATAATCGATAACCAAATAATGATTTGTGGCATCAGTCGCCCGTGCTGTTGGCTTTAACAGGGGTTCCGTTAACGATTTTTTCAATCTTCTGGAAAACAAGTTGGACAAACACAAATACCCTGCTGATCGAATTTTCAACGTAAATGAAATGGGTCTCTGTATTGTGCAGTCCAAATGTCCTAGTGTCAAGAGGATAATTGTTAACCGTTGTACTGTGTATGAGTGTTTCAGGGATTTACATACCTCCATTAATTATTTTCCCGAGGAAAAAATCCAATGAACAACTGAAAAACGGAGCTCCGCCAGGTTGTATATTTGCCTTTCACCCGTCGGGATGGATCCAAACAAATTTCTTCACTGCGTGGTTCAACCACTTGTGCTTTTAATATTAAACGGGCACAATACGTACGTGAAAAATCTTGATGTGATAATAGCAGCCAGAAACAATTTTGTCACTATAGTAAGTCTTCCTCCACATACAACGCACAAAATCCAACCCTTGGATAAAACAGTAATGGGTTCTCTAAAAAGTTTCTACAATGAAGAGGTCAGATCGCTATTTAAAATTACAAACAGCCGAAAAACCATTAAATGATTTGCAACTACAGGATTTTATCCCGTTAACCGCAATGTCTTCGGGGATGAAGACTTTTGGCGGGAGAACAAAAAGCACAACAAATACCACTAGAGAATATTCAAGAAGCAGTTCATGAAATACCTCAGCAAGCACAAGCGGAAAATATTGAACTCATCCAGAGAGATTCACTGCAAACTGGACAAACAGAAAATGCTCAGCAAAAAGAAAACTCAGCTCAGAACGCTGCACCCCAAATTAATATCCATCCTCATGACATAAGTCATGCTACGAAAAAGAGGGACACGTGGAAGGCCGCCAGGAAAATCTAAAGTTATCACGGCAACACCAAATAAAGAGGAGTTAGAGCAATCCCTTAAGAAAACGCAAAGGAATTAAAGGAAAAACGAAGTAAAGAGGAAGAAAACAGTTAAGAGGCAAGTACTTCTAGATGAACCTAAAGCGAGTTGTTCGTCATCACGAACACGCAAACGTGGCCAAACTTCCTCTTCTATCAGCCCACTCTCAGTCCTCAAACGAGGAGCTATTTCCATCGCAGGCAACTCCCGAAAATGATGCAAACTGTCTTTTCTGTGAAATTTTCTAGAGATCAATCTGGAGAAATTTGGATTAAATGCTTTTTGTGTAACGGATAAGCCCATGAAGCTTGTGCCGGTCCAGAACTTAACCTTTACGTTTGTGATTTTTGCAGATAAAATGCCTTTATATTTAATGTTTTAAAGTGCTCTATTAATTACTTGTTTTGTTTTTAAAGTTTTATTTTCGTTAATTTTACTTAACCAAATCGAATCTGCTTATATACATTTTAATAAAACATTTTTTTTACTTAATAAAAGGTTTTAATGACTATATCTACCTTACATTAAAACAACCCTATTCAACATTATCATGTAGGTACTGGACGAACTAAAGAAATGGGGGATCACTAGAAGAGTAATATCAAAATTGGAAGAAAGCAGGATAAACATGTTAAAAAATGCAGGGATATCTGTAGAAGAGGCAGAAGGGAGAAGAAGAGACGAAAACAATTGGAGAGGGAGGTAGTGGAGAGATGGAAGCATTGGGTAAGAGAAAATTGGGTAAGAGAATGCAAGGAAATAACACTAAAAGGAGGAGAAAGGAAGGAAGGGAAAGATTGGAGAAAATTATGGGGGAAGTCTGGGGGCGTCTAGAAATCTTAGTCAAAATAAATGGAAAGAAGGAGTACAGGAAAATGAGGTAAATAGAACAACAGTGGGAAAAGATGATGGGGCGGATGGGAAAGGGTCAAAGAAGGCAATAGTTAATGAGATGTAGATTATGTGATTTAATGAATATTCCAATAAATTCAAATAAAGTCAAATTCTGCCACTAATGTTACAGGTGTTACTATAGCCTGTTGCACTGGATGTAATTTTACAACAAGTTTTACTTCGACACATTCCTCGACAAATGATCCACAATGGAACTACTTCAGCGTAATCCTCAAAGTACCGGAGAATCAACATATGTTAGAATAACAGCAATATAAATGGTTTAATAAAATTCTACAAATTGGTGCTAGATGCAATTTTACTTCGACACAAATATATATTCAATAATAACTGCTGCAACGAATGTTGACAGTTGTTGCTACAACGACTGAATATGATTCGTCAATTACTTTTATATATGATATATTTATGCACGTAACGAAATATCGACACGTGCTACAATTTCAGGATAATATACTACTACTACTATAAAACTAATGTTATAGTTAGAGCTAACACTGCAGCGCATTACATCAACATATTCCTCGAGGCTAAGTTGGGGTACATGTACTACAATTAATAATAATTAATCCGGCAATAACATGCTACAACTACTGCTACAATCGTTGCTTCATTCACGATTAGAGTCTTTAATTATTTTTACATCGTCATATTTTTGTGAAGACGGTCATGTGTACGTGCTATAATGACACCAATTAATTCTACAATTATTTGTAATATATCTTATGAAAACAGAACTCTGCACAGCCATCTACAAAAACCAAGAGTAAATCAAGCATCTATTTGGAATCGCTACACCTAAAAGAAGTCCGTCGGCCACCGTCGATAGTCTCCAAAAACAAAACAAGAAGTAGCGAACAATTTTAATCAACATTAATTTTTAGGGCGTCGTAATTACTACATTTGCATTATTTGTTTTTGATGAAGGAAGAAATTTGATTTTTCAATTTTTTCCACACTCTTTGTAAAAAACTACCACCAAAAGTGTCAAATAAGCGTAACTAAAAAAGTTTGCAACTTTTATTGCATGTTTGAGCCAATTATGGAAATTTTTGAACAAATCCTAAGAAACCCAAGATTACAAACAATTTAAATTATTAGATTTCTTATTACGGAATGAAACAACTCAATTTTTCCATGACATGCGTGCCATTAATAACACCGTTCTTTCCACTTCCAGTGCGATTTAATTCCGTTTTGCACCGCCATCGGTCGGTGTTGATTATTTCGGCGACGTTACGCAACGTGAATTGCCGCGTACAGCAAAGTTCGCGATTTAAGAAATTGAAGATTGACAATTCCGTCCATTTCGACGCAAGATCGACGCCTCAATTCAAAAAGTCCGCCCACTATTATTATTTAGTTATTAAAGTTTCTCAGTTTATCAATGAATCGTTAAATTGCGATTTAATTTAATGCGAAACACTGCACTCACCAAAAGGTCGCGTTTAACATCTCTCGGGTTATTTATCGGCGCGACGGAACGTTACATTTTAATGCAACACGAAGCAAATGTCCGAAAACTTGTAATGCCCGTTGAAAATTGATACAAAAAGCGTCGCAATTATGAGTCACCGGCGACTGCATAATCAGCGACGTTATCTTTTCTTCTTTTTTCTAGGAAGTAATTATCGAGTTATACATGTATATGTTAGTATTGTTACCTTATGGATGCTGTATTCTCGTGGTCTATTTATGCGAGTTGTGTGTTAAAATGTTTGTACACTTACATACACGTGTTCACTAGCTTAATTTAGTTTGGTCACTTATATTTAAAAACATGTTAAAATGTCTGTTAAAATTTTCAACGGCCGACACACTGCGTTTCGTTTCATGTTCACGGGCTAACTCAATCGTACTTCAAATATTTAGTTTTATTTTTTGTTTTTTGCTTGCGTTCTTTGGATGATTTTTATTGGTAAAAATATGGCTTCCATTTGTGTTCATAATATTTCATTAATTATTGTGTTATGTTGTTTGGCTTTATATATTTCCATATTTTCTATGATGTTAAGTTTCCTTCCTTTCTTTTCTATTTTTACTATTTGCATTATATTTTCCATCTTGCCCGTAGAGTGTGCATTGTTAATAACGTGATTGGCGAAATTTGAGTCTTGTTTCATTTGCTTGAAGGATCTCATATGTTCCTTGTATCGTTGTGTGAATGTTCTTCCTGTTTGTCCAATGTACCCCATGTTGCAATCCGGGCATGTAAGTTTGTAAACTCCACTCTGACTATATTTGTCCATAATTTCTAATAAAATAATGTTTTTCTGTTTGATGTTTTTATGTATTGTGTTGTTTGTACGGTATGCAATTCGAAGGCCTTGTTTTTTTAAATATTTTGTTATGTTATTTATATTTCTGCCATGGTGTGTGAAAGTTACGAATTTATTGCTTTTGTTTTCAGTTTGGTGGTAGTTTTTTTGTGGTCTTTTCATGTTTTAATCTTTTATTAATTTGTCTACGATGTTCGGGTTATATCCGTCACATATCATTATATCCGTCAACATCAAACAGAAAAACATCGAAATTATGGACAAATATAGTCAGAGTGGAGTTTACAAACTTACATGCCCGGATTGCATGGAGTACATTGGACAAACAGGAACATTCACACAACGATACAAGGAACATATGAGATCGTTCAAGCAAATGAAACAAGACTCAAATTTCGCCAATCACGTTATTAACAATGCACACTCTACGGACAAGATGGAAAATATAATGCAAATAGTAAAAATAGAAAACAAAGGAAGGAAACTTAACAGCATAGAAAATATGGAAATATATAAAGCCAAACAACATAACACAATAATTAATGAAATATTATCAACACAAATGGAAGCCATATTTTTACCAATAAAAATCATCCAAAGAACGCAAGCAAAAAACAAAAAATAAAACTAAATATTTGAAGTACGATTGAGTTAGCCCGTGAACATGAAACGAAAAGCAGTGCGTCGGGCGTTGAAAATTTTAACAGACATTTTAACATGTTTTTAAATATAAGTGACCAAACTAAATTAAGTTAGTGAACACGTGTATGTAAGTGTACAAACATTTTAACAAACAACTCGCATAAATAGACCACCAGAATACAGCATCCATAAGGTAACAATACTAACATATATATGTATAAAACAATGGAAGCCGGATACCAAAACATTTTATAATTATCGAGTTTTTGATACGTGTGCCGGTGACAATTAAAAGGTAAGATTGTCTCTTCATCGGTTGTTCATGTACAAATTACTATTTTAAATAAATTACATATTAATTTATTATTCGTAAACTTCCTATGTTTTTTACTTTCTTATACTTTATGTATAAGTATAGTAATCATGAAAACTCGAGATTTTACATGTTATCGAAAAAATTATTCTTAGAAAATTTAAAGATATTAATATTTTAAACGACTTTTATATGAAAAGCTTTTTCGAAAAATGTAGTATAACAGAGTATAAGAAAGTTCAGCGGACTACTGCAGATTTTTTCTATTGATATCGCGCCGCTAACAGTATAAAAGTGTATGTGCGCGCTCTGGCGCCCAAAGTATTCAACTTAAATTTATAAGATTTCAAATTTAGGATTTTTATACAGGATGGAAGAGAACATCCTATTTTGAAAGCAATATCTCAACCGGAAGTGATGGTACGAGATATCGAAAAAAATCTTGTTCTTGTAAAAGTTAAAAGTATTAAAATTATAAACAACTTTTATTTGAAACGCTTTTCGAAAAATGGAATATAATGGAGTATAAGAAAGATTTTTTATGATTAGTTTCATATCCAGGATCGCTTCGATTACTGAAATAATTGTAATGCATATTCGTGATTATTCAAAATTATTTTATTATTGGTAACAAAGTGCAAATAATGAATTATCACTGATCGCTTGTAAATAATGGCTTATATTACTTATTGAAAATTTCATATTAATGATGTATTATTTCATAGTCGTAGAAAATAGTATTTCATTCGACTTACCATCAATTTCATCAAAATATTATTAACAAAAGTTGATGTAACAATGCTGATTTTATATTATTTAGTAATTTACCTTCTTATATCACTTCGGTGATTTATTTTCAACGAATTAATGCTGATACATGCAAAATGGTTTCGCTACATGACGTTCAAAATAATTAAATCGACTTGATTTGTTGGTGTAATTTATTATTCTGTATTACCAGTACCAATCAATAAAAATATGTACAAAAGAAATTTGAAGTTCCAAACTAAACATTTATTCTGCGTTCCGCAGGAAATATAAATAAAATGTGGAACGAGTGTATTTCAAAACTGATAAAATAGCAGCATGCTTGATTAGCGAAATATGGCGTAACATTTTCTTACGAATATTGCATATATTTGAATTTTGCTGCTACCATTAATTTTAGTTTGTGCAGATTTCATATTCTTGGAGAATCGGTATTCCAATTTTAAAAAATCCACGGTGGTCCGCACGAAACTTTCTTATACTCAGTTATACTACGTTTTTCGAAAAAACTTTTCGAATGAAAATTGTTTAAAATATCAATATCTATAATTTATGTAAGAATATTTTTTTCCGTAACGTGTACCGTTTTCGAGATATGGAAAAAGGTGATAAGAGTAAACCATCACTTCCGGTTGAGAGATTGCGTTCAAAATAGGACGTTTTCCTCCTTCCTTCATACAAATGTTAAGATTAAAGTTTCAGAGCTCTAGCTATAACCGCTTGGTCGCTAGAGCGCGCACAGACACACATACACACACACACACACAGCCACACACACAGGCATACACACAGACACACACACAGCCACACACACAGACGTCATTCCGAAAATAGTCAGAAACGATTCAGGGGACCTCAAAACGTGTATATCCGTTGAAATCTCGAGTTCGAAAATTTTCATGATTCCTATACTTAATGTATAAGAAAGTAATAATTCTAAAACGCTCGTGTTTTACGCTGTTTAACGGTAAAGCGTTTATTTGAGTTATTTCTAATAGTGCTTCATACGAATTATTATTATTTGGGTACAATGTAAATAATGATCGCAAGCGCAATATTAAACATTCCGCACGTTTTGTTCGTTTTCAAAAATTGTAAGTAATAATTATCCGCGCATACATGACGTTTTTAATTAATACACAAAAATAATTGTACACGTACGTTATTCGGTTCGCTGCTTTCAGTATCCTCGCATTACATTATATAAACACGAATCGGTCTATTTTTAAGATTTCTGTCCCGTTGTCAGCCGTTAATTTAAATGCATGCGCTCGAAAAACCTCTATTTATTTCGTTACGTGAATATATATCACTTGCTTTCAACATGTATATAATTTTGTCACATTAAATAAACAAATATACGCACTTCATATGTTAGGCGAGGAATAATCTTTATTTCTATTAGAATTTGTTCGGAATTGCCTTAAAATATTCTGAGCTTTATACAAATTATTACCGCTAATATTATTTGTCTTTACAAATCGGGTGTCATAGTGTTACCGCAGTCCATTTTTGTACGGCCGCGACCCGGTCATCCACTTTCATCGCACTATTATTAGTTCAAGGGCAGCAGACTAACAACTGAAACAAACTTTTACTTTACAAAACAATTATAAGACCGACGATAACATACGCGTCACCTGTATTTTTCGGAGCTTCGGCAGCGAACCTGAAAAAATTGCAGGTGACACAGAACAGAACAGGTTCGCCCTGGGTGCTGACCGACACATACGCATACGTGACATGATCGTACCGTACATGACGAAGTTGGCGGACCGTTTGTACCGGCGGACCGCCATTCACCACAACTTACTAACACAGACAATTACACAACAAAGACATTTAACAAGTAACACGCACAAACTGCCGTACGAAATGCTGGACCTGTATAACGAAGACAGGACTGATTAACACACGAGCAACCACGCAACCATACCAAAAAAACAGGACGTACAGGGCGTGTTTTTTGAAAGTTTTCCGTCGACTTGACTATATCAGACGCAACGGACGTCAAGTCTGGTGTCATAGTGTTACCGCAGTCCATTTTTGTATGGCCGCGACCCGGTCATCCACTTTCATCGGACTATTATTAGTTGATGCGCACCCCAAGAATATTCAGTCTCGATCGAGGCCCGATGACTCTTACGCAGTTGTAGCTTATTCCGACTTTGCATATTGCATATTCGCAAGTGTCTAAGTGCCCGAATTCATATACGTCTTGTTAAACCATCTCCTCGCGTTTTAACTAATTCAAAGCCGCGATAACCTTAATGTGCGCGATCACCTTTGTTCGTGAGGTATAAACAACCTTGTCACCCGCGTGAGTCATCCACGCACCACCGCCACACCCTCGATTCGATTGTGAGGAAATGACGTAGCCAAAATGTGTTATTTCCGTTGGGTATAATGCAATTCAAAACCAAGTTCGATTATGGAGGAAGTTGCTCTTCGAAAGTGTCTCTGTAAAAGGGATTTAACACTAAATTATATCTTTAGAAAAATGACGTAAAATTGGGATCGAGAACATGCCTTTACAAGTGAATGTACTAGCAGAAGTAAGCGTTTTGGTCGGTGAGTAGACACGTCTGGCATCTGGCATCTGTAAATAATTGAAATCTGCCAGCGAAGGGTAGATGTAAAAGGTCGTAGTAATCCAGATCAACAAAGGGACTTTAACCGTCACAAAAATGCCGTAATGCGATTCGATGTGAAGCCTAAAATTATGGAATCATTCAAACATACTTTTTCTAATTTAATACACACACAAAATGAAATTATTTGTAATTATTTCAGTTTTGGACTTGTTTTTATAACAGTTAAGCAAGAAGTACTGAAAGAGCATTTTGATTAAAATTACTTTTGCACGAATAAACCCTATAAACTGCCGAGCATGACCCTAATTTCATGGAGCAACGACGGGCATGTGGCCAGATGAACATTCGCCAGTTCGCAATCACCGGCGCCGGTATATAAAGTCATATTTCGCCATAAAATATTTTTATGCAGTTAATTTTTAACAAAGTGAAAATCCAAAAAAGACGATTCCCTACAAGTTGTTTTTTAATAACTTTTTATCTGGCAAATAAGAATTTATTAATAAAAAAAACATTAAGTTAAGTTTTATATAATATAACTCGTACCCACACACTACATACTATAGTGCTACACACCTAATAAGATGATTTGATCGCATATCGACCATAATTGTTAACTAGTCAAAAAAATTTCGACAGTGCACTACATAAGTCATCAAATAAGTCACTGATTATTTCTTAGCACAGCCAATAAACCCAATAATATAGAAAATATTAATAATATACACTGCCTTTCAAATAAAATATACCACCCCGTACAACTGAACGTAGAATGATGAAACTTGGTGAAAATATCTAGTGCACGTAGAAAAAGAAACGATTATATTTTTAAGAAAAACTGATAACATTTAATGATTAAGAAGTTAATAATGAGTTACATCCCCACGTACTCTTTTGCACTCAGCAACACTTTTTTTAGATGCACGGAATTTACAGATAGACGGAGTATCTTCTTTCCGGTAGAATAGGTCTAAAGTCTCATAAATTAAGCGTCAATAGTTTGAGCGCTAGACCGCGCAGAGATACACATACTTTTAGCCACCCGATCGCAATAGTACAAAATCCGCGGTGGTCCGCACGAAACTTACTTATACTTGGTTATACTACGTTTTTCGAAAAAACTTTTCAAGTGAAAGTTGTTTAAAATATCAATATCTATAATTTATATAAGAATATTTTTTTCCGTAACGTATACCGTTTTCGAGATATGGAAAAAGGTGATAAGAGTAAATCATCACTTCCGGTTGAGTGATTGCGTTCAAAATAGGACGTTTTCCACCTTGCTACATACAACTGTTAAATTTAAAGTTTCAGAGCTATAGCTATAATCGTTTGGACGCTAGAGCGCGCACAGACACACACACAGACGTCATTCCGAAAATAGTCAGAAACGATTCAGGGGACCTCAAAACACGTATATCCGTTAAAATCTCGAGGTCGAAATTTTTCATGATTCCTATACTTACTTAAATTGAAAATGCGTCTTGTCAAATTTGACAGAAAAATGTAAAATTTACATGAAAGATGGTCTAATCTTATACCTCAATGGTGTAGTGGCCATCAAAACTTCTACATGTAAAGGTATTTCAACAACTAAGGTTCTTGGTAATCGCTACTGACGAAGGGTAATAACCCAGAAACAATATTGTCTAGCGATCCACCAGTTAGTCTTCATGGACCTGTTTTAATTAATGTTCACTACACCATTGAGGTGTAAGATTAGACCATCTTTCATGTAAAAATGTTAGAACAAAATATTATTCGTAAATCGCACAGCCTTTGGCGCTCACGTATTTGGGTATTACCTAAAAAATTGGATGCCTCAGACAACCGATAATGGAGGATAGTTGTCGTAAGTCAAACGAAAAAATTATCGGTGATCGACACCCATTACCTAATATAAATGATTCATTGGAGAAGTTTTCTACATTAGACCTGGCATCAGGATTTCACCAACTTGAAATGTCTGAAGATGATATACAAAAAACCGCTTTTAATACGGAAAATGAACTCAAGAATGCACCCGCAACATTTCAATGAATTTTAGATAATATTTTGCGCGGAATTCAAAATGAAAAATGTCTCATTTATATGGATGACATAATAATTTTTAGTACCAACCTTCAAGCACATATAGAGCGTTTAAGAGAAGTATTTGAAAGACTAAAAAAATCAAATTTTAAAATTCAACTGGATAAATCTGTGTCGAAAAGAAGTCGCATACTTAGGACATGTTGTTACCCCCAACGGTGTAAAACCAAATCCTGATAAAATAAAAGCAATTCAGAATTACCCAATTCCAAGATCTACTAAACAGATTAAAGGTTTTCTCGGATTACTTGGATATTATAGAATATTCATCAAGGATTTTACCAAATTAACAAAACCTTTTACGACTTTTCTTAAAGAAAGACGCAGTAATAAACATTAAAGACCCCGATTACGTGCAATGTTTCGATTTATGTAAAAATTTATTAATTAATGAGCCGATACTTCAGTATCAGGATTTCACAAAACCGTTTAATTTAACCACGGACATAAGTAATTTTGCACTCGGTGCCGTTTTATCGTTAGGTAAAATTGCAACGGACCTATCAATAGCATATGCTAGTAGAACTCTAAATAATACAGAAACCAATTGTTCAACGATCCAAAAAGAACTTTTGGCGATCATGTGAGCCGTTAAATATTACATCCTTATCGTTATGGCCGATAATTTACTATTATTACCGATTATAAACTTTACAATGGCTGTTCTCTTTAAAAGAACCAAATTCTAAAATGATGGCGTTTGAAACTTGAAGAGTACGATTACCAAATTATATACAAAAAAGGTTGTTTAAGCAAAAACGCCGATGCTTTGTCGCGAATTGAATTAAACATGATCAACAAATCATAAACAACTTCCAAACAATTCTCAATTATATGGATGAATTTAATAAAGAATTCGAAAAGCAAAATATATCAAAGGATAATACAAAACCCAATCACTAATGGTGGAAGCTGAAAATTTTGAAAATAATAAAGATGATGATAAAATAGTTCATCCAAATCATGAAGACCCTATAATTGGCATTGTAATTGTAGACTGTCCTGTAAATTTTGGAAAAAATCAAATAATCGTTTCAGAAGTTAATTATGCACCTGCAAAACTAACGTTAATAAAACTTTATTAAGGAAAGCATGTACAATTTTCAAAGAACAACTTTGAAGAGGAAATGCTTGATTCACTAAGGAATTTATTGTACCCAAAATTACATATATATACATATATATTTTGTTGAGAAATGTATATTTATATATATTTTTTGGGTATTAGATGGCGTTATTTTTAAAAAAACTCGTCGCACCTCATGCAATGCACATATTTTACTGATGAAGACATGATAAAATTGACGAAACGTTAAAATTGATAATAACCAAATAAAAATTGTACATTATCACTCTTGATTTTTTTAAAAATAACGCCATCTAATACCCAAAAAATATATATAAATATATATTTCTCAACATATACATATATATATATTATATATATATATATATATATATATATATATATATATATATATATATTAGGGCGGGTCAAATTGTATGGACCGATTTTTTTTTATGAAGCGTATAGCAAAAATGTAATCTATAGGTGATTCTGAGAAATTTTGCTCAAGAGACCATAGCTCTAAGTCGGATTTGGAGCCCCCCAAAATTTCAAAATAGAAATTTTTCCATATATACATAGAACAATTTAATTAAATTCGTCATAAAATCGGATAGAATTATAGTAGATTTCTCAATTTGGGCTTGTTTGAAAGGTATTTTTATCACCTTTCAGAATCTGTATTGATACCTGTAGAATAAGTCGTCAATGGCAGCATTGTTCAATTGAACAACTTTGTAACACTGAATAATGACGTTACAAAATAATGACGTTTACCACCACTAAACGTTGCCAAGCTTGCTTTTCATTCTTCCTTAATCGTTCATCGTGCAATACGCACGCAGTTTGCCAAAATACTTAAATAAAAACTCGGTTATCACAATACCAATATTTACTTTCTTATACATTATGTATAAGTATAGGAATCATGAAAAATTTCGAACTCGAGATTTCAACGGATATACACGTTTTGAGGTCCCCTGAATCGTTTCTGACTATTATACAATTATAGCTAGAGCTCTTCAACTTTAAACTTAACATTTGTATGTAGCAAGGAGGAAAACGTCCTATTTTGAACGCAATCTCTTAACCGGAAGTGATGGTTTACTCTTATCACCTTTTTCCATATCTCGAAAACGGTACACGTTACTGGAAAACATATTCTTACATAAATTATAGATATTGGGGTAATTACTGTGGGGAATTTGCAAACGGGGTTCTATATATACTAATTCAACACGTGTGCGCTTAAGGGATAATAGCCGCATAAATGACCGGGGAAATTCCGAATTCTGTGTGGTCGTTCGTGATGTTCTTGCCGTGTTTTTCCGCTTTTTTGATTTCTAGCGTTTCTAACAAATTCAACCGTTTGCCTTTGGTAGTTGTATGCAATGTTTTAAATTTATTTAGATCCGGGAAATGGTTCTTTGTTATGCAGGTCTAGATAATTGATCGTGCCATCTTCGTTGTTTTCTGTCTCTACGGTGAATTGTACTTGCTCGTAGAAGCAATTACCTAGACCTTCAAATTGGGAAAAAAGAACAACACCTGACCTTCGACATATTCAGAAAACATACTTTCTCAGACGCCATAACAAATGCCAATTCTTGTCAATTCAATATAAAAAAAAAATGAGTGCCTTTCGGTCATGGATACACAGGCTTCTAGTATTGCCCCTATCGACTGCCAACTACAATAAAGAAGTTGAGATCCTGAAAGCCATTGTAAGAAACAATAATTACCATGAAAGCGTCATCGATCGGTTGATAAGGAAAAAACGTCAGAAGCTATTAACCAAACAATTGTACGCACCGGTGGAGGATGTCCAGCGCAATTATTGCTTTATCAATTATGTTCTTAAGTTTAGTGACAAAATCCCCAATAGGTTACGTCACAGCAACCTAACACCTATTAGTGTAAATAAAAAGAACTTGGGAACTAAATTGGTAAACAATAAACCAAACTAGACCAAACATAAAAAAGCGGAGTATACGAAATTAATTGTAAAGACTGTGACGCTCTATATATAGGTCAAACCGGACGCAACTTCAAAAAGCGCCTGAACGAACATAAAAATCTATTCTAAACAACGCAAGAACAACTGGCTTAGATGAACACTGCATAACAAAGAACCATTTCCCGGATCTAAATAAATTTAAAACATTGCATACAACTACCAAAGGCAAACGGTTGAATTTTTTAGAAACGCTAGAAATCAAAAAAGCGGAAAAACACGGCAAGAACATCACGAACGACCACACAGAATTCGGAATTTCCCCGGTCATTTATGCGGCTATTATCCCTTAAGCGCACACGTGTTGAATTAGTATATATAGAACCCCGTTTGCAAATTACCCACAGTTTAATACACTCTTTGAAACTTTAACCAAGTGTTTAATTTTTTAATTTTTTAACTATAATTTTAGATTTAGTCAAAGAGTGCAGTGATAATATCAAAGTTATTATGGATAATCAAGAACCATCAACATCGTCTGCGGTCTCTTCGCAAATGGAAGCAACAACATCAACAAGTTTTGACTCTAGATTGACTAACATGCCTCATCAAGATATTGTTGTTTTTGGTTTATCAAGTGATTTAAATGATCTTAGTTTGCCTACTAAATGTGACATTTTAAAATATTATTTTTTTTTAAGTGATCGTGCTAAATTTGAAAACAAAATGTTCTCGTATAAAAATTTTACTCCTCACGTAACAGATAAATTGATCCAAATTTGGTGTAAATTAAATATTGAAATCATTAATAGAAAGAGTGTTTTAAAAAAATTAACTGGTTTGCTTGATAAATACCAGAAACATGTACAACATAGAAACAAAAGAGATGAATTTAAAGCATTTGTTGATTCAATAAACGAATTATTTTATATTGGCAAATGTAATTGCAAATTAAAAACAACAGAATGCTCGTGTGGATTGATTCCAGAACATCTAAAAGAATTTATGATGGACCAGCATAATGTTAGAAAATTCACAATACCTGAATATACCTTGAATATTCAAGACGTTGAAGAAGTAGCTACAACAATACCAACACTTACAACTGGTACCGATGATCCAAGTTACGAACCACCTGAATTACACATGGATGAAGATGAAAATGAAGCAACAACAGAAGTTCCAGAAGCAACTGTTCAAATGAGACGAGGTCATTATACTTAAATTTTGCTATGATGTGTGATAGATTCGGTGTTTCAGATAGAGTCGCTTCATGTTTAGCAACAGCTTTATTCGAAGATATAAATTTTAGAGATGTTCATGGTAATCTTGTTATTATGGATAAATCAAAAGTGGCTAGAGAAAAAGTTAAATCTAGAGATGCAGTGCTCCGTACACGACATACAAATTCTTCCATAACTGCATTCTCTTTCGATGGTAGAAAAAATGACTCATTAACTACAGAGAAAGTTAATGACAAATTTCATACCACTATGGTAAAAGAACCGCATTTAGTTGTTCTGAAAGAGCCCTATAATGAGTTACTTGGATATGTAAATTTGGGTAGTCAAGAAGATGCAAAAACCAAACACAGAAAACTGAATGAATTTTTCAACAATAAAACATTAACAGTTGATCAATTAATTGGCATATGCAGTGATGGTGAGCCAACAAATACTGGAACAGAAAATGGTGTTTTACGATTATTTGAAAAACAGTTAAATAGACCAATTCACTGGTTTATATGTCTGCTTCATTTCAATGAACTGCCATTTCGTCATTTATATGAAGCATTGGACAAAACAGTCACCAGTGGACCACGAGCAGCAAGTGGAAAGTTATTCAAAGCTATTCAAGAATGTGAGAAATTGCAGGTATGTAACACTTTATTTTATTTAATATCATCATTATTTATTGTCATTATTTTACTTTTTCGATTGGGATAAAGTTAAAATAAAATAATTGCATTTTAATTGATCTAAACATTTCATTTTTCAGGTAGTAGCTGATTTTGATCCAATACCACTGGAGAATATGCCTGCAATGATGGATCATGAACATGAGCTCGAACTATCAACAGATGTTAAATATTTATATCAAATAGCTAAAGCAATTTCGAATGGTATTGTTCCAGTTGATTTAGCTAACATTAAACCAGGACCAATTGCACATTCTCGTTGGTTAACCAAAGCAAGTAGATTACTACGATTATATGTAACAACTAATACACCATCGACCAATTTAAAAACTTTGGCAGTTTATATTATTACAGTTTATGTGCCAATGTACTTCAATGTGAAGTTTTATAACTCTGTTGTGTACGGCAGTGCACTTTTATTAAAATTTATACGTTGGACACGATACTTACAACCAAACTTTCGTAATATTGTAGATGGTGTAATTCAAAACAACTCATATTACGCACATCCAGAAAATATCTTATTAACAATGTTATTTGATGATCGAAAAGCAATACGGGATAGAGCTATCAAAAAGATTTTACACTATCGAGAACAATTGTACGATCCAACTAAACTCAGAGTTTACAAAAAATATATCTTAAATTTCAATGCTACCGATTATGTCAATATGGTTGACATGAATAACGACGATATATTATTTGAACCAGCATTTACTCGACAGATTCCATATGATCACTTGGTAGAATACTTAGATTTCGTTGAACCACCACTGGCGGACCCACAAATTCCAATGCACATACAAGGAACAGAAAGACATGTACAATTATTAACGAGTGTTTCAAAACGAGTTATAGAAAAGAATCGTGAAGGAGTTATGGCAGTGACATTAGAAAGTCGTAAGAAAACTCCTCGAATGGAAAGTAAAAAGGACCTTAAAAAATAATATTACCACGTTAAAACATTAAATTGTAGGTCGAGAATAATATTTAAAAATAAATTGAATAAAAAATGTAAAAATAGTGTTTTCTTGTTGAAACCTTGAAAATGTTGATTTTTTCAAATCGATTTTCCTACAAAAAAATTGATCGTAATAAAAGTTTTTGGAAATTATCTGAACTTTTATAATCTGAATTCTGAATTCTGAATTTATTAGTTAAAAGTTCATTTTAGGCTATTTTTCGACAAAAAATTCCTAATATCTCTACTAAAAATAAAAATATTGGTATCAATACAGATTCTGAAAGGTGATAAAAATACCTTTCAAACAAGCCCAGATTGAGAAATCTACTATAATGCTATCCGATTTTATGACGAATTTAATTAAATTATTGGGGGGCTCCAAATCCAAGTTAGAGCTATGGTCTCTTGAGCAAAATTTCTCAGAATCACCTATATATTACGATTTTGCTATACGCTTCATCAAAAAAAAAATTAACCCGCCCTAATATATATATATATATATATATATATATATATATATATATATATATATATATATATATATATATTCTGCATATATTTAAAATTTCGCACATTACAATAAACGATATAGATTCACATAGTTATTCCTTAAAATCTAATACTACAAAGATTCTGCGAAAAAGTTATACGTCAAAGTACCCACTTTCGTTGTTTACATTTCTACCTGCATGAATGTTCGTAATGTGGTTTTCTTTATGTCAATGAATAAATTGTGAATACTCATTTGATAGCAAAACTCTATTTTTATTTGAAATGGGGCTTAATTATTATTTAAAAAAAAAAACCTTTATTGGCATCCTAATTTTTACAACCTTTTTATAAACCATAATATATTCCAAGTAATGAACTAAATTTCAATAATATATACAAATAAAAAAAGAATCCTATGTTTCCTCTTGCTCCAATCCCTCCACGTTCTTCTGTGTTCCTTCCACTTCTCTCCTGCCTTCTCGACGCTCCTTTATTTTTTTCAGAAGTTCCACTCCTTCTCCATTCTCGTCTACACACTTTTTCCATTCCCTTCCTTTATTTTTCTCTTCCTCACTCCATTCTACCCCCGCACAGTCCTCCATCCAATGCCTCCATACATCCAACCCCTTCCCGCAGAATACACACCTTCTATATGTCTCATCCATCCAGTATTTGTTTCCTTTTTCCTCACTCCCGCACCTAAACCATGCAATATTTTTTTCTTCTGTGCCTGTTCTCTCCCCTCTCAAATATTTCCACCATTTCTCCCTCCACTCCTTCTCCCTCCTCTGTCCTCCTTTGTACTTCCCACATCGATAGCCCTGCCTTCTCATATAACCTCATTCTGTTTTCTTCCCATCTTGATAGTCCTGTTCTCTTTTCTCCTCTCTTCTGTAACTCCCTTAATATCATTTTCCCTATCCTCTGCTCTCCCCATCCCCACATCCTTTCTTCATATCGCACTACTCTCCTTCCCGCCTCCACCGCCATCTTTTTCAATCCCGTTTCCTGCAGCACTATATATTCTGGCGTGGATCGTTCCAGCTGTAGTGCCCTCTTTAACGCCCCTGCATCATTCTCTCCATCTTGCTCTCCTCTTTCACTCCCCATACTTCCCCCCCATACATCAATATACTCCTCACACACACCTCCCACACTGTCATCCTTTCTCCAAACTTCCGTTCTCCCTTACTCCACAACATCTTTACTAACCCTTCTTCCGCCTTCCTCGCCTTGTCGCATACATACTTAATGTGCTCCCTGTAGCTATTCCCATTCTCCATCACGCATCCCAGATACATCCACACATTCACCTCTCTTATTTCTCCGCCCTTCCAATCTAGCCTTACTTCCCTCCTCCTCCCCCCTCCCTTCCTGAATACCATAATTTTTGTCTTCTCTGTGTTCACTTGCAATTCTCTTTTCTCCAGATACCTTCCCTTCCCTTTCTGCCGCTCCCTTTAGCCCCACTTCTGTCTCTGCCAATATTACTATATCATCTGCATATGCAAGCGACCAGATTCTTTTATTTCCCACCCTCACTCCCCCCTAATGTTCTTTCTTTAACACCTCCTCCATGTCCGACACATATAAGTTAAATAGCGCTGTACTTAACGGACAGCCCTGCCTTAGCCCTGTTGTTGTTTTGAACATCTCTGTTGTCCCTGATGCTGTCCTTACTCGACTCCAAGTTTCTTTGTATATTTCCTCTATTTTCTTTCTAATTCTCTCCGATATTCCCAACGTGCCCATCATCTTCATTAGTTTTCTCCTATTTATTCCATCAAATGCTGCTTTTAGATCCACGTACATGGCGTATAATTTCCCCCTTTTTCTTGTCTTCTCTCTCTCCGCCAGATAATTTAATATGTACAGGTTATCCCTCGTACCCCTTCCACTTCTAAATCCTGCCTGCCCCTCTGACAATATCCCCAACCTCTCTACTTCTTCTTCTAACCTCCCTGCTATGATTGCTGCGTATATCTTATATACCGTATTCATGAGAGTTATCCCCCTATAGTTCATTGCCTCCTCCTTATCGCCCTTTTTCCAAATTGGCACTATTATGCCCATTTTCCAACCTTCTGGAAACTGTCTCCATCCCATCCAAATATCGTTTAGCCCTCCCAACAATTTCTTCCATGCCTCCTCCGGTGCCCATTTCCGGCCGTCACTGTCTATGCCGTCTTCCCCTGCCGCCTTCCCCTTCTTTAATTTATCTCTCACCCTTTGCAGTTCATCCCAACTGAATTCTTCTCCTCCCTCTTCCTCTCCCTTTTCCCTTTCTTCTATTGTCCGCGTCACGTCCACCGCTTCCATATCCTCTTCCCTGCCCCCTAACACATCCATAAAGTGCCTTTTCCATTCTCCCATTTCTATTGTTTCCCCCCTTTTTCTTCTCTTCCTTTCTTTCTCTTCAGGTACTCCCATATTTCTGCCTCCCCCTTCAACCCTCTCACTTCTTCTATATCCCTTGCCCGCTGCTCTCTCTTCTTCTTGTCCCATAGTTCTTTCTGCCTCTTCTTCTCCTCCATAACTTCCACCCAACTCTTTTTGCCTTCTCTCGCCTCCTTCAGTTTCTTCCTCAACTCCCTCTTTCCTCTTCTACATTAGGGTGCCAATAAAGGTTGTTTTTTTTACTATTTTTCGCAGTTTACTTGAAAGCCTCCGTGGATTTAAATTATGCGTTTCTGAGACTGATCCATGTAAGAATGACTAATATATGTTAGCTAGGCGTTTCTCGATTACTTGATTAATAGTAATAATCAGAGGGTTGCAGCAGAAGTGCTATCAACTCATCGTTTATCGTCATTTCGATTATCCCCGCTAGAAAGCATCAGTGGCGCACGGCAGTCCTGTACCCATACAGCAATTACGATACATAGAGTTACATACAGGGCCCCTTCCGGGACCCCGCCCGGTCCCATGTTGCCTCTAGTAGCTATTCTCGAATCGGTCATATTATCAGCTTTGGAAACCTTTACCATTTGTTGGATATCTTTGCATGCTAATGCATACCTGGAATATTAAGTACTTGCCGTGCTAGGCGTTCACCAAGCGGAGTTGCAGGTGAACCAGTGGTCGTCAGACCCCATGCTGTGCCCAGGAATCGTACGTGGGCCTTTACAATACAGCAATTACGATACATAGAGTTACATACAGGGCCCCTTCCGGGACCCCGCCCGGTCCCATGTTGCCTCTAGTAGCTATCCTCGAATCGGTCATATTATCAGCTTTGGAAACCTTTACCATTTGTTGGATATCTTTGCATGCTAATGCATACCTGGAATATTAAGTACTTGCCGTACTAGGCGTTCACCAAGCGGAGTTGCAGGTGAACCAGTGGTCGTCAGACCCCATGCTGTGCCCAGGAATCGTCCGCAGGAAACTTATTATATAAGTGTATGTATGATATTAGCATACCTTGCCTTCTGGACATACGGTTCCAGAATCACTGTACACCCATTACATCGGGGACAGATCGGGGCGCCCCAATAACCACGCCTCTTATCGGAGGCATAAGACTCATAGCTCGCTTCTCGATTCTGACTAAATAATCAGCCGACCCCCATAGCACACAGGGGTCCTCACTACTCGACTGACTATAGTCACCACACAGGAGACTCAACCACACAGGTAATGGCCCGCCTCACCACAAAGGTCACAACATTGTATATAACAAAAAAAACAGATGCCACGTAATACATAAATAATAGGCAACTATGTCTTACCAATACCACTGCTCTTCAACACATGCATCGTCCTTTAACACAACTCACAAAACTATGCGAAGTTACACACAACTCTATGTTCACATCTTTATAACACACCCTTTTGCAGGCCACTGCAAGTGGTAGCAGATATTCGTAGCGGTGCGGACTACCCAGCACAACTGCCCTGTTTCTTAAGCTCGCTCATAATTTAAAGGACGCCCCTTATTTAACCCCTAACTGATTGGCTACACAAATCTGTGTGCATTCGTATCATAGGGGATCTAAATAATAAGTGGAAATATGTATTTCTGCAAAAATAGCTGCGGTACATATAAAATAATTGCCCTGACCAAATATAATAGGAAGTGTATGTTTCTGAGTCATTAGTCAGATAATAAAAATGTTTATTATACTCGTTTTATATCGGCCATAAAGGATTTGCACAGAGTTCGTTTATAATTAAGAAATATGCAATTACAAGCTTCAAAAGCTTATCTACCTATCTAAGTTATCTAATCGACATGCCCATCAAGTATCCTACTACTTTATCTGTTACTCTTATCTACTGCGCCAAATTGTTATTATCATTAACAATATCGACGATAATGTAATACTACTGAAAGTAAACAATTAAGATTATATTTGGGTACTATTGTGAAATTAGGCAACTGCGACATGTGAAGAAAATTAAGCAAAATATGCAAAGTCTTCAATCTGTGGACATAATGGAAGGTTGGTGATGAAAGTGGTGTTAGTGTTGAGTTACCGATGAAATTCCGCGGATTATTCGATAACAATTGTGATAAGTAACCATATAAGTAATGCACAATATTTTTATATTTGCTATTCTTGAAATATACAATTGAGTAATGGCCGGCAGGTTGAAGGATATATAGGCAGAATGGATCAAACAGAAATATAGTGGAATTTCCAAATTTCTAAGAGAAAAGGAAGAAAGTGAAAACGGTTAAGTTAGGTTACAAAGAACTTGTTGTTGCCGACCAGGTGTGGATCTAGAATATGCAGCTAGAGAAACTGGTCCATAAGGAAGAAGCTCACCAGACAAAAACTAAATAATATCAGAAGAAATATATTTTAAGAGCGGCCAAGCAGACAAAGGATGTGGAAAAAATGATCAAAACTCCTCAACAGTGAAGGAAATATGAAAGAAAGGATATATGGGCATCTGGAATGTAAGGGGCCAAGGAGTAATCATTATAATTAATAAGGGAAATAGAAAGATATAAGATCGACATAACGGAAAGAAAACAAGGCCTAGATCTTGTTGATATTGAAAATATTATACTTTTTTTAAATGGTGGAAAATACAGAAGGCCAGGAACAAAACAATGATAAAAATAAGGTAATGTCCTTCGAATTAATATGAGGTCGTGTTATATGTTTGCGAAGAGAAAGCAACGTCTGAAAAAAGATGAAGAATAATACGATATAACATGAAAATACTGATTGGAGATTACAACACAAATATTGGGAAGGAAGAAATGTACTCATCAACAATATGAGTACACCGTAAACACGAAATATCTAACGATAATAGACACGGAGTTATTAATTTTGCAACAGAAAAAACATGGTGGCGAAGAGCACGCAATTGGAACGGAAACAAATATACTAAGTGGTATGAACAACACCAGAGGGCAGTGTGTGCAATCAAATTGATCATGTACTGGTAGAAAGAAAACATATGAACGTGATTACTATCGTTGGAAATATGAGAGGAGCAGACACATGATTCGATCTTTTCTTAGTAAGGATAAGCTGCAAAAAAAGGAGCATGTGATTTGGAAACATTGCACAATGAGGACGTTAAAACAGAATATCAGGGGGAGATTACAAAACAACTTAACAATGCTGCCAAGCCACACAAGTTGGGGAGATGTGGAAACAAGCAAAAGAACTGCTAAAACGACGATCCCGAAAAAAGAAACAGACAAACAGGAATGGTTCAATGAGTGTGTAGAAATAGCAGATGGGAAAATAAAGCAAGAAATACTGAAAACAACACAGTATGAAATAGAGAAAAGTATGACATGAGAAACATTGAAGATGTATGTAAGGAAAGAAAAAATTATTGTACGATGAGAAAAAACACAAACTATTGAGGAACAATTTCAGAATAAGAAAATCCGCATTTTACTGAGAAATAAAAAAGATAGACGAAGATTACATAGCTATGTTAAAAACCAGGACGAAGTCTTACTGAGTGTACCGACGCAAATATAATATAATATAATAAACAAATATAATAGAAAGATGGAAGGATCTCTTTGCTAAACTCCTTGATATGGGAAATAAGGAACACCAAGAAGAAATAGGTTACAATTCCAGAAGGAAGGAGGGAAATGTAGAAGTACCAACGAAAGATGAAGTCACAAAAATAATCAAATATTTAGTTAACAATAAATGTTCAGGGGAAAATGAAGTATCGGCAGAGATGGTTAAAACAGGAGGAGTTCACTTAACTGAGAAAATATATGAGCTTGTAAAACTATTATATGAGAAAGAACAAATGCCTGAACAATGGACAAATATCATTTGCACAAAAAACTATAGAAGTATTGTATTACTGGACACATCTTACAAAATACTGCTACGAATTAGTTATTTTCGTAACAAGTGTCGAAAGTAAGTTATATCGTGCGAGTGAGAATGTTGATGCACGAGCGTTAGCGAGTGCAGAAACCTCACGAGCAGACGATATAACACTTTCGAGCGAGTTATGAACACTATTTTTTACACGACCTCAAAAGTATTTTTTAAAAAACCTGAGAAAGTGACGTTAGAATGCTCAAGTCCGTTAGTCGGTAAAACAGAAACTTCATTTTAATATATTAAGGACATTTGACACGACAGCTGACTAATATTCGACGGAACTTCAACCAACAAGCCCTAATGGCAGATAGTTACGAAACTGTGTAAAGGCCCGGTGTACCATAGTGAATATTTAGTAGAATCAATATTTTTTCTGTGTCATTCGTACAAAATATGCCAGATGGTGTGCGTTGAGCTGTAGTTGGTCGTACTTGTCAAAAATATCATCACTAGTGTGATATAATATAACACGCCATGTGGTATTGACAGTTTTCTGAAGTAGGTTACTACGATGATATTCATTAGTTTCGGTAGAGGTCGTGTAAAAATAAATTAGCTATACAGATGCTATTCATTGACTTCAAACAAGCCTGTGATAGAGTAAATGGAGAACAAATGTATTATGCAATGAGAAAATTAGAAATACCAAAAACTTATAAAGCAAACAGTTATGACGCCAAATACACAAAATAAAGAGCGGCTGCAAATCAGCAGAACATATTGTTGGAAATGGCCTAAGGCAAGGTGACCTTCTCTCTACTACGCTCTTCAACCTGATTTTGGAAAGCATAATTAGAAGCAGTAAATTAAGAACGGAGGTAACAATACAACAACGGGCATCAATGTCTAGCATACGCGAACGACCTTACACTCCTAGCAAAGACGAAAGCGGAATTAAAGCAGAAAATAAAAAAAATGAAAAAGAAACATTTTGGGACTAGAAATAAACCAACAAAAAAACAAAATACACACTAGTGGGCGAAACGGCACAATTAATTCATGAAAATTTGCAAATTACTACGAACTATGGAAGGGAATATGGCAAGGTAAAAGACTTCCTGTACTTGGGAGTCATGAACAAAAGAATATAAAGAGGAGGAAATAAAGGCCAGAATTGCGAAAGGTGTCAAGCAGTACTGAATTCTGAAGAAAGTAATGAAATCAAAGAATACGTGAAGAGGAATGAAGATAAGAATTTAAAAAAACGTTAAAAGACCAACCGATGCCCTTGATAGATGGGCAGGAAAAATGTAACGGGATATATATTGTGGAATAAACAGGAACTAGACAAAGAAGCAAAGAAAACATCCGTCATAAAAGCCAAAAATGGCCCTTAACAGAGCCCCAAATGAAAAAAGGAGAAAAGTGAGACCAAGGAAGAGGTGTAATGGACAATATAGAGCAAGATCTGAAAGTATGAGATCCAAAATTGGAAAGAGAAAACGAGAAATAGAAAAGAATGGAATAACAGTTCAAGGCCATCTTGACTTGTAGTGCATATACATACATACATATAGTGACCGGCAACTATGCATCATGTATATATGTATTAGGTAATCATAAACTTTGTGGAATTCCATCATTGAAACTCTATGGATTTTACCGCTTAAAATTGGCTACAAATATCTAAATTGTACACCGCAAAAGCAAATTATTTAAGCTTTAGGGGTAGGAGCGTAGTGAACGTAGTAAACTGTAAAATTTGTTATTTTTAAGAAATTACTAACATTTGCGAACCCCTGTTCCGAAACTTTATAAAAGTACTGATCATTAATGTCGAGTTATAACTTCAGGCCATTATGCCTTTGTCTACCATACACATGGATTTCAACTCAAAATAAATCCCCATTCAATCTAACTATACTACCGCGTGTTTTTTTTAAAGTTAAACTTTAGTGATGGAAAATTGTTCAATGCATTATTTGTCTTATAAAACTGATCACATATATATTATATTTACTTTTTTATACTTTACGTGTGTATTGTTCGGATTTAATTCTTAGTTAACAAAATTTCTTTTAACTCGCTGTATTTTGTTTATTATATACATACCGGGTCACGCAAAAGTATGGAAACGGTCAAATATTTTTAAAACCACTTATCAGAATTAAATGAAATTTGGCACGTGAAAATATTTAAAACAATCTATTAGCTGTAATTTTTTCAGATAAATACGTTCATTTGTTTCAAAAATCCAAGGCCAACTTTTTTTTTTAATAGCATCAGCAGTAAAATTTTACATTTTTAAAAGGTACATTTTTTCTGATTTTGACAATGTAATACATGTTAACCTTTTTTTGTTTCAAAAGGCCACAACACAACACCAAAAAATTGAGTCAACGACAAATGCTAGTTGGCTATGAAATTTGTTGTTAAGAATAGTCAAATAATTTATCTAAACACTTAAAATTCTGAAAACACTAGAATTTTATTACACAATTTCTGCAAAAGCTGTTCAAAATGTGTTCCGTTTACCTCTTGGCAATAATAAAGTTGTTGAACACATTTGGGAAGCAATTTGTGAACATGTTTGCAGGAATATTATTAATCTCCAGTCTTATACGTTCCTTTAACTCTTCAATATTTTGGGGTCGGTTTACGGAAAGTCGATTTTTTAAGTAACCCCATAAAAAGAAATCTAGCGGAGTTAAATCCGATGACCTTGCAGGCCATTCTATACTTCCTCTTGGTCATATCCACCTATCAGCAAAAATTCGGTCTAAATACGCTCGCACTTGTTGTCCAAAATGAGACGGAGCCCCGTCTTGTTGGAACCAAATTTGTTCTGTAGGTATATTTCCGTTGTTATAATTTGGAAACAACCTTCTAATTTGGGGAACAATATCTTCACGAAACATTTGCAAGTATTTTTCGGAAGTCAAATTGCCGTTTATAAAGAAAGGACCAATGATATGTGGCCCGATAATGTCGCACCACACATTTACTTTTTCTGGTCTTTGAGTATGGGTTTCTTCCATCCAGTGTGGGTTTGTGTTTGACCAGTATCTAGAATTGTGAGGATTAACATTTCCGTTTAAGCAAAACGTAGATTCATCGGAAAACACAATGCCATTTAAGAAATTCGGATTTGGTCAATTCTTTCTGTCATAATTTCGCAGAATTCAGTGCTCCGATCGAAATCACCTTCGCTCAATTCTTGTAATAATTGAATTTTGTAAGGATGGTATTTTCCACTTTTTAAAATTCTCTATACCGATCGCCTACTGATGTCGTTACTTAGGGCCAATTGTCGAACAGAAGTTTTTGGATTTTCAACTAAATTCAAAATTATATTAAGAGAATTTTCCTCGTTTGTAACTCTCTTTGAACGTCCTGATTTTGGTCTCTCTCTAACACCTCCCGTATCGCGAAATCTTTTAAATGTTTTTGCCACAGCGGATTTACTAATTGGTTCTCGAGCCGGATGAATTTCATACTTCAGAGTAACTTCTTCTTCTGTCGCCATATCCTAGAATCATGAGAATTTCTATCCTTTCAGAGTCATTTAAATGAACCATTAACCGGTAAATTCAACAATTTCAACATTTTTTTAATAACTTGTCAAAATTTAATGACAGCTAGTTCCATAGCTAACTACATTTAATTTTCACCTCAAATTTTTGGTGATATCAAATTTTTTTTTTTTAACATTTTGAAACAAAAAAAGGTTAACATGTATTACATTGTCAAAATCAGAAGAAAATGTACTTTTTAAACATGTAACATTTTACATTTCGTCGTAGTTCTCCATTTTTTGCTGGCGGATCTACTGACCAAAATACTGGCTGCTTCAGCATGCCTCAAATGTAGGCATCAGGTTACGTCAGATCAGGTGATTGAGTAGGGAATGAGTCTGATGCACGAGCAATTATTCTGATTTCAAAATGTTCACAAAGTATGGCAGGGCCATCCAGTTTAAACCATTGGCACATGCAGATTTCGTGCGGCGTAAAAGTTTCTAAAATCTCTTATAAAAGGTGTTCTCTCTGTAATGCTCTTAATTAACAGTAACTGGATGCTCGTTGTCGTCCTCGACAAAATAAGTACCTATGATCCCATGCCGAGATACAGCACATGGTAAATCAGGCACTATGGAGTGGTTTCTCAACAGTGAGATCTGGGCGTTCAAATTTAAGAAAACGAGTTGTTTGTTGATTGACGTAACCGTTAAGATGAATCTGAAAACTATACGTTTCTCAAAAAATCGGGAGAAGTGACTCTCTGCTCCGGGGGCTCGACGTTCTTCGATGTTAGTTGGGCTGGCCACGAGTCTCGCGGCGTGAGAAGCCACTGAGGCCCGGTCCACCAAAGGCCGTGGTCCCGCACCTCAGACGCGAGCAACCCTCGTGACGCGCAATCCGCGGGATTCTGTTGAGATTCAACGTGACCCCACAGCGCGTCCGGAAGAGTGCGTTAAATTTCCGACACTCTGTTCGCGACGTACGTTTTCCAACGAACAGGGTGACTTCGAATCCAGGCCAGCGTCACAGTAGAGTCGGACCACAGATAGACTTGACAGTTGAGATCTAGTATTCCAACTATACTTTTCACCAACCTGACTAGAAGATGTGCGGCGCAAAGTTCGAGACGAGGAAGTGAAACCTGTTTCACAGGAGCTACCTTCGTCTTGGCCGCGACGAGTGTCGATGTCCGCGGCTCGTCAGCGACGCAGAGATACATGACAGATGCGTAGGCTCTCTCCGAGGCGTCCGCGAATCCGTGAAGCGTGATATGTTGAGGCGTGGACTGTAACCTTAACCATCGCGGAATCTGAACGTTAGAGATATGAGGCAGGTGCGCGTAGAAGGCTGACCACTCATTTGACTCAGCAATCGGTAGCGGGTCGTCCCAGTCGAGTTTCAAGAGCCACAGCGACTGCAGGAAGATCTTGGCCTTGATGATCACCGGGGCTAGCCACCCGAACGGATCGAATAGTTTGGCTATCTTGGATAGAACTCGTCTCTTCGTGAGGGGCAGTTCGCACTGCGCCGTCTTGAGACGAAAGGTGAAACAATCGCTGTCCGCTCGCCACGAGAGTCCGAGCATGTGAAACGCTGCTTCAGATGGAATTTCGAGCGTCGTCCCACTTGCGAGAAACGACGGCGAGAGATGAGCTAGCAGATGGGGCGAGTTCGAGGTCCATTTTCGTAGCGAGAAGCCGCCCGCCTTAAGAAGCTCGATGATTTCACTCTGCTTCGAGAGCGCCGATGCCACGTCGTCTGCGCCTGAGAGAACGTCGTCGATACTAAAGGCTTCTTCTGTGGAAGTCGCACGATGTATCGACCTTCTGAGTTGCGAGAATGTGTTGAAACGAAGTGTTCTTCGCATTCCCTTTCATCTTCTGTTAGTGATGGCGAAGCGACGATCTCTTCTTGTTCCCAGAACCGCTGAAGACAGGAGACAGCGTTCGTCGTTCCGTTGTATAACACTTGAGCTCGGCTGAAGACTCAGACTTCATCGGCTGCAGCGTCAAGATGTTTAAGATTTGAGCTGTCGTTAGAAGGCGAACATTCTCGTATCGATCGGTGAGCGTCCTCCACGCGGTGTCGAGATTCTCAGCAGTGAGTTGAAGAGACGCGAGCAAGGCTAATGGCTTCTTCTCAAGGTTCATCTTGAGATAGTGGAGTTTTTCGATCGCCGTCAGCGACGTGTTGTTGCTCACAATTGACGAAAACAAGTCGCGATACGATGGCCACTCCGAGAACTCTCCGGTGAACTTGGGCAGTGCTATCTTCGGGAGCTGCTGAGTCCTCGGTTGAGGTTGAGGGTTCGGTAAAACTGCTTCTTCCTTCTCCAAATTTCGTACTAGATCGAGAAATTTCCCTTTGTTTTTGAAATAACCGTCCGCGGTTAGGCCGTAAATGTCATTCAGTAGAGTAGCGATCCTGCTTTTTTAACAAGGCCTCCATCGTCATGTGAGAAAACACCACGTAAGTCACCTTCGAGAGATGAGAACTAATACTCCGAAAAAGTTGATAATTTCGCGCCAAGCGATCCACTGTCAATGTCACTGTCACTAGATATTATCCGGCTCGAAGGACCAAAAATGTCTTGTATTCGGAGTAAGATTTCTCCGGAGGAAATTGAAATACAGTTTTCGAGAAAAACTAAAAAACAAAACTTGCTTTATTTATCTTGACAGTGAATGTATGATTAACAAATTACTTAATGAAATCCGGAACAATTTGTCATTCGCGTATAAATTAGATCTTCGCAAGATAATTTATAACTTAGTTGGACAGGTGTCGAAATCAAATGTTGTACACATGTTTCGCGACCAAAATCTTTCAAGAAGTACTATATATCGGACCATTCGTGAATGTAAAGAGGGAATTCCATGTTTAAACTTGCCCAAGACAGGCCGTCCACGTAAGTTAACAAAGTTCAAACCATCAGATTGGTGGAACTTTCCAAAAATACCATTGGGGTGTCTTCCCGTAAACTTTGCCGTCGTTTTCCTGTTTCCTCTGCTACAATTTCCCCACATATTAAAGGAACAGGGCTAAAGTACAGAAAACGTAAGAAAACCCCAAAGTATACAGACGCACAATTGGCCAGAATCCCTATTTATTGTCGAGCTTTGAGACGTTATCATTTCGCCAACAATCGAGTCATTGTAGTGGATGAGGAGAAGTATTTTACTTTTAGCCATGCAGAGCTTCCTGGAAATGCTGACTTAAGTAAGATAGTAAGATAAGAAAGTAAGTAAGATACAAACCGAAACCAAAATTTTCTGACAAAATGTTGGTCTGGTGTGCCACATCTGAGGCGGGGATATCTAGATATTATGTATGTAGGTCATGTAAGGGGACAAGCAGTGAATGCCGAAGTATATATACGCAATTGCCTATCAAAACTATTTCCTTTTATTAATCAACATCATGCCGATGATGATTACATATTTTGGCCTGACTTATCGCATTATGTGAGAGATACACTCAACTGGTGGGATGCCCATCATGTACCATATGTCCCTAAGAATGATAATTCTCCGAATGTCCCTCAGGCACGGCCAATTGGAACGTTTTGGGCCTATTAGCAGAAAAAGTGTATGAACATGGTTCGGAAGCCTACAATGAACATGAATTGCACCAAAGAATTTATAGAAAAATTAGAGAAGTGGATTTAGAAAGCGCCCAAGCCATGATGCGACACGTCAGACGAAAACTTCATCTCATTAAGGATAGAGCACCTATCATTAGCATTAGCAGCATTCTAACTTAGAGATATTATAAACAACTTTTATTTGAAAAGTTTTTTCGAAAAATGCGCTTGTAATCGCGAATGCGCCAGTCTATCGAAAATTAATCGAAATATAAGAAAGTTCAGTGCAGACCACTACATATATTTTTATTCTAGTTCTAGGAAAATATTCAAATGTTAATATCTGCTTCCCAATAGTAATTGGACCATCTAGCAATGAATCGCTTGACGATTTAAAAGGACCACATACACCCTAATTTATTGGTTTATAACGTACACAACGTATGTAGTTGCTGACCCCGTAAATCGTTCTACGTGAATTTAATGTAGTGCATGTACCAGCAGCATTAATTCATTGTAAGCAACCTGGAGTAGATCTAAATATAAATCGTTAACAACAACCCTTAACGAAGTAAGGACACTACAGTATGTGAACAGTGGGTATCTTTGATGTACTTGTAAGTTATCTCATATATTGACGCAGTACGTAATTACTACCCATATTTCAGCTTCAGTGGTTCCATACGCCATTCTTTGTACCCTTAGATATTTAAACTTAATGCAATATATGTTTTATTTCCGTCGCAAATTTAACTGCAATGTAAGGCAAAAAATTTATTTGAGGACTGATTAGAGATGTTGCATTGAACGCTGGGTTGGACACTATAAAATGTATGAATACACGTACTGAACATATGTATCATATCATAGCGGTATTTCATTATCATATTTAATCATATTATTTTAAATTTACACTCGTGAGAATTGTAAATCATAAATAAGTGAGTAAGTTTGACTCTTGTAGTCTTTCGGAAAAACCGTCTTGGTTTAAGTGAGGCTTGACTCAGGTGTAATCAGCAGATGTGGACACTTGCTTTATTCAGTTCATTAAATGCAGTAAATTTACTTTATCTACTTTGCGTTTATAATAACTTCATTTTAGCACCCAAATGAAAATTGTTAAAATGAAAATTTGAGTGCTAAAATGAGCCTGGTATAACTTTTTTTCTTTATGTTGGCAGCGGTTTGGCAACGTATAACGTCAACGAAATGTCAGTTGTAACTAATAATCCTTGCAATATTGAGAACGCGACTTGTTCGGAAATAAATTCCCAATCGTAGTTTGTGCAATTTCCCGTATCTTGGGTGGAATACATTGCAAGTGTTTGCAACTCATATTGCGTTAAAGAAAACTGACAATTCAAATTAAATGTTCGACCGCCCCTTATTTAATTTCACACAAACGTTACCAACCCGCGTAAATATCCCTAAGTGTTGAAATACTTAACACAGTTTAATTTTTCACGTAAAAAGGGCGCAAAGTAGAAAAAATACTAAAATACTCGTACAGAAGGATATTCAGTGCATTCGGCCATTCAGGCCACTCTCCTTGAGCTTGAATTTCGGACTCATGTCTGAAACAATGTCTTCTGTAACTTGTTTTTTAATATATTATTATATCTAGGTTTTATGTCTGAAGTTCAGGAACATGTTATTTTTAGGTTTATACTGAGAAAAAGTTTGTTAAATGTTTTAGTGAATTGAATACATAATAATATTAATATATATATATAGAAGGCCAGGAGTATCAACCGTGCAACGTTAGAATCCAGAAATATATATCAGGGAAACGGTCAGCTATCGGGTAGTAATGAAACTCAGTTGATTATTCTTTTCAATATTTCGCAATAATTTAATTGCTTCATCAGGAAAGATAATATAAGAGTTACATGTAATTGGCTAATTGTTAACATTAAAAACTTTTGTCCATACATGAGACAGTTTTAATAATTGAAACACACATTTTTTAAGAAAATTACCAAATTTTGGTAATGATTTTGGTAATTTTCTTAAAAAATGTGTGTTTCAATTATTAAAACTGTCTCATGTATGGACAAAAGTTTTTAATGTTAACAATTAGCCAATTACATGTAACTCTTATATTATCTTTCCTGATGAAGCAATTAAATTATTGCGAAATATTGAAAAGAATAATCAACTGAGTTTCATTACTACCCGATAGCTGACCGTTTCCCTGATATATATTTCTGGATTCTATATATATATATATATATATATATATATATATATATATATACAGGGTGAATCCTTAATGGCGGATAATATTTACATCACGTGATTCTGCATCAAAAACTGAGCAAAAAAATTTACAAGCGTTTTGCTCGGAACCATTTAGTTTTTGAAGAATTCTTAATTAAAATTTTACAAACTAGGCAACACTGTGCGGCAAATCTGAGTGTTGTCTCCTGCGATTCACATAGCGCACTTAATTTACTTATTAACCTAAGGAGAATGTATGTACCCATGCATGCTAAACTTCTTTCACAGTAATATTCTAATTTTAATGTGCTGTTTGCATTTTGAGATTAACAGCACATAACTAGTCAGGAAATATCGATTACACCATAAGCTTTTTATTTTGTAAATACATTTGAAATTACAATAAGTGCTCAAAGTGGCTACCCCCAACCTCTATGCATTTCATACACCTACGTATTATGTTCTGTTCTAGATTTTCAAGCATATTGTTTTGTTTAATCATTATAACTGCTTCATTGATTCGTTGCTGAAGTTGCTCTTGAGTGTCAATTTCCACTTCATACACAAATGCTTTTAATGTTCCCCACAAGAAAAAATCTAGGCAGTTTAAATCTGGGCTTCTTGGTGGCCAAGGTATTACAACACGACCAATCCATCGCTCTGGAAATTCCTGATTTAACCATTATCGGGTTTGAATTCTCCAATGTGCTGGTGCTCCATCCATTTGAAAAACATATTTTTTCTTAATTCTAGTGGCACATCGTCTAATAAATCCTTAAAATCAGTTTCTAAAAATTCAACAAAATTATTCGCGTTTAGTTAGGCAAAATGTGTGGTCTTATGAGCCTATTACCAATAATACCACCCCACACATCAACACTAAACCGAATTTGATGATTCGTTTGGTACAATGCATGGGGATTTTCATCGCTCCATTGGTGCATATTATGGATATTAAATATTCCATTTCTGGTGAACGTACTTTCATCAGTCCACAAGACACGTCCAATAAAACCAGGATTCCTTTCTTGCTCACGAAGTAGCCATCTACAAAATCTGACTCTTTGCTGATAGTCTTGTGGCAATAATCCCTGGACTCGCTGATAATGATACGGGTGCAAGCCATTTTGCTGTAATTGGCTTCTTTGGCCAATATTAAACATTCTGGCAATGGACCGGGTACTTTGTTCTGGTTCATTTTCCACTACATGTGAGATATTTTCTTCAACCTGTGGTGACACTCGACGAGGACGGCCTCTGTTAGCTGTTGGAGTAGGTGCAGTTCTTCCAGTTTCTCGCAGTCGTTGATCCAGTCGTCGAATAACATTAGCATTTGGATGCCTTCTGTTTGGATACCGTTCAGCATATAAATTAGCAGCAGCGTACAAATTGCCATGACATTCTCCTAATATCAAATACATGTCTGCATATTCCACAAAACTGTACTCCATGACGCTAATTATTAAGATAATAAACAACAAGACAATTCAACACGTCCTTTTTTACAGCAAATTGTCACAGATACGTCATTAAACGTCCAATTATTTAAAGTAAAAAGTACGTAACTGCCTACGTTTATTTCAAAATGTGAAAATTGTATTGCACATTGTTGCAACATATTTGGAAACCTCAAGCATTGCAGAAAGTTCAAGCTTCTAATGAAAATTCTACGTAAACCAAGAGTATGATGACTACAATTACAGATTGGCGATTCCTTTTGTTGATTATACTACAGCTAAAAAACATTATTTCATAAAAATATAATACGATGAGCAACCCGTAATTTAACTTAAGACTGCCAATAACTCCTCATCCATGAGATTCATAGCAAATTGTTATAAGACTCTATTGCTCCATCTTTGATGCAGAATCGGATGTTATGAAATATTATCCGCCATTTTTTTATTCACCTGTGCTTCTTGGTTCTTCTGTGCTTCTTGGTTCTCGGGTTGTGAACCGCGTTGTAGAAATGTTCCCCGAAGGGTCGCTTCGACGTTTCGGCAGTCAGTAGCCAGTTCTTCTAAGTCAGCGAGACCTAGAAGAGCTTCCTGAAGATGGAAGATGGGACTCTGCCGAAACGTCGAAGCGACCCTTCCGGAACATTTCTACAACGCGGTTCACAACCCGAGAACCAAGAAGCACACATATATATATATATATATATATATATATATATATATATATGTTGATACGTAGATTCTCGCGGGTAAAATCTGTTCTGCTTTTTTCTCGGGTAATGAACCGCGTTGTAGAGTTATCCCTGTAAGGGTTGTTCCGACGTTTCGGCAATGTCACAATTGCCATCTTCAGGTTGGTCTTCTCGGTCTAAGCGATCTAGAAGAACTCAACGTCCTCGATTGGTGAAAAATCTCCTCCCCGTAGAGATTTATGATGTTGATACGTAGATTCTCGCGGGTAAAATCTGTTCTGCTTTTTTCTCGGGTAATGAACCGCGTTGTAGAATTATCCCTGTAAGGGTTGTTCCGACGTTTCGGCAATGTCACAATTGCCATCTTCAGGTTGGTCTTCTCGGTCTAAGCGATCTAGAAGAACTGTTCTTCTAGTTCTTCAAGAACAGTTCTTCTAGATCGCTTAGACCGAGAAGACCAACCTGAAGATGGCAATTGTGACATTGCCGAAACGTCGGAACAACCCTTACAGGGATAATTCTACAACGCGGTTCATTACCCGAGAAAAAAGCAGAACATATATATATATATATATATATATATATAATTATTGTACAAATTCTCGACTGTAAATCACTTAAAATGGTACTTATCTTGTATCATGAGCAGTCAGTCGTTGAATAAAACACTTTTAGCAATATTAAAGTTTATTGCGACACCTTTTTTTGCAATAAGGTGTTTCGGAAACCCTTGTCAAGCAATAAACATTAATATGACAAATGACATTAAACTAAACTAACTTTTTCACATAGCTTTAGTTTGAACATTGATCAAATTAGTAATTAATATTTAAGAGATGTGACCTTTAATGAACTCATTGTAGAGCTGATCTTTAAGGTTGATGTGTGGTTCTATTTTGGTGCATGCTGGTGTTTACTTTTACATAGTCATTTTTTATGGCATTGGCATGTATTAACTTGGAATTTATACGTTATCCTTTTAGAGCGGCCCTGCGTTTGAGTTGATTATTGGCACATTAATTTAAGTTTTGATTTGTATATTTTTTTAAGAGCTCTGACCAATGTTGAATTCATTTTAATCATTTTTAGAAATTTGCTTTGTTTTAATGTTAATTTTTTTTTTTAATGAATTAAACATTGGTCATTCTAGTAGATTTTTATTATTAGTTCTCTTAGCTAGCCTTTTCAAATATTAATTTCTAATATTAATTTTGATTTATTAATATTGAATTAATATTGTCACAAAATTCCAAGTGTCCAATATTTCATTCATTACAATACAATTTTTTGATCATTATTATTACAATTGCGGGTTAATTTATTTTTATCTTATCATATATATATTTTTTTATCGTTGTGATTCTAAATTGTATTGTAGTGAATTAAATGTTGGTCGAATACCCTAACTAGGTTTTTACAAGGTTTTCCCTAGTTCTTGCAGTAAATACTGGGGTAATAGAAAGTCGGCCTTGTTACCGCGATAGGTTTTATTTAATGTCATTTGTCATATTAATGTTTATTGCTTGACAAGGGTTTCCGAAACACCTTATTGCAAAAAAAGGTGTCGCAATAAACTTTAATATTGCTAAAAGTGTTTTATTCAACGACTGACTGCTCATGATACAAGATAAGTACCATTTTATATATATATATATAATTATTATATTACATTATATATATATATATATATATATATATATATATATATATATGTTCTGCTTTTTTCTCGGGTTATGAACCGCGTTGTACAATTGTCCCTGTAAAGGTTGGTCTTCTCGGTCTAAGCGATCTAGAAGAACTGACGTTTGAAGTTACTGCTCCGTCTTTATATGCTGTGGTTTCGTTCCGGGTCGATGTGCATGCTTGGTTTCTACTCTGGCTTCGGGTCAGTGGGCCATGTCGTTCTTGTAGCTCAGTGGGTGGTGATATTTTCTTTTTGTCTATCACGGACTTGCTATTTGTCCGGCCAGTAAGTGCTGGTGCAGTCCATGTTCTTGGAAGTCTTTGAGCATCATCCCGTTTGTTCATATTTTGTGGAGACATATTTTGATATCAACATGGAGACCAGCACTTGCCAGAGTAGAAACCAAGCATGCACATCGACCCGGAACGAAACCACAGCATATAAAGACGGAGCAGTAACTTCAAACGTCAGTTCTTCTAGATCGCTTAGACCGAGAAGACCAACCTGAAGATGGCAATTGTGACATTGCCGAAACGTCGGAACAACCCTTACAGGGATAATTCTACAACGATGTTCATAACCCGAGAAAAAAGCAGAGCAGATTTTACCCGCGAGAATCTACGTATCAACATATATATATATATATATATATATATATATATATATATATATATATATATTAAAAATGTGTCTTGTCAAATCTGACAGCAAAATGTAAAATTTACACGAAAGATGGTCGAATCTCACACCTCAATGGTGCAGTGAACATTAATTAAAACAGGTCCATGAAGACTAACTGGTGGATCGCTAGACAATATTGTTTCTGGGTTATTACCCTTCGTCAGTAGCGATTACAAAGAACCTTAGTTGTTGAAATACCTTTACATGTAGTGGCCATCAAAACTTCTTGGCGCGAGCCAATCACTCCTAACGAACCACTGACAACAGAACACTGGCGAGACGATACCTTGTCTAACACCTTGCGGAGACTAAACAAGACGTTTGACAGTCGTCTCTTGTTTAGTCTCAGCAAGGTGTTAGACAAGGTATCGTCTCGTCAGTGTTCTGTTGTCGGTGGTTCGTTAGGAGTGATTGGCTCGCGCCATATATCTATATTTGGATATACAGGATAATTGACTACTTAATGGTTCGCTCCTTCGTTGCTCATTCTTTAAAAATGCGCTCATGTGGGAACATTGTTTTCCCTCATTCGGATTGTAATTAACTATTTCCGTCAATCAAAAAAGCTACAAGATTTCTAAACCCAAACATGCACTTCACTATGTATGTCATCAAGGTAGTATAGTTTGACTATTGACTATGTCTCGAAGGACTTGCCCAGAAGCTTCATTCCATTACTGTATTTCCTTCGAGATGGCGATGAAATTTTCGTTTAATATCTAATACAATTCGCGTAAATATGACCTGTTGTTGAACCGATTTTCCATTATCGATCTGCTTCAGACATGCATCAAATGTGTAGCATTTTGTGTTGGTTTATAAAGGCATGGTCTCTTTGATGTATTATGAATCATGATTTACTTACTAATAATATTAAATGCACTTATATTTTTTACTCGATGTAAATGTCGCTTTGCGACATCATCGGGAGACTAACAAATGTAGTTTCATGATGATGCTGTAAGGCAAATTGTATATCGTGTAATAAATATAATTTTGTAGAACAATACGAAGTGTGTTTAACTTTATTAGTTTAAAAAATGTTGCACGAATCAATTAATCGTCTATGTTTTATTTATTTGTAACGCATAACGTAAAATAGCAATACCAAATGGTAACGTTTAGAATACGTGAGATAGATAGTAGATAGCTTCGCCGTTTTTACAGCCATATTGACAAGTTGACATGTTGATTAGTTTTCGCAGTGATTAATATTTAGTTATTTACACTACATTTGTATCAACGGTGGAAAATACGAATTGGTAGTTTACTTATCCTATGGAAAGATGTAGTCACTGCGATTTCAGAATGATAATTTAGATTATTAGTTCACTGTAACTGAAAACGTTCTTTCAACGAAAGTTATTTTGAATTGAAACACGCCAGATGTAGGACACGATTGACGTTTGTTCACATCTGCCGTGTGTGGGTTTGCCCTCCACCATTAATAAAAACATTACATCGTACTATTACCGGATTTGATGCCATTTCCATTAGATATGTTGCAAAATGTAATATATAGTTGGCAACAACACAGCGAAATATAACTTGTGTCTTTATGGGAGTACTTAGCATTACCATCCATTGTGGCAAAAAGTATAAGTTTGCGATATAAAATTTGTGATGCCGGAATTTGAATAAATACACAATATGTATGCTACTGTTTCTTTGCAATTGTCAATTCGAATATAACGTAAGCTTTATATCTTTACATAAACAATTAAGTTCAGGCATTATACAATTCCACTCAATATAAAATTTGTAAGCAGGATATTTCAGTGGTACTTTTGAACAATTTCATCATCCTTATGGTGAATAATATTTATAGTTCAGTGTTTTGTTCATTATATGTACACTGCAGGCCGTGGAGGTCTTGGATTTGTTGAACAATTTTATTTTATTTTGTTCTTTTCTGTTTCTCGTTCTCTCTTTCCAATTTTGAATATTCATATTTTTAGATCTTGGCCTTATAATGGATTTATATATTCTTATCTTCGTTTTTCTTGACGCATCCTTTGATTTCATTAGTCTTTCCAGCATTCCCTATTTTTTATTACATTTCGCAATTCTAACTGTTATTTACTCGTTATGCTCCTCGTGTATTTTTCGTTTATCATGACTCCCAAGAATGAGTCAAACTCACATTCTCTTCTATCGTTCGCAGTTATTCGCAAATTTTCATGCGCGACTGTTTTGTTTGCGCACTACCATGTTTTTTTTCCCCGGTTTATTTATAGTCCGAAACTTTGGCTCCTTTTCCATTTCCTCTTTAATTCCGCTTTCGTCTTTGCTAGGAGTGTAAAGTGGTTCGCATATTCCTCCATTTTTAATTTGCTGATACTAGATATGCTTTTGCCAGGTTGGAGAGTGTAGTAGAGAGAGGGTCACCTTGCTTCAGGCCATTTACCGCCACAAATCCTTTTTAATTTGTATTCACTCTAGAGAACTTTATTTTTTGTTTTAACCAGCGTCATAGTTATTGGCTTTTTCGGATGTTGTCGTTGTATTTTATATTTGTTCTCTATTTGTTCTTGTTTACAATCAATAAATAGCAACTGCTGTAATATCGCTTAATCTTTCCTTAATAAGTATTGCCAGTATTTTATAAGTTGTGTCCCGTAATATAATACCTTTATACTTTTCATATAATGCTTTGTCACCTTGTGTTTTGTTTTGTTGTTCATACTCGTTTTACAAGCTCATATATTCTTTCAGTTAAGTGAATTCCTCCTGTTTTACTGCTGATACTGTGTTTTTCCCTGGACTTTAATTTTTTTATGTCTTTGATTATTTTTGTGACTTCTATATTTTTCTCTTTCCTTCTGGCGTTATAATCTTCTTGGTCGTCCTTAATTCCCGGAGTTTATCGGTGTGTTCCTTCCACATTTCTATTTTCTCCTCTGCTACCTGTACACACTCCTCATCGAACCAATCGTTCCTGTTTTTTCGTGATTGTGATTTTAGCAGTCTTTTTAATAACTTCTTTTGTTTGTTTCCACATCTCCTCAACATATGTAGTTTGGCAGCATTTTTTCAGTTATTTTGCAATCTTCCCCTTATATTCTGTTCTTTGTGGTTATTTTACTCCACCTCTTTTGTAGCAAAAAGTCTGATCCTCTCACAATTCTCACGGTAGTAATCAAGTTTATATGTTTTCTTTCTACTAGTACATGATCAATCGCTTTATATTTTTCTTTCCATTTCAGTTACGTATTCCTTACCACCATGTTTTTTTCTATTGTAGAATTAATAGCTGTCCATTATCATTTGTTATTTCGCGTATGCTGTGTACTGTTATTATTGATCGGTGCATTTCTTATTTCGCAATCTTTTTGTTGTAATCTACAATCAGTGTTTTCCTGTCATTTTTCCCCTAATTTTTCATATTCTTCTTCTAGTTGTTCGTAAAATATGCCCTTTTCGTCTTTTTATTTTTCTTCTGAGGGGCCGTTGTCTTTGATTATACTGAGGTTGTTCTTTTCTCTTCACAAACGTACACATATAACCCCTCTTGGTTTGAAAATTCATCATATTACCTTTATAATTTTTTGTACCATAAAGCCAGTTTCTAGCCTTCTGTCTTTTCCACCACTTAAAAAAAATGTCATATCTTCTATGTCTAGCCCTAATTGTTTGGTTTCTTATAAGGCTATTATTTCTATCTTATATCTTTTAATTTCTCTTGTTAATTCTTTAAGGCTCCCCGATGCCCATAAAAATATATCCTTGCCTACACATTAATTAATTGTTCTTCGCTTTCAAAATTATTCCCTAATTGTCTGGTGATGTATCCTGATATATTTTGTCATCAAACATCTATCGACTATCAAATTTCAAAGTTTTAATAATATACAAATAGGTACATATGGAAAATGGATTGCACGGTTTTTTTCAATACATTTCTGAAACAACGTTTCAAAAAAAGTTAATTTTTGATTATTTTATAATAATTAGAATAATAAAATTAAAGCAGGTGGGGCACATAAGAGTACAAGTAAGACGGAATATATTACTGAATACTTCTCTTCAAGTTAAGTGTCATAATAAAAATAAATGCAATAAAATCCTTTGGCAAGAGCGGGAGAAGATATTTTCGTTAATTTCATAATTAATGTGTGCGTAGTATAAAATAACCACTCGAGTGTAATCATTGATACACACTGAGCTGAGAAGCGTGACATTCTTCTGATGTATGTTCAAGATTCCGCGATTACACAATTATATCCAGTAGTTCTTTCAGGCTTTAGATAATGCCATGCACATTTAAATAATTTTAATATATAATGTTGCTTTAATCGCTCTTGAGCGTTCCGAATCAGTTCGCAGTCGTGGTTACAAGTGTAAGTTGAACGAGCTTTTAATCAGAAGACAGAATTATTTACGAAGCAGCTGCGTAAACATTCTAATTTATATGTATGAACGTTCACACGATTAGTATTATATCAAGTATGTCTTTAAGGCCGAATTTTAACTATACATTACGGCAGGGGTGAGCAACATTTTTAACGGGCCAATTTAAATTTTTCAATTTTTTTGGCGGGCGGCACATAATGTAACACTTATTAATAATTTATAAAACCTTATTTATAATAAACATTTGTCGCGCAGATATTTTTATACAAATGCATATTTTCAATATTTAATTACATTCCCTAAAATGCATATGAATACACAGTGTTGAGTGGAGGCGTGTCGTCTGAGCGATAAGAAAGATATTGCATGAGATCTAGAGAGGGGTCTTAGTTTTAGGACAGTTGCTAATAGCATGCGGACTTAACTAGTCGATGCACGTGTAGACAATGGTAGTCTAGAATGCAGAACGTAGTTAGTGAGTGCGAAGTGATGAGTTATGCAAAACGGTAGCGAGGCAAATCTTGACAGAGCTTATACCGTATGTCCCCGGATTGAGTTTACAATAGGTATGATTAAAAAAATCGAAAGTAACTAAAAATAAGTCAATCATACCTATTGTAAACTCAATCCGGGGACATACGGTATATATGGCAAATGCAAATACGTTGGTAAAGTAGAGTTGTATACATCTGAACGATTTATTATGTGATACCCATTGTATTGTTATGGATATATATATATATATATATATATATATATATAAAAAAACCTTTATTGGCATACTATATATACATTTCTATTGCACTATCTACATTTTCATGTGCTTGCCCTTTCCCTTACGTCCCGCGGTTGCCCTCCTATTCTCTCCTTTTCTCTTTTCTTCTCCCTGCATCTCTTTATTTTTTTCATAATCGCCAATCCACCTCCTGTCTCATCCAAAGTCTTTTTCCAATTTCTTCCCTTTATTTTCTCCTCCTTACTCCATTCTAACTCTTCACACTCCTCTAACCAATGTTTCCACTCATCTGTCCCCCCTCGCAGAACTCACATTTTCTGTACCCAATATTCATCCAATATTTGTTATTTTTCTCCTCACTTCCGCACCTGAATCTCGCTATGATTCTTTCCTCCATCCCTAATCTTTCCCCTTTCAGATAATCTGGTCTTCCCCCATATGCGCAGATATCTTTGTATCTTTTATTATAAATTGCCTTCCTCATTTTCCTTCCTCTTCCTTGGGCTTCTACCTGCTTCCATCTTTCCCCGATTTCTCCCTCCATCTCCTTCCCGTCTTCCCTTAACCTCATTGCTTCCTTCCAATCTATCCCTGCTTTTTCGTAAAGCTTCTTCCTATCCCCCTCCCATTTTGATACTTCTTCCTTTCCCTTTTCTCTCGTCACCATCTCCCTTAACGCCATCTTACCCAACCTCTCCTCCCCTTCCATCCACTTTCCCAGCTCATATCTGACTACCCGTCTTCCCGCCTCTAATGCCATCTTATCCTGCCCTGCCTCCTGCAGTACTATGTATTCTGGTGTCGATCTCTCTATCCCTAAAGCCTTTTTCAATTCCCCCTGCCATCTTATCTCCATACTTCTCTCTTCTTTGACTCCCCATACTTCGGCCCCATACATCAGTATGCTTTTGACGCACACCTCCCATATTTTCATTATCTCCCAAATTTGACGTCCCTTTTATTCCACAAGTTCCTTATTATCCCTTCTTCCGCTTTCCTAGCTTTCTCTCCTACCTGTTTCATATGTTTGCTCCAATTATTCCCGCTCGTCCATGCTGCTCCGAGATACATCCACCCATCTACTTCCTCGATCTCTTCGCCTTTCCAAACCAACTTCATCCGCTTTCTTTCCCCCCCACCTTTTCTAAATACCATTATCTTTGTTTTTTCGACGTTTGTTTCCATCTTCCTTATCTCTAGGTATTTCTCCAACCTTCTCCCAGCTCCCTTTAACCCTTCCTCCGTCTCTGCCAATACCGCAACGTCGTCAGCAAATGCTAACGTCCAAATCCTCTTTCGCCCTATCCTAACCCCCTTCTTGCCCTCTCCTTAATACCTCTTCCATCTCCGATGTGTATATGTTATATAATTTTGGGCTCAACGGGCACCCCTGTCTCAGTCCTCTTGTTATTCTGAACTTTCCCGTTGTCTGACTGCCCACTCTTACCTCGCACCATGTTTCCTCGTACAGTTCTCCCGTCTTCTTCCTCAACCCTTCTGATATTCCCACTCTTTCCATCGTGTTCCATAATATCTTCCTATCCACCCTGTCGAATGCTGCTCTAAGGTCCATGAACATTACATACAACTTCCCTCTTTTCCTTGACCTTTCCCTCTCTGCTAAGTAGTTGAGAATGTAAATATTATCCCTTGTTCCCCTGCCCTTCCTAAAACCCGCCTGCCCTTCTGGTAAAATCCCCATTCTCTCTACTTCTACGTCAATTCTTTCCGCCATCATCCCCACGTAAATCTTATAAACCTCATCCATTAGCGTTATCCCCCTATAATTCTTGACATCTTCCTTGTTACCTCTTTTCCATATAGGCACCACCACACCCTTTTTCCATCCTTCTGGTATCTCTCTTCTATCCAACCATACCTCGTTTATCCCTCTCAGGAGGCTCCTCCACACCTCTTCTGTCGCATATATCAATGCATTACTGTCAACTCCATCTTCTCCGGGGCCTTCCCCTTCTTTAACTTGTTCCTCCCTTTCATTATTTCTTCCCACGTGAATTCTTCTCTTTCCATCTCCCCCTGCCCTGTCTCTTGTCTATTTTTCTCGTTTCCCCCTCCCTCATCTGATCCTCCTAGCAACTCCATATAATGCCTTTTCCATTCCTCTAATTCTATCGACTCCCCTCCTCGTTCGGCTCTTCCTTTTTTCTTCTCAAATAACTCCAAATCTCCTTCTCCCCCTCTAGTCCCCTTACCTCTTCTATGTCCCTCTCCTGTTGTTCTCTTTTTTTCTCTCCCATAGGGTTTTCTGTTTTCTCTTCTCCTCCCCGTATTCCTCCCAGCTCTTTACCCCTTACTTCGCCTCTCTCAATTTTTTCCTAACTTCCTTTTTCTCTCTTCTGCACTCTTCATCAAACCATGTGTTTCCATCTCCTCTTCCTCTCATCTTCTTTGTTATCGCCTTCCCCATTAATTCCACTATCGCCTCTATCCTCGTAATTTCCTTCCAGTCTATCCTTTTTAGTTCCTCTTCATATTTTCCTCTTGCCACTTCTCCCCATTCATTTCTTAGTCTCTTAATGTCTCCCTTATCTTTTCCTTCCTTCTCTCTCTTCGTCACTCTTATTTCTACTCCAACCTCCAATGGCATGTGATCCGATTCTGACCTTTCCCCCACCCTAAATTCCATTAACTCTTTTTCCATCTCCTCATTTATTACAACGTAATCTATCACCGACCTGCCATTTGGGCCCACGTAAGTGAATTCTCCTTCTCCATCCCCCCATTTCCCTCCATTTAACTTGCTCCATCTCCCTTCTTCCAACCACTCATTTAATACTTTTCCCTCCGCATTTATTATTACGTCTTTTGACTTCCTTTCTTCTCTTCCCTCTCTCCCTCTCCATCCTGCCATTTTTTCCACTATTCCTGTTCTTGCATTCATGCCCCCCCTATCATCACTGCTTCTTCTACCCCTTCAGTCGCTTCTTCTATTTCTTTTATTATGTCCTCCATTCTTTGATTGCTGTATATCGTGAAAATTTCCCACCATCTTCCATTATTCAAAAATCTTCTTACTTGCATGTTGTCTGACCCGCTTTCAGCTCCCTTTACTTCCTCTTCCCATTTACTCTTTACCCCCGTTATTATACCTCCCCTTGCTCTCCCCCTCCCCTCTCGTTTTTGAGCTCCCTGACACTTCCATCTGAACCCTCCTGGCATCTTGTCCTTTATCGTCACCCATGTTTTGCTATCTACCCACGTTTCCACCAATCCCATAAAATCAAATTCTTCCATATAACGCACTAACCCGCTGTACTCTTCCTCTTCTCCCTGTATCCATTTCTTCAACCCCGCTATATTCCAAAAACACGCTTTGAATCCCCTCTTATTCTCCTCCTCTCTCTCCTTGTCTGATCCCCTACTTTCCCATGCTCTTCCCGTTTTTCTCTCCCTCCCCCCTTTTTTTGTCTTAGTTTTCTGGCACGAGTGTTTCTTTCGCCCCATCCCACACCCACCAATTATTTTCTATTTTCAGCTTTCTATACCCCATTTCACCCTCCGTCCTTGTTCTTTTTCCTTCACTGCTTGCTTCCATATCTCCCGTTGAACCTCTCTTTCCTTCTCCGTCAGGTCATGGTCAATGAATACCCGTTTTCCTCCCAATCTCGCTTTATTGCTCATTACCTTTTCTTTCTCCTCTCCAGCTTTCATTTTCACTAAAATGACCTCTTTTCCTTTCCCCCCCATCCTGTATACTTCCTCTATTTCCGCCACCACCTGAATTTCCTTTTCCATCCACTTCTCCAACTGCTTTTTCTCCTCTCCCTTTTCCAGCTCTAATCCTCTTATTACCATATTGTTTCTTTTTTCTTTCTTTTCCAACCATTCCAATTTATCTTCCATTTTTCTAACTATCCCCTCAACCTCTCCTTTTTCCTCCTTCCATTTCGCCTCCATCTTTTCCCTCTTCTCCCTATCCTCCTTTAACTCTCTTCTCAGTTCCGCATTTTCTCTTCTCATTTCCTTCATTTCTTTCATTAGTTCTCTGATTAGCTCTATCACGCTTTCACTCTCCGTATCTTTCTCTCTATCCTCCTCTTTCCTCCCAACCCCCTTCTCTCTCTCTTTTGATCTGGCTAATTTCCTACTCCTTGTGAACATCTCTGGAACTTTTTCCCCCGCACTTCCTGATCCGTCCCTGTACGCCATTTAAATGTTTCTCTCACTTTAAAACTACCCCTCCGGGACTCGCCCCCTTCTTTATTTAAATGTCTAACCTCTCGCTTTTTAAAATAGACGCCACCACTGTGTCACGCAAATAGTAACGTCTTTCCCGGGCTTTCCCCTGGAAGGAAATCGTACTATAAACTTACCGCGCGATGACCGTACCCAAAGAAACGATCCAAAAACCAGCCCGGCAAAAACGCGTCCGTACTCGCTGCTCGTAAACAACTTTATACCTTGGTTATTACTTGGTCCACTTCTCGCTATTATATCTTCGTCCCCTAATTACCGATTTCCTCGCGGAAACCACTACCACTTAGCTTTACTCTTCCACTATTTTCTGGTACCACTTTTACCCCCAATAGTCCCTTTTTTCCCTACCAAAACTCTTCTAAACTCGGAGCGACCGTCAAAACACCTTATCACTTCGCACATAAATTTATATATATATATATATATATATATATATATATATATATATATATAATTTACATGAAATATGGTCGAATCTTACACCTCAATGGTGTAGTGAACATTAATTAAAACAGGTCCATGAAGACTAACTGCTGGATCGCTAGACAATATTGTTTCTGGGTTATTACCCTTCGTATATATATATATATATATATATATATATATATATATATATTGTTGTGTTGCCAGTCACCTTTGTGGTGTCTGTGGATAGTTGGGTATTGAGGGCTCCCTTGTGAGGCGTAGGGGTTGACTGGTCGTTTAGTTAGATTGAAATGACATGTCATTGTTGTTGGTGAACCGATAACAGGCGTGATTATCGGCAAACCTCGACCTGTCCCCGAAGTACTGGGAACAGTGATTCTGGAACCATATGTCCAGAAGGCAAGGTATGCTAAGATACAAAGTTGCCTGTCGAGTACGCCCATGCCATTCTTGGGTGCGACATGGGGGCTGACGCTCATTGGTTCTCCCGTAACTCTACGGAAGAGCGACCAGCACGTCGAATGCAATCTTTCAGGTACACTAGCGTGCGAAGATATCCGGAGAATGGTAAGGGTGTCCAAAACCCGGGCGGGCCCCAGAAAGGGGCCCTGTAAGTAACTCTATGTACCGTAACCGTTGTATTGTAAAGGTGCTATTTATATTTTCATGTGGTGCCATTGTAGCCATTGCTTTTGCTATGATGTGTGTATTGCTTTTGGAGTGTGCTGCCGCTGAATGAATGTAAGAACGCCTCTCTAGCACTTTATTTGACGAGATGATATCAGGTTGGCGATAAACGGTGAGTTGACAATTATTCTACTGGATTCATTTGATTATTAATAATAATCAAGTAATCGAAATAAATGACTATTTAACACATTAGAATAAAAAAATATGAAATAAAAAAAGGAAAAGATTTCATATACAAATTTTAATGCAAAATAAAAACAAACAAGAAAAAAACAGAAAAACGAATTTACTTGAAATTTTCAATGAGAAATTTGTTTTTTCGATACAAGCTGATCAATATCAGCCGGAATTGATGAGGTAGCTACACGTACGCAGCTCTCTAATCTTGCATCACTCAATCTTAATCGGTGGTCATTTTTGATTAATTTCATGGTTGAAAATAATTGTTCGCAAACATACGTACTTCCGAACAGAGACATAATTTGCTTTGCATTTTTCGTCAAAAGCGGAAATTTCTCATGGCTCACATAAGATTTATCAAAATTTTCGATGTTTACTGAGAAAAATACATTTTTTAAATCGGTATTATTCTGCATGTCAATCACTTCCATTTGAAAGTCTTCGGGAGCTGTATCCACATCAATATTAAATGGCGAGGAAAATATTTTCATGGAAACCGCTGTCTTAGCTTTGAACATTTGGAATCGTAAATATATCGTACGTATTTTTGAGAAGTAGTAACGTTTTCTTTTTCTAAATGTGGAAAGTGAGACACATTATTCTGCAAAAGATGCTGTTTCCACAATATTAATTTGCGCTCGAAGCCATGACTTTTATCATACAAATTGTGAATAAACTGTCTGTTCGAGCGTTTCAAATTATCATCGGGTATAGCAACCACCTTCGAGATCGAAGCTTCATGGTGACGGTAGTCATGGTGCGGGAGAAGTTTGTTAGGTTGATAATAGTTATTTACAGTCGAATGTGGGAAGTTCAATTTTACAGCGCGACGGCTTCATTTGCCGGAGCGCTGTAAAATAACTTAACGCATGAGATTTGTATAAAATTTTTTGGCCGATAGTTTTATTTCAAATTAATAAGTCCTCTTTTTATACCTACATATTTTATTTATTCAACTTGGCAATATTGCATTGTTTATGACAGATTTGACAGATTTGTTACATTTAAATAATTGTATAAAAGTTAATAGTTATTAGGTAGGTAGGTAAGTTTATTATTAGCTATTTATAATCGAATGTAGGAAATTGCATTTTGCTGCATGAAGTTTATATCTTAAACACGATGCCCAGCGGTGTGTTTGGACTAATTTAATATTAAATTAATATTTAAATTTTGTGTATTTTGTTATACTTATTGAATTTTAAATTAATATATCTCGTTCTCCTGAACATCGGCTTCATGATTTCAAAATTGCGTATTTTTCCTACGTCTCTGGAGTTTAAAAAGAAGAATTATTTAGTTTACCGCATACTATGCGGGAAAACGCACAGTCGTCGTAAACACGTTACATGTGACATGAACGGTGCATAGTTACAATGTTTACATGTCGGGAGGCCAAAAAAATAATAAATACTGTCAGTCACGTTTTATGTGAACTAAAAATAAAACCATTGAAATATTTTGTACGACGTTATTCATTCACCTTCGGTCCACACATTTTCAAACTGTAAACGGTACACTGTCCTTTGCCTTGAAGTTCCACATTAAGATCATTGAGATGTTGAGTCATGTCGATAAGAAACCCAAAATCGCACATCCATTCTTTATTACCAAATGAGGAAAGGCATATCCCTTCATATCCAAGAACAATTGTATTTCGCTCTGTAAGTTGTACTCTTTTTGGCAACTCTTACGTACTTATTTATTAAAAACCACGTCGCCATATCTAAATCTAAATCTTTCAGGAATTCTTTAAATTCACAGTATTGTAACGCGCGCGACTTTATAAAATTGATTAATTTAATTATTGGTACTGTGACATTTGGCAAACTCAATCATTTCGCACACAAATTTCCTGGTGAATTATGCATTGGTTAACGAATATTTCCCATCCTGTGACCTTCTTAATGTCTTGAAATAGCCTTCCCGATACTCCTACCTCCATGCTTGACATTGCTCGTGCTACATCTGTCGATATACCAATAACCTTTTGTAATAAAATTGAAAATTTTTCCAAAACAGACTTTAGTTCATCGTACAGGTCTTTGCCGATTGTAGTCCCTTGCATTGGAATCAGTGAACACAATTCTTCGGTAATATTAAATTTGGTGTCAATACCACGTAAAAATAAAGCCAGTTGTGTTGTATCGGTAATATCGCAACACTCATCAAGCGCCAAAGAACAGTATTCGAATTTTGCAATGCGTTCACGAGGCGTTGTTGCTATGTTCTCGGACAAGTCTTCAATTCTCCTTGCAATCCTTGTGAATCTTGATAAACTAATGTTTGAAATAATATTTATTTTATCAGGAAATGCTATTTCTGCAACAGCACTCAGAGATTCTTTTATCATCTCTCCAATCCGGAAAGGATTTAATTTTTTGCCAGTATTTGACTTACAACAAAACTAGCCTTTACTGCCGTATTTGATAACATTGCTTGATTTTTAAAATTAGCCTGTTTTTTCCCTGGCTTTTCTCCGGTTGATTAACCCTTAACCGCCCGGATCTCAATCTAGTCACATAAATCCCCGGGCCTGGTCACAGTGACCGCTAATTTCTTTAGTGTTGTTTTTTGTAAATAATCGCGTTAGATGTTTGTAAAATGGCATATGTTGGTAGAAGTATTAGGGCACAGTAAAACTACGCATGACAGTTTTGAAAGATTTTAATTGAAAATAAAACCACTAATCTTTTAACTAGACAAAATTTACCATTTTGGAGCTATTCAGATGATTGATGTTATAATTATTATCTTATGCTAACAGGAAAAACTAAATGATATTTTTCCGATATATTTTCGAATAATGTAAAAATAAAAATAAAAAAAACATATTATCAAATAAATTGAAACAAACTTACCCTTACCACACAGTATCACACAGTTTTTTTTTATATTATCAAATATTTCAAAAAACTGCGACGTCCTTAGATTCGAGTTAAATGTTCTCGTTACAGTGTCTACAGACTTTATTTGTGCATTCTAAGCACACCGGTTTCTTACAGCAGTGACACAAATAGAAAGTTTTTCTTTTTTTCTTTGGGTCGCCGGTATAGCACGTTTTTATTTTTTCTAGTTTTACTTCTTGTACTGCTGGCTTTTCTTCTTTTATACACATTGCTCTTCGTATGAATCCTCTAAGTTCAAACGAAAGATGATAATCTTGAACTCTTCTTTTCATATGCGGAGTAACTAGCTGTCTAGCCCATAAAATATTGTCATTGGCCATCGTCGAGTACGTCTCCCAGTCGAGTAATTCGCACATCTTTGATCCAACGAATCTACACCCCCCTTGTCGTGTTGTAATAAGAAATAATTTCCGGTTTTCCCACATCAGCATCGATAGTTTTAGTATGATGCATCGATGACACCAACAAAACCGCTTTATTTTTCCTCGGAAAATGTGAGACTAAAGTAAGATCTTTAGTAAAACCAAACAGACTAGAACCAGGTGTTTTTGATTTCGCAGGTAAAAATTCTGGGGAAATTTCCCGCTTATTTTTTTTAATATACCTACATATGTGAGTCCTTTCTCTTTCAACAGGTTTACTAGTTCTATCGAGGTAAACCAATTATCGGCGGTAATATTGCTGTTACTTTGTTCAAGAGGCTTACATAAACGTAATACGGCTTGAGTAGGCTTGGAAAACCGTTTTTCTTCAGATGAATGTGGTCCCATCCGAATCTTTTCCGACATAAATGTAGGCATTATGCAAGTAACTAGTACGTGCATCAGTAATGCACATTAATTTGATGATGTATTTTGCCGGCTTATTTGGCATATACATTTTGAATTTTACTCGTCCACGGAAACTAACTAGCATTTCATCTACACAAGCTGCACTGCCCACACTATAAACTAATTGCAATTGTTAATAAAATTTGCAAACACTGCAACACGCAAATGGCTGCGGCTGGATCGTTTTTTTTTCGTTCCGTTCGGTTTTCGGGGTTATCAAACTGAACACATGCTAGTAACGTACCATAGCGATTTTTAGACATTGTACATCTAAATATGTCTCCTCCAGTGCAATCAGTTGCGAAAAAAGATCTGTAGTCTTCGCGATTGGATTTGAATACAGCACTGGAGAACAGAAGTCCAAAACACGCTTTTAGTTCCAGCATATCCACATCATGCATGTACGACTGCTCTTTATAATTTTGTCGTTCACTGAACAGTTTTTCATTTGTCCAGCGTAACACTTGCTGAAGGATATTATCGTTCATTAGAAAATCCCAAACTGTCACTGGCTCGGCTTTCTTTTCTTCTAAACGAGCACGTCGCTTCAAACCAGGTAACTGAACAATAATGTTGTGTTGTTTTGTTCTTGAACGACTCATCATTTCTTCAGCTGACCATCGAAATCTATTTTTGCCAAAATAGTGTTTTTTTGATGACTGGGGCTCATTTGTATCTATTTCATTTTGATCATGCGTGTCGTCACTACCATCTTCACCACTGTCATCTTTTTCAGCATCACTTAGATCCACTCCACTTCCTTCATCATCTTCGAACCATTTCAAAAGAGTCCCTTCGAAATTTTTATCTGTATAACGCACTGACTGCGACGGTCCTGCCTTATCAGACATTTTACAACCACCTGAGTCCGGTCACGGTGACCGCTCTAATAATATAGAACAATATGGAACAAGTGCACAGGTCGTTATCAACAAAACAGCACTAACCTACTCCTCTCTCAGATGCACTGAACGATTACCTGGACGCATAATGTGGGGAGGACCACTGTCGTCTTCACTAGAAGATAGGATGATTTTGCAAACCCCTTGCGGTCATCTTGACCGGACCCGGGCGGTTAAGGGTTAAACTTATCTATCCGGAGTTGTCCTGTTAAGTTTTTATATTGTTGTTCATGTTTTGAAACTTGGTGCCTTTTTATGTCATATTCTTTTAATGTCGACACAGTCTCTGAGCACATAAAGCATACATCTTTATCTTTGACGAAAGTGAAAAAATAATCAAATTTCCACTTTTCTTGGAAATGCCTGTGCTTTGTAGGAAAACTTAATTTTGAATAAAAAAAGCTCTAATATCACCTTTTTGACAATAATATTGCACTCACGCCTTTCAAGAAACACAAGTATTGCTAGAATTGCTAGTTAACAGCTTACCAGTCCGACTGATTGTGTGACAGAAGCAAACACAAACAAGCACAGACGCGGCGCGGCGCGTTCGTATTGCATGTTTGAACAAGTCGCCGACAAGTTAGTAACTCGTCACAAAAAAAATGTTTCCGTTTAGTATGTACTACCATTATTTTATTATAATTAATTGTATAACAATATATTGATGGAAGAAAGCCAAAAAAATAAATTCAATTTTAGAAATGTTTTGGCGGGCCGCATAAACATGTTTAACGGGCCGCAAGCGGCCCGCGGGCCGTATGTTGCTCATCTCTTTAAGGCATTAAATTGTGAAAAATATTTATAAAATTATACCTGCGGACCGTTTAGTGTCAGATGCAATTTAAATGAGGGTGAACACGATATTAAGTATTGACAATGATTCTATTTTTTATGGTCTAAAGTGAGCAAAGTCAAATTTATAATCGACATTCATTCGGATAATCTCCTTAAACACTTTAATACATTTAAAAGAACAACCGCCATTGCAAAAAATGTATGTGTGCAATGGCGGTGGTCATAGCTGATATAAATATATTAATTTAAAAAATCTTTGTCACGCAGCATTCAGTTGAGTTGCTAAACTCATTTGATTTTATTTTAATAATCGTAGCTCATTATACGTTAATGTGAACAGGAATCAACAATTAAAAAACACCTGAGAGGCAATTTGGAAAAATGGGCCTCTGAAAAATGTGGCGATACAGCTCTAACGCTGCCCGTGAGCGTTGCGGTTCTGCTCGTAACAGTGAAGCTTATTTGCGCCTATCTAATTAAGAAATAAATTATTTAAAGAATTAATTAGTGTTAATCAGCGAAAGGGAGGTCATTTTTAGGCCTCATTAGCCTGGATACAATGCTGACGGAAATTTAGTATCCCATTAATTGAAAAATAAACAATTAATTAAGAAATTGGAGACAAGGGATATACTTATAAACGTCCAATCGAAGTGAATTTTATAAATACTGAAAATATCTGGAACTGAAGCATTATTATCATATTTGATTCAAATTAAATTTATTTATATTACATTATGACTCGTTTTACTATGTTGTTTGCTTTTAATTAGTCTAACATTTTTAATTATAGCTCATTATATTGTTATTATAAAATTCTTTGACGCGGTGTGTTATTTTTTTAAATATCATCTGTTCTGAAAGTGGACAGTGGCTGCATTAAAAGTTTCTCATTTTAACTATGTGTGCCACAAATGAGAACCACTTGCCTTCAAATATATTTTGATCCTTTGATATATTAATAATTAAATGTAATAACGATAATTACAATCAAATTCCCTGATGATATCGCAACCGTTAACTTCTAAAACAATTTTCATTTTAAATAATTGCTTTGCATTTTTACTGAAAAGCGATGTCTACTAACTTTACCATTCATTTTAAATTTAATTAAATTACTCAAACATAATTAGTGTTTATCCAGTGCTAAACGTTTATATGCCAGAAAAATAGAACGTTGATTAAAAACGTTTATTAGTTCGGTTTCGTTTTGCTCGACCAAAGGTAATTTACTAATTTTTAATGTGGGCACACCTTCGTGAAACAAATAAATATGTTGCAGATAATATGTTGCTCCAATTATCGGTTGCGATAGTGTATATCAATCAGTTTTTGCCTGGTACTATTTCAGCTATATACCCATAATTGTTGTAATTATTGTTTTCACATTAATCGGTTAATTTAACTCTAATTGTATTTCTAGGTGTTTTCTTTCGCATTTCAGTTGCCTTTTCGTCACCCTAGTATTTAACTATGTTCTATAAATATGTTGAAGTATTTATTCGCGAATTTCTATATCTAAATTAACCCCAATGCCAATATATAAAACCTTCTGGCCTATGCAACATATACAATCAATCTGACCTTCCCCACACAGTTTTAATCGAGCCATACTTCTTTTTATTCATTCGTCTATTATCATCACATTGTCACAATAAAGTTTATTTAATAATAATAATATCATTTGTGTCAATGTAATTTGTGGTTGTAAAACTGATTTTGCTTTGGCTGCGGTTTCATAAACTTGTCAAAAGCTGACTTATATTTTATAGTCGGTTAACGATTATACTGTATTACATTATTTTAATCTTATAATATTAGTAATTAAAACGCTAATGCTGAATTAATTAAGAACGACGTGAACAGAATAAATTCATTAAATATGAGGAATACATACATACTAATGACTACGTATAACAACTAATAACTGAAATTACATTTCCGTGCTACGAGAATTGATCTGCACATATAAGGACATATTTGACAGTTATTGCCGTAATTGAAGCCTCATTATACCCCATGTCAATTTTTGCTCCTTACTAGCATACGATGCGCATAACATAACAGTTACGTTTTTATATCCCGGGTCTGAGAAGCCCGCATGGATTCTATATATCTATATATTTAATTATAATTAATTATATTGTACAGGGTGTTAAAAAAGTGTCACAAACTTTGATGGCTGATAGTATGGCCCAAAATATGGCGAAAAGTAATAATGAACATGGGTCCGCAAGTAGACGGTTTCGGAGATACGAAACATTTAATAAATACACCACGTACAACACATCTCTGTGACATGGACCTTAGAACTCTTTCGAAAAGACCTACAGAGACTCGGATTCGGTGGCATCCGTGATATACTCGTTGCTCCGGCAGATCATTCACAGGCGTAGCGTACACTATCATATTCAAATATCTCTAAAAAAGAAATCAAGGGAATTTAAACCGGGCGATCTTGCAGGTTATGATACAGGTCCGCCCCTTCCTGCACATCTTCGTCCAAAAGTTCCGTGTAAATAATCTCTAACGTCAATCGAAAAATGCTCACCACATTTGATGATTTTGGTTCAAAGGAATTTCGTCTAAAAGATGCTTATTGTGGAAATAAAACAAATTTGTGACTCCGAAACCGTCCATGTTCATTAAGACTTTTCGGCATATTTTGGGCCATACATATTGTGACAATCGTTTTCATTTCTTCTCCCGGGTGTTTTAATTCAATTTAAAAAAATGTATTCACACTTTCGAAAACTCCATGTGGCAGGTTGGATTTTCTGTTCCCCTCTGTAGGGTAATACCAATTCTTCCTAAATCTTTCGAATAAATCTCCACGAATATTTGTCTGATGATCTAGTTCTATCCAATTTTATTTATTTATTTACTTTAGACCCACATGGGTGTATGTTATTTTTTAAATTATACTTATTTTGTTTCATATATTCGTCTCCACTTCTTCCTGTCCCGTGTTATTGTCTTGATTCTATTTCGCTGGATTCCTTTCTTCCCCACTTCCTCCTTAACATTATAATTCCATGTTTTTCTTGGATTCGTCGTGCTGTAGTTTTTGTTTCACATATCTGTTTTGTCAACTCTTCATTCATTTGGCATATATGTCCCAACTATTTTAATTGTTCTTCCTTAATATTTTGTATTATTGGTTCGATATTTATTTTTTGTCGATACGATCCGTGTCCCGCCTCTCTTGGCTTTATTCTCTGTTTTTCTTATAAATCTCATTTCTATAGCGTTTATTCTTGTCTTTTCTTTATCTGTCATTGTCCATGTTTCGCAACTCTATGGTGGGTTTAGTAACGTTCTTCACTATGTCCCTTTGTATCTCCTCTGGTATTTAATACTTTTCAAAAAGCCAGATCTTCATCATGTTACATAATTGCCGAGTCTTTTCTATCCTCTTATTCCTTTATATAGTCTTCCATTACTTTCGATTATTCATCCCAAATATCGATTTGCTTTTCATGAATTGTGATTCGATGTTTTTTATCCTCCCTAGCTATTATCATGTCAGCTTTCTCTAGTTCATTGACTATTATTCCTATATTATATTGTAGGTCTGCTTCCGACTCGGCTAATACTGCCATATCGTCTGCGAACCTCAATTTTCCTATTTGGATCTGCTCCATTTTCCTGTATACTAGTTTTAATGTTCTCATTTTCTTTTGCGCGCGCTTTCGCTGCTTCATCTAGAACTAAATAATAGTGGGCCAATTATGTCGCCCCGAGGTGCTATTTCAGTCTTGATTTTTTTAGATTCTTCGTTATTTGTTCTAATTCTTATCGTTGGAGTACATAGCTTTTATTAATTCAATTGTTTTCTTATTTAGTTTTCGCTTTCTTAATACATCCCTCTCTTTTAATCCTACTAAAGGCATTTTATAGATTATATACAGTCGAATGCAAAAAAAGTAGACACGAAATTTTCGGCTGCTTGAACAAACTTGCTTGATATTAGCAATGTCATGTAAACGTCAGTATTATCATTTCAGTGACATTTTAATGAACTGGTGTGCCGTAAGCGTAGGTACCCCCAACTAGAGCCCCGAACAACCGTTACTGAATAAATAAATCAAATATCACGTGGATTAAGAAAACTTACTGAGAAAATTCAAGTTTTATTGGAATAAAGAAACTTCGTTTTAAAATAAATGTCAACTTTGAAAGATTGTCAATTTTTAAAGGAAAAGGGTATTTTAAAAAGCCGCATTTATACCACAACAATTTGAGGAAAATCAATTACAGGAAACTGTTTTTGTCTACATTTTTTGCATTCGAGTGTATATATATATAATTAGTTATTTACGGAAACACTCCGTTGGGTTTGCGGTCTTAATAAGGGCGATTTATTCTATAAGATCTTTATTGATTGTCTATATTTCGTGGTGCATTTTCCACATCATCAGGAAAATGCACATACTGTTAACTCTAGGCAAGACATGGATGGTTTAAGTGTCATATACACACATTTATTGGATAGTCATCCTCAGTACTTCCTTTTCTAACTATGGTTATTTCGTGTCTGTTGCTGTTCATATTTCAAATCATATTTCTTCAACATAATATCCTACGTTTTTTCGTGTTCAAGTCGTTTGCTATTTTGATATTGTAATTAGTAGGCTTTTCTGTCAAAAATTGATTTATTTATTAATTTGAAAGATTTGATTTTTTGAGACATTTTTGAATTGAAAAAAAAAAAGTTAATTCTTAATTGTATTTGATGTCCAATTTTATATTGAGTAAGTTATACCATACTTATTTTACATCTTCTATTTATAATTTTATATAGAAGTCCTGATGATGTGGAAAATGCACCACGAAATATACACAATCAATAAAGATATTATAGAATAAATCGCCCTTATTACCACTATATCGATTTTTTCCAGAATATTATTTCGTTTGTTCCATTTCCAAGGTTGTCCGTCTATTATTAACTTCACTTGTTTTCCATTTATCCTTTCTTCTATTGCTTTCTGTCTAATTTTCTTTTGGGTATCTCTTTCTTCTTCGTTAAGTCGTCGTTGATATAAATTTTATCACCTAGTCTATTCCTTAGTTTACATTTACTTTGCATCACTTCTATTTTATTCTTTTCGCTATTCTATCATGCATTACTCCCAACTCTTTTTCTATAAATTTACCCATTTCTTCTTTTATTACATTACTGTCCTCTCTGCCTATTTTCTGCCCCTGTATTACTATGTTTTTCCTTCTTTTTCCCCTTTCTAATTTCTCAATTTTTTTCATTATTTAGTCGTAATTCACTTCTTAATTCATTTATTTCTGCCACCACTTTTCCATTTACTTCTTTGAATGTTCTTACTTCTTCCCTGTAATCTATCTGTTCTCTCCTTAACTTCTGTATTTCATCCCTTAGAGCGTTGGTGTCTTCCCCTTGTACTTATTGTTTTGTCTTAATATCCTTTATGTCTACTGACAATTCTTTCATTAGTTTCATAATCTCCGCCATCGTGTTATCGTTCTTTTTATTGGACTTCTTTGTGTTTTTTGGAACTTTTAAACAGTTCCTCTTTTGGTTCATTTCCTCTTTTTCGTTTTCCATCTTCTGATGTATCCGAACTTGTTATTTTATTGCTACTTCCGTCTCTATACTATATTATTATTATATTATACAATTATTATAATATTTTTTATTTTTATTTCTCTATTATTTCTTGCCGCGCAAAGTCAATCTCTTATCAGCTGCACCAGAAATTCGGTTATGTTCATTTTTGCTATGCAAATTTGTTACCTTTTTTCAATTTTGACCTTGTAGGACTATTTCACTGCACCCTCACGTAAAGTTTTTCTAATATTACTTGTAGTTTCGGCTCACAACTCCTAGTTTATGTTCGTATTTTCTCAATTTATTTGAGTCCGATTACACGTTTCACTTGCACGCGTATTTACAATTTCTCCGTCGTGTACACACTCTCTCTTTCTCTATAGGAGAGTTTTTTTGCTCCCTCTATCGCAACCTTGGCCGTGCCCGGTGTATTCTTTACGTTTGTACACTGACCATTGTATATTTCCTCTGCAATCATCCAAACGCACTATTGCAATTTCCACCATTCTTATCACTTAGATTGTTATAATAGCTCTTTGATGATTCTAAATTCACTAATTATTTTGCACTTTTCCTCGTGTAAATCACCACTTTAATGCGCTCGTGACGGAGCCGAATATATCGGGTATTGCGTCGACCTGTTACTGAAACAAAAATGAAGTGTAAAGGAGAAAAGATAATAAAAAATTCGCGGTGGTCCGCACGAAACTTTCTTATACTTTATTTCTGAAAGAACTTTTCCAACAAATGTCTTTTTTTTAATTCCAGTACCTATATAACCTTTATACGAACAATTTTTGCTATAACGCGAACCGTTTTCGAGATATAGATAACTTTGATTTGATTAAACCATCAGTTTGAGATATTGCGTTTTTTCTACGCTATATACTAATCGTAAGCTTAAAGTGTCATAGTGTGACCTTCAATCGTTAGGCGCTGGAGCGCGCACAGCCACACGTATGTTTAGCCGCCCGATCTCAATATTATAAAATCCGCGGTGGTCCGCACGAAACTTTCTTATACTTTATTTCTGAAAAAACTTTTCAAACAAATGTTTTTTTTTTAATTCCAGTATATAACCTTTATACGAACAATTTTTGCTATAACGCGAACCGTTTTCGAGATATAGAAAACGTTGATTTGATTAAACCATCAGTTTGAGATATTGCTTTAAAATGTGACGTTTTTTTCCACGCTATATACTAATTCTAAGCTTAAAGAGTCATAGTGTGACCTTCAATAGTTAGGCGCTGGAGCGCGCACAGCCACGTATTTTTAAAGGCCCGATCGCAATATTGGTTCTCACTGAACTTTCTTATACTCAGTTATACTACATTTTTCGAAAAAACTTTTCAAATAAAAGTTGTTTAACATTTCAATATCTTTAACTTATATAAGAATAATTTCTTTGATAAATCGTAGCGTTTTCGAGATATGGAAAACGGTGAAAAAAAGAGTAAACCATCACTTCCGGTTGAGAGATTGCGTTCAAAATAGGATGTTTACCTCCTTGCTACATACAAATGTTAAGTTTAAAGTTTCAGAGCTCTAGCTATAATCGTTTGGACTCTAGAGCGCGGACAGGCACACACACACAGACAGACACAGACCGACACAAAGACGTCATTCCAAAAATAGTCAGAAACGATTCAGGGTACCTCAAAACGTGTATATCCGTTGAAATCTCGAGTTCGAAAATTTTCATGATTCCTATACTTACTTATACATAATGTATAAGAAAAAAAACCTTCTGATATACAGCGGGGTAGAAATGAAACAAAGAGCGAAAGCAGGAGTAGGGTGTATAGTAAAAGAAAAATATACCAAATATATAACGAAATGGGAGGCTATATCACCAAGAATATTAAAGATTGAAATGGAAATACCAAGTACAACCATAATAATAGTCTATGGTCCTAACCTAATGTGACGAAGTAAAACAGAAAGAAGAATTTTGGGAAATATTAGAACAAGCAACAGAAGATGCAAAAGCAAGATTAATAATTGTGGGCGATTTTAACGGAAGAGTAGGGAAGAAAGACGAAGAAACAAGAGAAATAATAGACATGCACGGAGAAATGATAAGAAATAATATTGGCCAAAGACTTATCGACTACTCTCTAAATAATAATCTCATAATTACGAACAGATTCTTCGCCTATAAAGAAATACATAAATATACAAGGGAAGTTAGATGTAGAAATGAGAAATCAATCATAGATTACATACTAATAAACCAAAGATATTAAAAAAGTCAAAAATACTAGAGTGCGAAGAGGCCCAGAAATATATACAGACCACTACCAATGGCAAAAATATGGATCATGGAAAGAAAAAACGAAAGAGGTATAAAGAGCAAAAAACAAAAGTCAAAGGAGGTAATAAGAAATAATAAATTAAGACAAACTGAAATAGCAACAATGTATAAAAGAAAATAGAAAAGGAAATGAAAGAGCTAAACAGCTCAGATGTGAATACAGACTTAAAAATACTTTGGGCAAGCATTAAAAATATAATACTGAAAGCGGCAAAAGAAACATGTGGAACCACTTAAAATATAAACAACAAAGAATAAAAGCAAAAGAACTAATAAAGGCAACAAAACAACAGTCGTGAGAAAAATTCTGGGAAAAAATGGAAAACGATAGCCATACCAACAAGACATTGTTTTATAAAATACTGAAAACCCTTGGGGCTAATAACAAGTATAACAATAAGTAGATTAAATTAAAAGAAGGACAAATACTAGAAGAGGACAAAGAAATAATGGCAAGATGGAAAGAATATTTTGAAGACATTCTTAACACAGCAAAGATAATACAAAGATATGAAGTAGAGGAAGAAGAACAAATCACAATAGAATTAACCGAAGAACACGATTAAGAAATACAGATAGAAGAAGTGAAGGAAGCAATTACAGAAATAAAACTAGGAAAAGCGGCAGGTTACGATGGCATCACCTGAGATGATTAAAAACATGGAAGAAAGAAGTATAGAGATATTGACCAAACTATTTAATAAAATTAAACAATTAAATTTAAACATTGGGAAATTGGAAAAATAATTCCCATCTTTAAGAAAGGTGATTACAGAGATTGTACAAATTATAGGGGAATAACGATGATAAGCATAATAGCCAAAATGTAGGAAAGAATATTGGACAATAGACTAAAAACACAAATAGAGACGCAACTAGAGGTTGCACAATGTGGTTTCAGAAAGGGAAGAGGAGTACAAGATCACATATTTACAATAAAACAAATGGAAAGAAGAAGAAAAAGAACATATATAGGGTCCGCCACCACTCTGTAATTGTTCGATAGCGCCGAAATTATCAAAGATAGGAGAAAAAGGTTCAGACATGAATTATTGGAAAACAAATGCTTCATAACATAAAATTATTTTCAAATATATAGGGTGTTCCATATGACCCTGACATCAACTTACTTTGTTATTTTAAATAGAATACCCTATATATTGTTGCATTTTCAAATTCTACGTAAAATGCTAATTAACATTCCTATAAACTACTATAGCTCCAATGAGCACGGTTTTGTAGTTATCCCCAATTATGTAAAAAAATGACATCTGAAGATGAATTTAAAAAAATCTGTATCAGTGGTATTTTATCACGCTGGAGTGTAAAATTTTGGGACCGCGATCTACAAATAGTCCTTTATACATATATCATACAGGGTGTGTGTAAAATGGGGCTCATTTCATGTACCTTAGAATTAAAATAGCTCAAAATTTTCAAATGCAACACCCATTATATATATAATTTTTGCGTTCGGCATTAAATTCCTTATAAAAAATCATATTTATGCTATCGGCTTAAAATTTATAGTTTTTGAATTATTGATAATTAAAAAAAAAATTGGCAGAAATTCACAAAAAAAATTAACCAACCGCAAGTATTTAGATATTTCATTGTGAATTTGTTATATTATTCACACATAGTATTAGAAGAAAATTTTATTTGAAATTTGTTAAACAGCGTCACCCCGATTAATTTATCTAGGTGGTAAATTAAAATCTTGCGGGGTGTGCCATGATAATTGTTCTATTATCACTGTCAAATTGGTTTTGACATTTCAACAATCACTCTTCTCCTTTCTTGTACGTCAAAACATTTAAACAGTAATTGTTCAAACAAAAAAAATGAATTATTCTGAAAATGAACTTGACGATATGGTCCTTATTATGGGTGAGTGTTTAAAAAATAGTCTCTTAGCGTCGCGTGTGTATACGGAGAGATACCCACAGAGACGAGCTCCACAACCGGGTGCTTTTGTTAAACTGCTTGAAAGATTTTCGACTACCAACTGTGTTAAGTATCAGAAAATTGTCAAACCTAAGCCAATTTTAACGGAATATAATGAATTGCAAATTATGGCTGCAGTCGTGGAAAACCCGCGCAGAAGTTTAAAAGATTTAAGCTCGATAGATATCAGATAGATATCAGTAAGACATCTGTGAGGAGAGTATTAAAAAATATATAAATTTCATCCCTATCGTATACAACTGCATCAACATTTAAATGCAGATGACTTTCAAATTTTTGTGAGTGGGCTGTGGAAAGAATAGATGCGAATCCATTTTTTTTAATATGGTGTTGTTTTCCGACGAATCGACATTTCATAAAAGTGGACATGTGAATCGACATAATATGCATTACTATTCGGACGAAAACCCACATATCATGAGACAAGTAGATGCACAACATCGGTGGAGCGTCAATGTATGGGCTGGTATATTAGGCGAAAGAATTATTGGCCCATATTTCTTCGAAGGTTCATTGACTGGTGTCATGTATCTAAATTTCCGACAAAATGATTTGCCGGAACTATTGGAGAATGTGCCATTGCATACGAGGAGAAATCTCTGGATTCAACACGACGGTGCCCCTCCCCATTTCTGTGTACCTGTCAGACATTTTTTAAGCATTATCCCAATAGGTGGATTGGTCGTGGAGGGCCCATTCCTTGGCCGGCGAGATCACCAGATTTAATAAAACCGGACTATTTTCTTTGGGGATTCGTAAAAAACATTGTGTACAGCACGCCGCCAACGACCAGAGAAGATATGATGGCTAGAATAAGAGAGGCATTCACAATGATAACAGTAGAAATCTTGGAAAATGTGAATAGGTGTTTTCACGATCGCGACCTATTATGTATAGAGCAGTATGGTCGTCATTTTGAACATTTAATTAATTAATAAGTTCTATAATTATTAAGTATCTTTTTTATAAATTATTATTATACATTTATTTATTATAAATTATTCATATTATCATTATGCAGTATTATTTAAAAATAAATAAAATAAACTTAAAAAAATAATCCAATTTATTCAAAAAGAAAAGTTTTATTTTACAAAATAAGGAAGTTGATAGTTAAATTATTCCATTCTAAAGTTTCGTAAAGTTGTGGCCGTTTAACAAACGTCAAATGAAATTTTCTTCTAATACTATTTATGAATAATATAAAAATTTCACAGTAAAATATGTCTAAATACTTACGGCTGGTGATTGTTTTCTGAATTCCTGTCAATTTTTCTTTTAATTACCAATAACTCAAAAACTATAAATTTTAAGCCGATAGCATAAATATGATTTTTTATAAGGCCGAACTCAAAAATTAAATAATATATAGGGTGTTGCATTTGAAAATTTTGAGCTATTTTAATTCTAAGGTACATGAAATGAGCCCCATTTTACACACACCCTGTATTTTTGTTTTTTTTTCCTTTCGGCCGTCATAATATAAAGGACTATTTGTAGATCGCGGTCCCACAATTTTACACTCCAGCATGATAAAATACCACTGATAAAGATTTTTCTAAATTCATCTTCAGATGTCATTTTTTACATAATTGCGGATAACTACAAAACCGTGCGCATTAGAGCTATAGTAGTTTATACGAATGTTAATTAGAATTTTACCTATAATTTGAAAATGCAACAATATATAGGGTATTCTATATAAAATAACAAAGTAAGTTGAGACCAGGGTCATATGGAACATCCTATATATTTGAAAATAATTTTGGGTTATGAAACATTTGTTTTCCAAGAATTCATGTCTGAACTTTTTTCTCCTATCCTGGATAATTTCGGCGCTATCGAACAATTACAGAGTGATGGCGGACCTGTATATGGCCTTCATAGATCTAGAGAAAGCATTCCATAGTGTATCAAGAAAAGAAATATGGGAAAGCTTAAAAAGAAGAGGAGTAAATAAGAGGCTAAGGGACAATATAAAAACCATGTATAAGGTTACATGAAACTATATACGAACGGGAAACTCACAATCTGACATATTTGAAACCAAGGACGGACTGAGGCAAGGTGGAGTGTTGAGCACAACCGTATTTAATGTAATCATGGATGATGTATTAAAAGAAGTAAAAGGCAAAGTAAATGAACTTCCAGTGGGCTATAGAAATTTGGAAATAATGATAATAAGTGATTGCGCCTTCGCGGATGATTTAGTAATATTTGCAGAAAATGAGATAGACCTCCAACAAAATTTTGAAATATGGAATAAATCATTATGAAAACGAAATTTAAAAATAAACAACGAAAAAACAAAAATAATAATAATTGGGAAATACAATAAACAAGTTTCAGTGACACTGGATGGAAGAAAAATAGAGCAAATAAATACAATTAAATACTTGGGGGTAAACCTAAACAAAGATGGCAAGAACGAGGCAGAAATAAGTGAAAGGATTGAGAAAGCAACACGTAATTACTATGCCTTAAATAATAAATTTATAAGAAATAAAGAAATATCAATAAACACTAAGATCACGGTGTATAAAACGATCTACAAACCAATCTTAACATATGGCAGTGAGAGCTGTGTATTGAAAAAACAGCAAAAAAGTAGAATACAAGCGACAGAAATGAGATATTTGAGAGAAACTAAAGGCATTACGAGGACAGACAGAATAAGAAATGAGATAGTGAGAACATAATTAAAAGTGGAACCGGTCCTAAGCAATATAGAAAGTCAGCATCTAAAATGGTTTGGACATTTGATAAGAATGGAAGATCAGAAGCAACCAAAACAAATATGGCACAGGAGAGGAGGACGAGAGGGAGACCCAGGAAAAAGTGGAATGATGTAGTAGCGGAGTGCCTTCGGGTATAAATAAGGAAAAACGATTATATATATATATATATATATATATATATATATATATATACGAAAGATGGTCTAATCTTACACCTCAATGGTGCAGTGAACATTAATTAAAACAGGTCCGTGAAGACTAACTGGTGGATCGCTAGACAATATTGTTTCTAGGTTATTACCCTTCGTCAGTAGCGATTACCAAGAACCTTAGTTGTTGAAATACTTTTACATGTAGTGGCCATCAAAACTTCTTGGCGGAGCCAATCACTCCTAACGAACCACTGACAACAGAACACTGACGAGACCAGTTAGTCTTCACGGACCTGTTTTAATTAATGTTTACTGCACCATTGAGGTGTAAGATTAGACCATCTTTCGTGTAAATTTTACATTTTGCTGTCAGATTTGACAAGACACATTTTTAATATATATATATATATATATATATATATATATATATAGTTGCCGTTGATATACATATATATATATATATATATATATATATATATATATATATCATAACAAAACATCAAATTTGTTTTTTTTGAGGATTGCGGCAATTAAACGACGAAGTATTATATGTTCTTTATTTCTTTACTAACCAATATTTCGCATCCTGTACGGATGCTTCATCAGGATTGCTAAATACAATTTAATTAAAGAAGGTTATGTTGTTGCAATAATAATACTTACAAAAATTAATTAATGTTTTGTTTTAATTTTCTTTTAATCTTAATGATGTTTTCATTTATTTTATTTAAAAAAACAAAGAATTTTAACATGTATTATACATACATATTTGCATAACTTTTTTTGTGAGTTTTCTGTTAAACAATAGTTATTAATTAAATGTATCTCATGCGGTTCGTTTGCTTTTCGTTTAGTATTAATTGTAGTGATTTGTACTGTTTTAGTTATATTTCTGAAGAAGACAAAAATCAATTGTCGAAATATAAAAATAAAAATAATAGTGAAGTCATAAAACAGGATAGTTTTATTTTTTTCTACATAAATGCCAAAACAACCCAACACTGGTATGAAATAAATACCAAAAATCAAAAATATTAAAATTTATTGGCAAGGAATTTATAAAAAATAAATTATATATATATATATATATATATATATATATATATATATATATACGAAAGATTGTCGAATCTTACACCTCAATGGTGCAGTGAACATTAATTAAAACAGATTCGACCATCTTTCGTGTAAATTTTACATTTTGCTGTCAGATTTGACAAGACACATTTTTAATTTAATATATATATATATATAATTGTCGTGCGTATTACGTTATATACCTAGTACTTGCATAAGTTCTGGTAAGCGATTTTTTCGTCATAAAATCAAAACGACAAAAGTTTTTGGAAATAACTTTCGCAGAAATGGAGCTTTGTGATCCCATCATAGGCCACTCCTCACCATATCATCACAGAAGCGGGATAGTGACCCCTTTGTACTCTAGGAGCCATTTCCGATGCTTGTCGAGATGACCGAGCATGCACTTCATCATTTTGTTTATTGAACTCCTCCACAATGAAAATTTTCTCGCCTGTAAACAGAATTCTTCTGTGGGCGTTATTCGCGTACTGATGAAACAATGCTTATCAAATATGACAGAAAATTGTAAAATTTACACGAAAGATGAACGAACCTTACACCTCAATGGTCTTGTGAACATTAATTGAAACAGGTCCATGAAGACTAACTGGTGGATCGCTAGACGATATTGTTTCTGGGTTATTACCCTTCGTCAGTGGCGATTACCAAGAACCTCAGTTGTTGAAATACCTTTACATGTAGTGGCTTTCAAAATTTCTTGGCGCGAGCCAATCACTCCTAACGAACCACTGACAGCAGAACACTGACAAGGTGTTAGACAAGGTATTCATCATGTTGAAATCATTTTCTTCTCATTTCTTTCAGGTTGCCCTAGAAATGTTTTTGGTTGTCCCTATAATTTCCTGCCGTTTTTGTTCCCCAAACTTCCTCCATGATTCATTTTTCTCATTTTGTATTACAATTTTAACTTTTTTAATTTTACCCTTTTTAGTTCTCTTCTGACTTGGAGTTCGAATATTTTTTATGTGTTTCTTTCGTCCTTTTAATTATATCCTTTATTTCTTCAGTCCACCATTCTGTTTTTCCTTTCTCGGTTTGATATTTTCTTTATTTCGCAAACTACTTTGGATACTTGTAATAAATTATTCTTGAAGATCTTCCATTTATTTCCCGTTGTATTTCCTTTCCTCTGTTTCTTTAATTTTGCATTGAGTAATCTTCGGTATTTCTCTCGATTTGTTTTTATTTTAATTTGTAGCTTCATATTTTTTCTTTTGTTTTGTTACATCTATTGCCATTGTTAATTTTCATGTCCATTTCACTTCCAGTCTCAGCTTCTCTAGTTACTTTCAAATTGTTAACATTGTTCCATTTATTTTTACTTATTAAGAAATAGTGAATTATAGATTTCCCGCTAACCGGATAACCCCAACGTTTAGGCAAAGTGTCATTTCTCATCCTCGAAGCGATCTAGAAAAACTGAAGTTCTAGATCGCTTTAACCCGGAAGACCTACCTAAGGATGGCAAATGTGACATTGTCGAAACATCGGAATAACCCGATTAGAGACAATTCAAAGACGCGGTTCATTTCTCCGATAATGAACCTTGTCATTAAATTGGCCCGGATCGGATTATTTCGATATTTCGGTAAGGTCATATTTACCATCTTCAGGTAGGTCTTCTATGTCAAAGCAATCGAGACATTGGAAGCTATTATTAAGTCTATGGCGTGTATGCATTCATTGAGTGGTAAGGAAGTATGCTCTTTTATATTATTCCATTTTTTTTTAATAATTTGTTTGATTGTTTGTACGGGTATGTTGGTGTACATTGATTCACCGTAGCATACGAAAACAGAAACATACTCAGTAGAGGAATATATACAAAATTAAAAGACACCCTACCATTAAACAAGCAATACCATGCAAAAACTGCGACAGCTGTTACTTAGGGCAAACCATGCAATTAATCGAAGAAAGAGTAAAAGGACCCAAATATATTACCAAATCATTTAATTGCAAACAAATAACACGCTAACCTAGCTGATTTCACCGACTATAAAAAAAATGCATTAATGAATTCTCCACCAATTTTGCTTCATATGAATATTATTTTCGACTTAAGGATACGTATTACCATAACACACCATAATCTAAGTTTTACGAACGGAATTATGTCTATGTAAGGTTTTGACGCAATGTATCCGAATGTAATTAACATGGCCATCTCTCTTAAAATAACATATTTTAAATATTGCGAATAAATCTCCAAACATCCAAGTTTGCTACAATACGACGAGATCAAAGGCGCTACATGTAAATGTAAACAAATATGACACATGTAAATTACGAATTATGAATTTTTTAAACATCCAACTTTAATGGCATTTGCGGACGACGTGGCCATCCTAGCTGAAACTGAGAAGGGGTTGAAGGAGATGGTGAGGAGGCTGGAGGGATTCCTGGACAGGAGGAGGCTCGAGCTGAGCACAAATAAATCCAAAGTAGTGGTGTTCAGGAAAGGAGGAGGGAGGAGAAAAGAGATACAGTTGAAATGGAAAGGGGAGGAGATAGAACAGGTGAGGGAGTGGGTATATCTGGGATATGTGTTGCGAGAAAATAACAGTAGGGAAGGGCAAATTAAACATATATGCAAAAAGGCGAGGAAGGCGGAAGCGAGTTTAAGAAACGTCCAATGGGGTAAGAGAAATGGGAGATTTGAGGAGGCGAAGAAGATATGGGATGTATGTGTAAAAAGCATATTGATGTATGGGGTAGAAGTATGGGGAGGCAAGGAGCACAAGAGCTTGGAGAGGGCACATTTAGGACAGATTAAAAGGTCACTACGTCTGGAAAGATCGACGCCCGACTATATAATAAGACAGGAGACGGGGTGCGAGAGATTAGCGGTAGAGATGGGGAGGATAATGCTGAGATATGAGTTGGAATTGAGAGAGGGGAGGGAGGAGAGACTGGGGAGAAAGGTATTGGAGGAATTAGACAAGAGGGAGAGGACGGGAGGAAAGTTATCAGGGTGGGAAGTAGCGAGGATAAGACTTTATGAGAAGGCGGGGCTGTCGACAGTAGAGGTGGAAAGGAGGAGAAGAGAGGGGAGACGGGTGGAAAATGAGGTGGTAGAGAGGTGGAAGCAGGCGGAAGCGCAGGAAAGAGAATGGGAGGTACAGAGCAATACAAACATTTGGGAGGAAGCCAATGTATTTGGGTGGAAGTAAAACGGCGGACGAAGAGAAGCTAATAGCAAGGATAGATGCGGGAACGAAGAGAAGGCAAATAAATATTGGATGGGAGAAGAAAACAGAAGATGTGAAGCATGCGGGAAAGGAAGAGATGAATGGAAGCATTGGTGGGAGGAGTGCGAAGCAATGGGGTGGAGCAAGGAGGAGGATCGGGAGGGCAGATATTGGAGGAAGGCATTGGGAGAGAATGGGGAAGGGATACAGATATTAGGGGAATTAAAAAGGAGGAGGACTGAGGGTAGGAAGAGGAGGGTAATTGAGAGACAAAATTGACATGTTACAGGAAAGATGAGCAGTCGATGGCTGGAGAGGGAGATAGCGGACGAAACGAAGAGAGGGTGGAAGAGATAGAGTGAAGTGGAGAGGACGAGGTGGAGGAATGAAAATAAAAAGACACAATGTAACATGAATAATTAGAAATGCCAAATAAAGGTTGTTTTTTTACAATATTACCTGCTTCAAAACGATATCAAATCTTATATTATATTATTTCTGATGAAGGTAACAGCAGTACCGAAATAAATTAAAATTAAATAAAACAGCATAAGAAATACAGCTTTTTAATAACCAATTATACACACAATTGGCAATACTGCCAAAATAATATATATATATGTTGGTGCGTAAGTTCTCGCAGATGAAATCTGTGCTTCTTGGTTCTCGGGTTGTGAACCGCGTTGTGGAAATGTTCCCCGGAGGGTCGCTTCGACGTTTCGGCAGAGTCCCATCTGCCATCTTCAGGAAGCTATACCTTTACATGTAGTGGCCATCAAAACTTCTTGGCGCGAGCCAATCACTCCTAATGAACCACTGACAACAGAACACTGACAAGACGATACCTTGTCTAACACCTCGCGGCGAGTAAACAAGACGACTGTCAAATGTCCAGTGTCAACATATAAAAGGATTGCTGCAATTAAGTTCAAAAACAATTCAAATTGAAAATGTGTCTTGTCAAATATGACAGAAAAATGTAAAATTTACACGAAAGATGGTCTAATCTTACACCTCAATGGTGTAGTGAACATTAATTAAAACAGGTCCATGAAGACTAAGGACGAAGGGTAATAACCCAGAAACAATATTGTCTAGCGATCCACCAGTTAGTCTTCATGGACCTGTTTTAATTAATGTTCACTACACCATTGAGGTGTAAGATTAGACCATCTTTCGTGTAAATTTTACATTTTTCTGTCATATTTGACAAGACACATTTTCAATTTGAATTGTTTTTGAACTTAATTGCAGCAATCCTTTTATATGTTGACACTGGACATTTGACAGTCGTCTTGTTTACTCGCCGCGAGGTGTTAGACAAGGTATCGTCTTGTCAGTGTTCTGTTGTCAGTGGTTCATTAGGAGTGATTGGCTCGCGCCAAGAAGTTTTGATGGCCACTACATGTAAAGGTATTTCAACAACTAAGGTTCTTGGTAATCGCTACTGACGAAGGGTAATAACCCAGAAACAATATTGTCTAGCGATCCACCAGTTAGTCTTCATGGACCTGTTTTAATTAATGTTCACTACACCATTGAGGTGTAAGATTAGACCATCTTTCGTGTAAATTTTACATTTTTCTGTCATATTTGACAAGACACATTTTCAATATATATATATATATATATATACATACATATATATATATATATAATTGAAAAATCCTTTGTATAGCAATCGTTACAGTTAAAAATCAAATCGGAGATTACGGCGAAACACACAGTATTCGGGTTTGAACGATTAGGAAAAAAAGCCGCCAATTTGTTCAAGCTAACGTTTCGCTCCTTTATTGAAGCATTTTCAAAGCCTGGAAGCTATAAAATGCTAAATAAATTTATTTATTTAAACAATTTAAAAGATAAGAGAAAGAAACAGTTTTTAAATTTACTTACATGAAATATTAGATGTATTACATTTAATTTGAAAGTGATAAATATACTACTCATACTGCTACATATACAGGAAAAGTACAAGTTGAAACAATTTTAAAACCAAATATTCTCATTTCGAACGTGATGCGTCCAAAAACTGTAACGCATTAAGAGAAAACGTAAAAATGAAATTTGTGCGTACAAAAAACAGACGTTAAAACACTGCAAAATAAACCTTATGGATCTGCAAGTTTTAAGGTGACAAAATTCCACTAGCATTGAACAAGTTACGAGGGGAAGTTGAAAAGTCAAAATATAAATTTATGAAAAGTTTACGATTTAAAATATAAAAAGAAGTCAAAATTAACGTTAAAAACAAAACATCTTTAACAGACCTATCACAAAGGAGAAAGGAGTAGGAGAAATGTTCAGAAAGTGAGAAAAATAGGTTAATTGAAAGAAAAAGGCAAAAAATAAATGAACGTCATCAGATTCGCCTCCTATTCAAAAACGAATATACAAAGGACAAAACCAAGAAAAAAACCAGAAAAAGGGAAACAATTTTAATTTAAATTTAAATGTGAAAATCTTGTGAGAAGTCCTGTGTAAATAGTGCTCAGACTGTCTTTGTCTTTTTTTTAAATTCATCACCTGTGGTGAGTTGACAATGTAACACATTTCCATAAAAGTTCTTTCTTGGCGGTGGTCGTTAAACGCTAAGATCTTGGTTTCGTTATAGTTTATGTGATGGCTATTACCAGAGGCATGAGTAGCCAGAGCACAATATTGTGGTTTAATTATAGTGTCACTTTTATGCTGTGTGATGCGTTGTTTAAGACGTTGAGTGGTTTGGCCTATGTACACTTGGTTACAATTCTCACAAGGAATTTGATACATAATATTACTATGAAGAAGAATAGGGGTTTTGTCCTTAGTATTGAAAAGTATTTGCCAACAGGTTTATAATTTTTTTAAAGGTGTATGTAATGGAAACTTTTATAAATTTTGACAGTTTCTTTGGGAATTTCGTCCTGACGTCTGGGAGGAGGATTTGAAAAGAGTAATTTACGAAGAAGTGAGGAAGGATAATTATTTTCAAGTAAAATGTTATATAATAATTGTAAACTAGTAGTGTTGAAATTCTGATGGGCAATGTGGGTTATCCTGTATTTAAGACCTAAAATGACATTCAATTTATGTTGGAAGGGGCTGTAAGAATTGAAATGGAGGTATCTCCCAGAACTTGTGGGTTTACGATACCTGTCAAGTTTGACAATACCCTCCCCAGTCCTCGTGACCAAGGTATCGAGAAAGGGTACTTTCTGGTCTTGTTCCATTTCAATAGTAAATTGGAGGCGGTCATGAAAAGAGTTAAATACTTCCAAGACAGTCTCCTTGGAATCCATAGGAATACTGCAGATGATATCGTCAACATACTGATATAAGAATGGGAATTGAAAAGGTAAACGAGAAACAGCATCTTCAGTGTGTATTCATAACAATTTCAGCAATGATGGGAGAATTGGGATACCAAAAATTTGTGAAAAATATTGATTATTAAATGAAAAATAAGTTGTGTGAAAAATGAATTTCAAAGTGATTAAGAAGGTAAGGTGAGGCAAACAGCTGTGTGGTTCAATTATATCCGAGCTGTCAGTGATAATATTACATACTAAATCCATGGGGATGTTAGTGAACAGAGAAACCACATCAAGTGAAGCGATAACATAACCTTTAGGTAATTGGAAATTGTTAATAAGAGAAGCTGAAACGATACACAACAGCTTAAAAATAAAATTACTTATTTTTGAAATTAATCATACCAATGCCATGTTACGCTACCTGAGCAGATCTTTACGAAGTCTAATAACCAAAACACAGTCATTACTGCCTCGAGAGGTTACTCATGATTTCAATTTACATCAAAATAATAGTTATAACTTTCTTTTTAACAAAATTAAAAATGTCAACATTAAAAAAATTAACAATCATAGAAATTCTGCAATTAAATTAAATAATAAACATAACGAAATTGTTTCAAAATGGTTCAAAAATATTACAGACACCGTAAAACCACTCGAGATCAGGGATTTCCTCGCTTTAGGTCCTAAATTTGCTTTACCTGTTCAACTTAATGACATCTCCATGTATAAATTATTAGCTAAGGTGGAAGATCTCCTCAGTAATGTTGAACTTAACAAAAGAGATTTGTTCAGGTCGGAAATCACATATTTTATTACTGACTTTGTACACAGAGTGCCTGATATGTCAGCGGATTTTGGAATAGCTCAAAAGCGTTGCAGTAGATTCATCAAGAATAACCCTAACATACTAATTGTTAGAGCCGATAAAGGCAATGTCACCGTCTCCATAAACAAAGAGGACTATGTTAGCAAAGTTAATGAGTTGCTCCAGGACCCGCTCACTTACAGGCCTACCAAGGCCAAGGATCCTACAACATCCTTTGAAAAAAGAAATATCGATTTAATAGCTTCACTAAAAAATAGATCTTGGATAGATGGACCTACATATTATAAATTAATTAATTATTCATAACTCTATCGCTCCCAAATTATATGGCCTCCCCAAAATTCATAAACCTGAAATCCCACTTAGACCCATTGTTTCTTCAGTAGAAGGACCCACCAAATTTCTATCTAAATTTATTGCAGATATTCTTTCTATAGCTTTTGATGAATTTGACTCTTATCGTATTAAAGATAGTTTTTCATTTTCAAATCTTTAAAAATTTCCAATTACATGAAGGTTATGTCATCGCTTCACTTGATGTGGTTTCTCTGTTCACTAACATCCCCATGGATTTAGTATGTAATATTATCACTGACAACTGGGATATAATTGAACCACACAGCTGTTTGCCTCACCTTACCTTCTTAACCACTTTGAAATTCATTTTTGATACAACTTATTTTTCATTTAATAATCATTCCGTCTGCGTCTGCAACCAGCGGATGGCTAAACGCGAAATTTGCGGGGTGGCGCAGAACCTCGGCGATGCCACTCTATACTGTTGCTTCGACTCGAAGTGGTGAACCCATGTTCCATCAACAGTGACGAGTCAAGAAAGAAATTCATCCGGATCTGCTTCAAACTTTGGCAAACTGGCTTTAGAATGCAATACTCTAGAACGTTTCTGATCAGGTGTCAACATTCGTGGGAGCCAACGTGCAGACAACTTTTTTAGCCCCAAAATATTTGTTAAAATATTTTCTATAGTACCATAAGAAAAATTTCAGCTGTCCGGCGAATGGTCAGTCGTCTATCTGTTATTCGTATACGATTAACATTTTCTTGGGTAGTGACTGTCACTGGTCGTCTAGCACATGTTCACATGTTTGTTCCCATTTTAAATTATCGACATATTTTTCACCACTTGTTAAGAAACAGCACCCTCACCCAATGCACCTACCATGTTTTCATGAATTTCTTTTAGCGACAATCCATTCTTTGCAAGTATTTTATAACTAAACGAACTTGTGATTTTTCCATTTTTAAACTTAAATTCAAAATTATTTCAACAGGTAACAAGTGAAAAAGCTGCAATTGAACCAACGTAACAACAAATGATTGATACTTCAATGTGTCAAATTGATTCAACGTCACTCAACGCCTACTATGTCAGGGACGCTAAATAATGATCTCCCCTCGTATGTACTATATATAGTAATTATAATTTTCATGTCAAATATCGTTGCAATATTTTCCATGATTTTTTAAAATATACAATATACAATATTTTAAGTAAAATTGATTTTATGATAGTGGTTGAAATAGATCTTTTAGCTACGAATGTTTGCACTTTATGGTATGATTTTTTTTAAATCACTGCTGTAATAACCTGATTAATATTAATATAAAATCATGTCACATTTTTTATCTATATCTGTTTAAATTTAAACATTTTGATGCTGGCTTTTCAATTGAAATGTTTTCACGGTGATTTTGTTATTGTAGCGGCAACAGGCAAAAACGTTCGCATCGAGGAGATGTAAAAGCGAGCGTTATAAGTCAAACAAATTGAATTATAGCATAATCTTTCAGCCCAAGCTTAAAGCGAAGAAATTAATCAAAAGAAACTTGGAATCCAGAAGTTGGTGGAAATTTAACATTTGAGGGCAATGCGATGCGCACGGAAACGGAAATTAACGAATTTTATCGAATGAATTCCGCAAATTCAATTATTGAACTTGTACGCGGCTCTGTTTCCGGGCCAACGAATGCATAGTTGATGACCACAAACTGTTTTAGTTTCTACATTAGATTCCACTTAAAGGGAACATTGTGTTACATTTTTGGGATGCAGAATTTCAGTCGAAATTGTATTCTTTGACATCGTTTAATGTCGGAATACCAGATCTTGCGCCCTAAATCTACAGCGTGCGGCAAAACTTTCGAGACGTGTATGCACATGGCGCAAATTGCGTTGCCAAAATTGATTCAAAAACACATGAAAGAACCAAATATTAAATGGTATTCACAAAAATGATAAAACTTTCCTTATGGCCGGACATTTTTTTGAAATGATGAAATAATCCATGCATGTAAATTAGGATGGCGAAATTCTATAGTTATACGGACGCGCCCGCTTGAAAGGGACAAAAAACGATGATACAAAAAAATCCCATTTTATATGCAAATAAATGACAAGTTCCTAGCACACAATGGGATTAGCAATCAATATCGTTCACGACACGGCAAGGGCGTGGGTGTGGCCAAAAGATAATCATACACCATGTAAAGTATACTAATCTTGAAATCAAATAGCTTTGCGTGCGGGCACTACAGAATTGGAAGAATTGGTAGATTTAAATATTTAATTATGCTTGCTTTTATCACAAAACGACACAGCGATTCTGACTGATAACGAACCCCCGTGGACACTTGCGCTAGTGATTAGCAATCGTTTGGGTAAAAGCCATTCCGCATCAACTAGACAGCGGCTATGAATGACATTATGGTCGATAAAGCCGCAAATGAAAAACAATGTTGATCGTTATATTGCTTTTTATCTACATATATTAATATTTGTTGACTGTAGCAAAATATAAATAAACATGCAATAAATTATTTACATTTATATTTGAATATACATGAAACAAAACAAAAAATATTTCCTTTATTTACCATTTCAATTTATAAAAAACGTTAAATTCAAATCGGAATAACATATAATTAAATTTATGAGGCTATACCAAGTCAGAACAAATACGAACAAGAATTATAATGCCCAATGCACCCTAGTATGGCTGTAAATAGCCAGTTGAATTTCGAATAATCTACGCTTCAGTGAGAAAATCAGAGCTAAGTCGATTTTAAATTTCGCAGACGCAATAGCATTTACACTTTAGGGAAACTATTTCACGATCAAACTGGATGAACTTTGTTGGCATTCAGCACGACAGATGAGGATCTGTAAATAAAATTAGGCCTTCGCCTAGAAAGTAAATGTTGGCATGTTCATGCATATGAATAGAAACCCTCCGTAGGAATTAAACAGCTAGTGTTTAATAAGGTATAGAAGTTGTGTGATTATGCAGATTGCTATACTTGTTGACGAGCTGTAGCATAACCCACAGCTTGGGAAAATAAATGTCTCTCCAAAGTATAATCTTAACTAAAGTACGCGGATTATGTTAATTCACTTGTCATTTAAACATTAGTATGTTGGTTCTGTTTTTATTAATGTTAATGTTACGGTTACGTAATAAAATTTAAAGTAAACACCGTTCGCGTTGTTTTTGTGCAATAGGTGGCAATGATTTATTTTTTATGTTGGACATACTGTTTTACATGATAAAATTTTGTCAATCAAGTGCCTGACATTTGACATTGAAATTGTTTTTGGACTGTAAATAGTATATTGTAATGCTAGTTGCACAAGACACTCGATTGTCGCAGACATGGGTTTGGAGCGGGAGGACCGAAGCGAAGAGTGCTCCAAAGGATTAAGAGCGACAAGATATCTTGTACAACGAGTGTTACATGCATTTTTTTCTATTTCGCTTTCATTAATGTTAGACGTTTATTTCGATTACTTGATTCTTATTAATAATCAAATGTATCCAGCAGAATAATTGTCAACTCACCGTTTATCGCCAAACTGATATCGTCTCCAAAAGCAATACACACATCATGGCAAAAGCTATGGCACCACATAAAAACATAAATAGCACCCTTTATAATACAGCGGTTATGATAAATAGAGTTACTTACAGGGCTCTTATCGGGGGCCCGCCCGGTCGCACGGTGCCTCTAGTAGTCATCCTAGAAACGGTCATGTTATCCGCTTTGGACTTCTTTACCATTTTTCGGATATCTTCGCATGCTAGTGCACCTGAAATATTGCACTTGACGTGCTCGTCGCCCTCCCGTAGAGTTACGGGTGAACCAATGGGCTCAGGCCTCATGTCGCGCCGAAGAATCGCATGGGCGTACTCGACAGGCAACTTTAGATATTATCATACCTTGCCTTCTGGACATACGGTTCCAGAATCACTGTTCACCCACTACATCGGGGTCAGGTCGAGGCTTACCGAAAACCACGCCTGTTGTCGGTTCACCAACAACAATGACATGTCATTCGATTCTGGCTAAATGATCAGCCGACCCCCGTACCACATAGCGGGGGCCCTCACTACTCGACTCGCCACAGTCATCAGGTGACTGTCAACACAACAATATACAGTGTGTTTCACTTAAGAGTGTAACACCCTCATATCTTTTTTATTTTTAGTCCGATTTTAGTAAATTTTTTTCCCAAATGTAGAAAATTTATTGCTCTATTTAATCCCAAAAAATCAATTGTCTTCTTTAAATGCAAAGCAACCTGCGATGGCAAAATAAATGGCAAAAATCAAGAAATCACTTTAGGGATTTTTTTATCGAAAAATTGATCAGAATTGCCCAAAAACCCTAAATCCAAAATTTTATGAAAATTGATAATGTTAAAATTTCCCGTAAAAGTCCGTAAATACTTATTATTAGCTGCGCCGAAAAAAGGATGCTGTGAAAATTTTGTTTGAAATAAACTCTGAACTGTCAAAGTTGTTTAAAGTTGTTGTTGTTTAGGCGCAGCCACCTGTGCAAATAATATTTACCGAATTGGAACTACTTTTGAAGAAAATTTTCACATTTTTAATTTTCATGAAATTTTGGATTTAGGGTTTTTGGGCAATTCTGAACAATTATTACTAGTAAAATTTTTCGATAAAAAAAGTGATTTCTTGTTTTTTTTTCCATTTATTTTGCCATCGCAGGTTGCTTTGCATTTAAAGACTACAATTGGTTTTTTGGGAGTCAATAGAGCAAGATGTATTCTGCGTTTGGGAAAAAAAAATACTAAAATTGAACTAAAAATAAAAAAGATATGATGGTGTTACACCCTTAAGTGAAACACACTGTATATATTAGAAAAAAAATTCCGTATTTGTCGTAAACTCGATATTAAAAATAAATTGTTGGGGTACACGACAACTGTAAAACATTATTAAATTGTAGTTCTTTATTTTTTCACCAATATTTCGCATCTAAATGTATGCTTCATCAGGGTCACTAGAACCAAAAGCCACAAATACAATAATTCCAATGTAATCAAAAACAACAAACCTACAAATGTGAACAAGATAATGGAGAAATAAAAATACTAAACTATCAAAAACAACAAGAGTAAATAGTATGAAATTAAAGTACATTGCAAAAATTAACGAAACTGCACAGGAACAATACACGAGGTGTGGCTGTATTAATACACATGGCGAACGTAAAAATTCGTACCAACTTAAAGTATTAAATCTAAAAACGAAAACATTACAACGTTGAAAGCGAAATTAATTTAACAACTACAATTGAAATTTAAAAACAAAATCAAAGAATTAACACTAATCAACAATTAAAATAAAACCAAACAATTAATTAAACAACTACAATTAAAAAAATATAAAACAACAGGATAAATATAAATACAAACAAAACTTAAAAAAACCTACCAAGGAAAGGGGGCCAACTAAATAAGTGAATCAAAAGTATTATCCGTCCGAATAGGAAACTTTTTATTAAAGGTTAATAGAAATGAATAAATCACATTTAGATTATCAGTATCAGATTTAAAGTTCATAGATTTAGGTTTAATATTATTAATTTCAACCATCTCGAGGAACTCCCTCGATTTTTTTCCCTGAGAGAATCTTAAGATCTTAGCATTATCCATGTCCACAGAACGATGTTCCAAATTCATGTGTTGTGAAAAGCACATCTAGTTTTTTAGTTCTAATATCACTCCTATGGAGTGTTAATTTTGTCTTAAGCCAATTAGAGGTCTGTCCTATATATATTTTATCACAATGATCACAGGGTATAGCATAAATTATATCGGAGTTCATTAACTTATCATTCTTATCCTTGATACTACTAAAATACCTATGAATAGTACATTTTCACTATAGTAAAAGGCGGTAGGAACCGTTCAGTTCAGTGATTAACAGTTAATATGTGGTCTAGTTGTTGGTTGGACAGTTGTTATGAAACAATAATAGGTAATAATTTTGAAGACAATGTAATATAAAGATGTAAAGATCACGTTCCAATTATATATGTTGTTTTACGATAAGGAAATCTCGTAATAATAGTATCAATTTTGTTAAAATTAAAGTTAGTAATCGCAATTTATCAGTCAACGCGGTAAATGTTATTATATAATAATTGTTAGTCGCCAAAAGGAACGAAATAAATGAAACGATAATACGAGTATAAGGTTACAGAATATCTGAACCGTTAAATTACGTATATTACTATAGTGCACGACTGTCGTGTACTGGAGCAATCAGTGAATCAGAGCAAAAACTGATGTGAAACAAACACCGAGGTTTTGCAAGCTAATGGACATTAAGCAATTAAAGAAATGTACTTATTGCAATTAAGGCAATTTGCCTGGATGGACCAAATAAACAAACAAATAAATAAATACATAATTAAAAGTGAGTTAACTAAGCCAGGTATTTATGATAAAAAAAGGACAAATATTAATAAAACATTAACGAGACGACGCATATGATCCGAGAGATAGAGGTGGGTGGCAAACCGTTCGTAATGAATTGCTAACAAAGAGAAGAGGGTTACGCGGAAACATACGAATTAGAGGATTAAAATCGACAATTACACTAGACCAGCGCTGACGCAATTAAAATTAAAAAATTAAATACAAGATTTTAAGCAAGTTCGAAGAGTATAAAATAATAAGAAAAGCGAACAATATACTAAAGAAGAGAATAGAAGAATAGGAGAAAATGATAAGAGATCCGACAAGAGAAATTAGAAGAAATATATGGTAACGAATAAAACAAACGAAAGTGAAAATGGAATCGATCTTCATACGATCAAGGAAGTAAAAATCCTCTACGAACCTTTTAACTGAAATAAGCATTGAGAACTCAAGGTAAATAGGGAAAAAGCATAAGTAAGGAATGGATCAGCGCAAGTAGAACCAAAAACAATGGCGATTGAGCGATAATATATTTCGATTCAGTGATGTGTGCGGACAGTGAGTAGGCGTGTCTGTGTGTATTATATTGTTGTTAATTTAAGCAATAATGGCCAAAAGATCAAAGTCTAATGATAAAGAAGAAGCTTTAGTTCAAAAGATTGTGGAAAAAGTACATTTTTTGGACAAACTACTTGAGGCCGTGTCTGTAAAGCTTAAGATGCAGGAAGTAAAAATCAAGTAGTGCGAAGATAAGGTACTAGCATTAGAAGACAAAATGGTTTTGCTCTAAAATGCATTAGATGAACAAGAACAATATTCGAGGAGGAACAGCATTAGAGTGTTTGGTGTCCACGAAGTTTGCCGAAAATACTAGTGACCTGGTTATTAAAATGTGTCGGGATAAATTAAAAATAAACGTGAATGAAAGTGATATAGACTGTCACCGTCTAGTTTGATCCGAAGGAGCTACTAGACCAATTATTTTAAAATTCTACCGCCGCGAATTAAGGAACAACATCTTCAGTCAAAAGAAGAAGTTGAAAAGCTCTCAACTAATTATTAAAGAAGATTTAACACGGAAAAGAGCGGTGCGAGTGAAATAATTATCTAAACATTTAACGAATAAGAATGTGTTTACAAATAATGGCAGCATTTTTGTTAAAATCAACGGCAAAGTGAGTAAAATAACATCGATAACAATTATTATAAAATTTTGACTAGCGTAAGTAATCGCAGTAGCACAGCGCAGACTGAACTGCTTGATGCAATACAAATAAAAGAAGTATTTTTTTCGTTTTCTCTTTTTAAATAGTTTTTTTTCGTGGCATTATTTTTCTATATTAATTATTGATCTGCTGTGTAAGTTCGATTGATTTAATTTAAAACATGTAAAATGTATCTGATTTGTTGATTATGAACGATAATTTTATTAAGATTGCACACATTAATATAAGATCCTTACTATCGAAAATTCATGACCTATATCTTTTTGTAACTGATAATAATATTGATTATTAGTAGTGACTGCAACATGGCTTAATGATTCAATCACGAATGGCCATGTTAACATGGATGAATATAATTTAATCAGAAAAGATAGAAATTCACGTGGAGGTTGGGTAGCAGTATTTCTTCGTGCTCATTTCATATACACATTAATTGATACTAATGATTCAATTGAACAAATCTGGTTGTCTATTACTGCATATAGTTTAAAATGTATTATTGGTGGATTATACAATCCTCCAAAATTCGATCGTAAATTATTTCTAAGTGAAGTTGAAAATTCATGGGCCTTATGTTTGCCAATTTCTGAAAACATATTGTGTTTTGGCGATTTAAATATTAATGTACTGAATACTGGCTGTTCCTTAACTGTATATTTTCAAGATTTCCTTGATTCCGTTGGTTTGAAACAAATTATTAATCAACAAGCAAGGTTGACAGAAAATACGGCGACATTGATACACGTTCTATTCGTTGCTGATGAATCCAGAGTGGTAGATACTGGGGTAATTAGTTGTGAATTTTCAGATCATGATTTTATTTATTGCGATGTTAGTTGTTCGCGACCGAAGATCTTACCAGAACAGCGTATGTATCGCGATTATAGAAACATAAATGAAGAAATGTTTGACTATGATTTGCAATGTATACCATTCCATTATATCTTTAGAATTCATGACGTTGATGAGAAGGTAAAATTTCTTAATTTTCATATTTTAAATTTGTTCGACACACATGCACATTTAATTACTCGTCGTTTCACAAAGCCACGTATTCCATGGCTAACCGACAATTTGAAGCTTCTCATGTCATTGAGAAACGAAGCTAAGGCGAAACATAGACGTAAGAAAACGATACAGAGAAAAAAGAAAATTGACAACATCGACATTCAGGCTAGAAAAAAAAGCATATTTCAACTACGTCGCCAATACGCACGACAATAAGATGATATGGAAAAGTCTTGGTCATTTGAAGGTACAAATGACCAAGAATACTACCATACCTGAGAGTTTAAAAGCTGTGGAAAAAATTAATAAATACTTCATTACTGCAATTCCTAACATTAATATAAACGCAGCTTTGGGTACGACTTATAATAGAAAACAACAAAATGTTAATTCCACACCGTTTGAACTTAAACATGTGGATGTTGCTATGATCACTAGGATTTTGTCCAGTATAACAACTAATACAGTAGGCTCTGATGGTGTAAATATTACCATGTTAAAAATGATCTGTCCAACAGTAATTCCGTATATTACACATATTATTAATAGTTGCATTGAAAATTCCATCTTTCCGGATAGCTGGAAGAATTCTATTATTCATCCTATACCTAAGATAAATAAACTTTGCGCTTTTAAAGATTTACCCCATCAACATTCTTCCAACAACCTCAAAAATTTTGGAGCAGGTTATTGCTAATCAGATCCGAAGTTATGTGGATGGTAACAATATATTACCATCAGTACAGTCGGGCTTCAGGAAGGGTTATAGTTGTACCACTGCGCTATTAAAGATTACAGATGATATAATTGAAGCTACTGATAAGGGATTAATTACTATACTTGTGCGACTTGATTACAGTAAAGCATTCGATACAGTGAATCACTCAATATTAATGAAAATTTTGTGGGTTTCGGAAGTAACAGCGTTCACTTGCTTCGTAGTTATTTAACTAGTCGTAAACAATGTGTGTGCCTGGACACTAAAACATCTTCGTGTTTGTTGGTTAGCAATGGAGTTCCTCAAGGTTCGAAACTTGGGCCCTTACTGTTTTCTATTTACACGTCACCGTTTTTAGAGTGTATTTATTTTTGCAACAAAAATATGTACGCTGACGATACGCAAATATACTATTCCTGTAGACCATCAGAGTGGCGTGTTGCAGTGGATAATATAAATCATGATTTGAGTGAATTATATAATGTAGCTATGACACATTCACTGATAATTAATCCCAATAAATCAAAGGTGATTATTTTTGGAAAGTCAAAAAATTGTGCTAACCTCAAGGAAGTCCTTAACATTCGCATAAACAATGACGCAATACCTGATGTAGAAGGAGCTAGAAATCTCGGTCTGTATTTGGATAATACCTTAAGATTTCGTATTCAAGTTTCCAATTACATTAAGAATTCTTACATTTATTTAAAAAAAATATTTCCGTTTAGAAGAACATTAATTATTATTCTTCAGTTTATCACGCTTCTCTGGATTGTATTACTGTTTCACGAATTCAAAAAATATAGAATTCTTGTTTAAGATATACATATGGTATACGTAAATTTGACCATATATCTCATAAGCTGAGAGACGCTGGATGGTTGAATATGTGGGACAGAAGAGAACATAATGTCTTATGTTTGTATCACAAAATTATACAATTTAAATCGCCGCCATATTTATATAATAAAATGCGCTTCAGGTGCGATGTGCATAATATTACAACTAGATTCCGTGGGCTAATTTCTCCAGTTGAAGCTTTATGAACGGTCTTTCTCATTGTCAATTTACCGCAAATACAATGATATCCCCGATGAGTTAAAAAACTGGGATTGATGGGTTTTCGAAATAAGCTCAAGAATATTATATTGGATAAATAATATAATTAGTGTGTGTATATCACAGTATATATAAGTGTGTATTTCAGACCGCACATCACTGACATTATACTATTTATTTATATAATTTGCGATTAATTATAAGTTAAGTTAAGTACTATTTCAGTTATTATTAGTATAGTTATAGGCATTCACTTGTATTAAGTACACTTATTATACTCATGGTTGGGTATTAAAACAGAAAGAGGTAGGTATAGATCATTCAGTTACATTAGTACATGATGACTCATCGAAATCTGACCGGTAAATTGATGTCAGCTGATGAACAGTGGCGCATGCAATATGAAAATTATTCAATTATATTATGAAAATTATTGAGAGTTAGTTAATAGAAAAGAGATATAGAGAGAGAACGTATATAGATACAGAGTATGCGATAAGCTAAAAAAGGAGAAATTACTCACTGTTAGTCGTAGGCGAAAAAGGAAGAGCAATTATGGACATGACCACATGTAAGAGGAAAAGCAGCTAATTAAACAGAAAATAAAAAGCGAAAGGCTCGTGCAACGAACAAGAAAAAACACATGTAGTTAAGACCGGGAAATTGGAACGTAATACTAGCAATTGAGTCTCATAGAGAAGATAGAGGAGTACATCATTCATGCAACGCTATTGTGCAGTGGTGTGTATCAAAAGGAAAAGGTGTGTAGGGAGTTAAAAATAGTATTTAATAAACAAGAAGGGGTGAATTTAGTTGCAGTGGAGAATGAAGACAAAATAAAGATCCAGATATATGCACCGAGAGCAGAATAAACACTACAAACCAAACAGGATTTAACCAGACAAAGAAACCTGAAAGTAATTATTACGGGAACAGCAGTTAAATTGGTGGATATGAAGCAACCAAATACCGTAAGTTGGTTTTGGAACATAAATTTCATGACGTCCAAATAAAATGTTCGCCAACCACATAACATAATACATTGACATCGACCACCAGTCGTTCACTAACTACCAACAAGGTTAATTAATTATATTTTTTAGTACTCATGTACTCTCATATATTTGTGTAAGCTTCAGCCAGTTTAGTAATTTGCTTAATAAATATACATCGTTGAGAAAATCGTCTGCCGTAGGAGTATGTAAGGATGATTTATTGCTATCTACAACTTATCCAGATGTTTACTTTCGTTTCGCTTAATATTTCCGACGTATTTCCGACATCAGTCTGGGGAAGATCTTCTCAATTTGATGGATTTGAGTGGCATTTTCCAGTATACGGACCCCCGCTCGCATACAATCGTCTGCGCAAGAAGCGGATTCAACCGCCTTTTAATATTTTTCATCGTATGTACGATGGGACAGGATTGAATATGTTGTTCCGTAACAGAAATATAGACTATTTCTGTTACGGAACAACATATTCAATCCTGTCCCATCGTACATACGATGAAAAATATTAAAAGGCGGTTGAATTGATGGAATCTAAAATTCCTCGAAATATTGTTAAAAGCTGATTTTTACATTAACTGGTCGAAGAGTAACGTAAAATTAACTTTTTTCAATTCCTATTAATAAAATTCTCATTTTGTATATTAAATCTCATTATTAAAACAACAGTTTAATCAAAACGATGAATAAAATGTTTACCGTCACACTTTATTCACGTTGCTTTTAACATGAACTAGGTAACTAAGTTTGTGAAAGGGTGCTCCGTTGGCGGCGGTTTTTTCCAATGATGGAAGTAATTGTGTCAGTTTTGTATGTGCAAAATTTCAACTTGTAAGGTTCACGACGCGTTCTCGAGATGGATTGTTGCATGAGATCTTGTTTCAAGCATTTTGTCATCGTTTATTGTCCAGTGTTCCCACTATGTGAATAAAAAATACACTAAATTGTAACCAAAGCGAAGCACTAGTTTCTGAGAGAGAATGATAATGAGTGGACATTTGCATGTTCCAATCAAAGGCATGACAACTGCTTTGGGTAACGTTTTGTTATAATTCAATTAGATTTATATTTATTTTCGCTTTTTACATTTGAATTTATCTATTAGTGGTTTTTTAAAAAATTACCGTTGTTTACAGTTTTGGCTACAATATGAACTAAGTTTTAACATCTGCTAATGTGTCGCAACAAGTTAACAATTTGAAACTGTAATAAATATGAAGTTGCAATGATTTAAATTTTTAACTAAGCGTTGCCATTGGCTAATGTATTAGACACATTCGGCAACTAAGTTTGTGAAAGGGTGGTCCGTTGGCGGCGGTTTTTTTCCAATGATGGAAGTAATTGTGTCAGTTTTGTATGTGCAAAATTTCAACTTGTAAGGTTCACGCGTTCTCGAGATAGAGTGGCGCCATCTTATGTCAAGATGACGTGCGTTTTGTCATAGATTATTGTTCAACGTTCCCACTATGTCAATAAAAAAATATACTAAATTTTAGAGTACGCGAAGCGTGTGTTTCTGAGAGAGAATACCGCAATGTGAATCAAGCTTTTCAATTATCAAATTGACAATGTTAATTCGTGAAAACAAAATTATAATAATAATAATAATAATAATAAACTTTATTTGTGCCCAACAGTATACACCAAAAAAGGCACAACAACAAAACTGTACATAAAACATAATATCAAAAAGAAAATAAGAAAATAACAATTCAAGATAGCTCACACTCTAATTGATCATATAAATATATCGTCAAAATACACATTAGAACTCCTACAAATCTGGAATATAGGACTTCTCAACATGGCATTAGTCCTGCAACTAGGAGTAAAGAAAGTCACACTGGTTCTGGAAGACAGCCTCGGTACGTTGAAAAAAATTTGTTCCAATAATTGGGAACAATCGACTTTATAATGAATTAAATTGCGTAAAAAGTTTGCTCCGGCAATAGCTCTACGAGTGTCCAAAGAAACCATATTGTGCTCAAGCAGCAACAAATCATGCTCAGTATTCCTTGCGGGATATATACCATACTTCTTAAAATTGAAGTATTTTAAAAACCGTCGTTGAACTCGTTCAAGTTGAAGTTTCTGCGAAACGTAAATTGGGCTACAGACAGTAGAAGCGTACTCAAGCTTGCTACGCACCAGAGCGAAGTAAAGACTCTTAATGGCATCTTGATCCGAAAAATGTTTAGTGTTCCGCATAACAAATCCAAGAGCACTACCTGCTGACTTACGTGCATGCATTACTTGGTCTGTAAACGTTAATTGGTTGTCAAATAAAACACCCAGGTCTTTAACTAGGGATTTACACGTCAACACCTGCATATTTATATTATAGTCAAAAGAATAGACTACCTTCTTCTTCGAAAATCGCACCACACAACATTTATCAGAATTTATTTGAAGTTTATTCTCTTGACACCACCGTGACACTCTATCAATATTCATTTGCAGATGCAATGCATCATTTGTGCTATTAACCCGAGCATATATTTTTAGATCGTCGGCAAAGGCCAGTGCTGAGCAGGTTACAGAATCAAATAAGTCGTTGATAAATAATAAGAAAAGTAGCGGCCCCAAATTAGATCCCTGTGGTACACCTGACGAGGCTATGTATTCATCTGACTTAAAACCATTATAACTTACGTAGTTAATTCTATTACATAAGTATGACGTCATGAATAATATTAGGTTAGAATTAAATCCAAATTGGTCAAGTTTGTTTAATAATATGTGGTGATCAATCATATCAAATGCCTGCGAAAAATCTGTATATATTACATCCAGTTGGCTGCGATCCTCAAAAGCAATGCATATGTCCTGAGCAACACACATCAAATTTGTTACCGTCGAACGCCCTCTCATAAACCCATGCTGCACCGGCGATATCCTTGAGCAAATATTATTATAAATAGCGCTGTACAAAATTTGCTCAAATATTTTTGCAAAATTGCAAAGAATCGCAATAGGCCTATAGTTGGCAATGTCAGAGTGATCTCCCTTCTTGTAAACAGGATTTATTCTTGCCTTCTTCCATTTGGACGGGAAAGAATTAGTTCGAAGCGCCAGATTAAAAATCACATTCAAGGGTGTCAAAAATACCATTCGACAATCTTGTATGAGAAAAGAAGGTATTTGGTCATGGCCCGCAGCAAAACTGGATTTAAGTTTGCCAATGCTGCTCAAAATATCGTCCTCACTGATACTACGAAGATCAAAAGAATAGTGAGACAAAGCAGAGTTCATAATAGCCTCAATATACCTTTAATATAATTGCAACAACATATTTTACAATGACAACGTAAGTTATTGCAGATCTATTGGAAATTCAATGTCATCAACTTGACATAGAACATAACCTTAAATAAATTATTGTTTTCCCGTAATTTTTACAGTTTTCTACCTACTGTATGTTCACGTATAAAATTGTCAAAAAATATTGTAACGTCAAATGTATGTATATCTGTTTTATATGTCTACCGATTGTACATATAAAATTAAAATATACCTATTTTATGAAAAGTATTATTTCTACAAGGTTATCAAAGTACACATATTCTACGGAGTACATTATTTCCAGTGCAATAATTCTACAGATTATATATTTGATCGTGTTTTACATTTAACAACGTCTCTAAATTACGTTTGCCAAACGTAATTCACATTAAGCAGACAATTTTAAACTATTATTAATTTGAAATAAGTTTGAATGTGCACCACCATTTTGCTTGCACCAGATTGCTTGTAGCTGTTCTTCCGTTATTGTTTGCGCAGCACCTTCTATCGCGTCTTTTATTTCATCCAGTGTGTATAATCGATTGTGATGAATTGTATCTTTAAAATAACCCAATAGAAAATAATCCACAGTAGTAAGATCTGGCGATCCTGCTTCAATGAACCGACATGTTTGGGCAGTGATGATATCATGTTGAAAATAACCCAGCTCCGCAGTAGCTCATTATAGTATAGTTGCTCTATAAAAATTTGCAACATATTACGATAACGTTCGGCATTAACGATATCGGTGAAGAAAATTGGCCCGATAATTTTCTACTGGATACTGCAATCCATACTCCAACTTTCAATAGATGCCTGTTGAAATACGCCATGGTTTCCTGCACCCCAAATACATCATAATTAATTAATTGAATTAAGTTTTAAGTAGTCACATCTTGGTGGCAGTTTTTTATCAGTAATTTAATTTTATTTTAAACATATTACACTCTTAACAATTGGAAACTATATTAATTTGAACTAAGTTTTTCTTTTTTAGACATGTGTGAATTTTCAAGCTTGCATCAAATGACAGTGCGATAGCTATATTTGCGTTTTGTTACCATTACTTTTGCTATTTTCAGTCAACTTCGTGGCTCATTTAGTCCACACACGGTTATTCATAACTTGATACGTTCAATTATTGTAAAAAGAACATTATTTGAATTAATTGTTATCTATCAAAGCTCCAGCTGATTGAAACTAAGTTCGACGACCCAATTTGTTATAATTAATCAAATTTTTTCACCAAATTAACCGCAAATCATGTAATTTGCAAGTACAACATTATCTCGGAACGCTGACATAGATTTAAATTTGCAAATAATACTTGGCTATTATTAGTTTTTTGCCGTTGGCAGATTCCGCAAAATCTTGCAACATGAAAAACGTCCGGGAATGCCAACCAAATTTTATTACGATTCGATTGACAATCATTTAAGGTTAAGTAATGATTGGTAACTTTTTAGGGATATTTGTTCTTAAAAATTTTGTAGGAAAACAATGACGTAATTGGCGAAAATCTGTCATGTTCCCGTCAAGGTTATGTGCTGTCAAACGGATGGTATTGCCACCATATCTGACATGAAGTTCGTTAGCAATTTTCTCCCCAAGCCGTTGTAAAATATGATTTTGACAAAGTTTAAGTATATCAGTTTTATATGTCCGTTTTCCGCCGCTCTCGCTGCACTTGTGTAGCTGTTTCCATAAATTCTTGGCTAATTCAAAAACGTGCACGAATTTAGAACGTGACGTTTACCTGATCGTTGTCCGAAGGCGGCCTGAATCAATTAAACGGTCTGTCGGATGAATTTGAAGGGTACAGAAAGACGTTACCTTGTACCTGATCGAGTGCAAATAAATATCCATAAATAAAAACTGCCCAAACTATAAAGAAGATGCTCTTTAAGCAGGGCACTCAATGCGTCGTTTGACATTTGAAATGTCATAGCTCATACAGGTACAGAATTCCATCCAGTTTTGTATACCGAAGAGACGTATATGCCATAAAATCGTACCTGATCGAATCCAGATGTGTATATTCTCAGTCTATTGAACAAACACTTCTTATAATTTGTAATGTATCGTCGAACACATTTGACATTTGCACCATATTAGCACTGCGGGCGGGGTCTCTGTGGCCTAAATGGCCGCGAATCTATTAAAACTACATGTAATTTTCTACAATCATTACAATTACAATTACAATTACAATTACAATTCATTAATTGATAAAGTTTTACTCGCCAAATAAGCAACAAAACACGCAATTTATAATGACGATTCTCAGTTTCTTGCTTCTTGTATCCAATTGACTCGGCAGTTTACGCAAAATCTTCGCAAATTGGAAAATCTACGTTTCGTGTCTGCATAAATATTAACCGAACGCATTTTGAAACGTCGACTTGCGGCACGGTATGATTGGTGCCGAAAAATCGTAGCCAGTCGAGACCAAATATACATCTACAAACTTAAATCACTCACTGTTAACGAAATTCACAATGATGCACAATGCATCGTAGACGAACCGGCTCGTTTGACATTTGCAAGTTCACAACGTGACTTGCGGGAAGCCTACACTGCATGATAGATTTAAAGTATACCGATATTTGCATCTTTGACACCACCCTGAGACACAGGGTCTTAAATTTCCGCGCATCGGGCTCGAATACGTATTTGTAAATGGGAAAAGCCCTCGAAACTTGAAAACGACGCAATGTCCGAATTTTGATTAGAACACAGCCGTCGCGTGCGGCCGGAATTTGACCCTCAGCCCGCGTAATCGCGGACCAATGGGCGTCGCGCGCTCGGCCGCTTAAACCTCATCAACCAAGTTTTTCGTCGGGTCTCCGGCGGAATTTGAACTTTCGGCGCGCAAACTCGAACCAATGCGCTTCGCGCATTTTTCCCGTCCGCCAATAAAACCCGAAAAATTCGCCACCTTCAGTAGGATCTAAAAACTAATAATATTGACGAATAAAATTTATTAAATAAAGGTTTAAAGTATGGTTTGCCAAGCCGTAAAACGCATATTGAGGAGATTATAGCAGGCATCAAGACATCTTTTAAAACATTTGAAGACATTCTAAAATCTATTCTCGAAGAGGCTTGCAAGAATCAGTCAAACTTGCAGCAGCACAAACACATATTAAATAATGCAGAATGGGATATTATTACAAATCTCAGAAGAAGAAAAGTAGACAAAGGGAACAAGTTATTAATTATTGACAAAGCAGATTACAGGAATAAATTCAAACATTTAATATCAGAGGGGGCTTATAACGAATTAAAGAAATATCCACACCAAGAATGATCCCCTGTTAAAACTTGGTGTGGGTATTTCTACACTAAATACGCGATAAAGAACTGTCCGGAATTAATAACTCGGTCCAAGAAATTTAAAACAAATGTGCAAATAGTTCTAATAGTACTCAGATTATATTGCTTAATAATAACAGTCATATATTGAGTGGTACACGTGCTAAAAGTCGTAAGTGAGAAGTGCTCCTAGCAAAGTCGAATTTTCCTTGGGAAAAAGTAATGTTTAAAGATAGTACCTGGTACCAAAATGCGTAGCCCGAAGTAGCGAACAATATCCCGCAATTAGTGACGGGTTAAGTTAATTAGATACCAGACAAATCCGCGTAAAACATTGTGTACGCAAACAAATCGCACACCGGACAAGCGAACCTCGGTCGCCGCAGTTTTCCGCCCGGTAAAAAAGGTAAGCCGGCAAAAACATTTTAAATACAGTCGACGCGTATTCTAACACGTTAAATAGAAAATTAAAATCGTTGGAATATTTAAAAAAGGAAAAGTCGAGTAAAAGAAAGGCGGGAAAGGTAATAAATTTAATACATCGTCAAGAAGTATCGGAAAAGGGCTATCGAGGGGCAGAGAAATGGCAAGTGGAGGAAGTAAAGAAAGAGGGGATGCCATTTTTACAAGGAATAAGAGGACGCAAAGGTCACCGGTGAGGGGGGGGGGGGGAGGAAAGAAAAAGATGAAGAAGGGGATAAAGATAGGGCTATAGAAAATTTAGTGGAGATGATGAAGGATATGATGAAGGAGATAAAAGAAACAAAAAACCAGGTATTGAAATTGAGAAAGGAAAGACAGGAAGACATGGAGTGGAGAAAGAATGTAGAATTGGAATGGAGGAAAGTAAAAGAGGAGACAAACGAGAGAATAAGAAAACTAGAAGAAAAAGCAGAATTAATGGAAAAAAAAGGATAGAAGAAAGAATATTATAATAAGGGGGCTAGAAGTAGAAAAATGCAGAGAAAAAGAACAAGTGACACAATGGATAAATAAAGAATTGCAGGCCGAGAGGATAGATGACGCGTACAAGATGGGGGGAAAGGGGAAGGAGATAATACTAGCGAAAATGACAACAGAAATGGACAAAGAAGAGGTGATGATGAAAAAGGCGAAGCTGGCAGGTAAGAACATATTCATTGACAATGACTTAACAGAAAAGGAAAGGGAAATACAGAGGGAGATATGGAAATACGCTGTGGGGGAGAGAGAACAAGAAAAAAGGGTAAGGATGGGCTACAGGAAACTGTACGTGGACAATAAATGTCTGGTGTGGGAGGAAGAGACTAAGACACTAAGGCAAAAAAACTAAGGAAGAGGGGGGACATGGGGGCAGGGGATGGTGAAGTGGTCAGTAGATATATTGCGTGGAGGGAGAAAACAATGGAAGAAGAGATGGGAGACGGAGGGAAGGGAAGAAATGAGAGGAGAGAGAGGATGGAAAAAAAGGTCTATTGGCAAGTTGCTGGAATGTAGCGGGACTAGAAGTGGCTGTAAGGGGAATGAAAGACGATCTGAGAATATAGAAAAATATGACTTCATAGGATGGACAGAAACGTGGATGGATGATAAGACGTGGAAGAGATGTAAGGTAAATATGCCGGAAGGGTACAGATGGATTTGTCGGGGAGCGGTGAGAGACAAAAAGAGGGGAGATATATGAATGCAAGGACGGGAAAAGTAATGGCACTGGGGGGTTGGAGGGGTCTAGTTGGGAGTACAGGAAATGCAAATTCTGTGTGGAAGGCGATGATAAATGGGAGCACTGGATGAGAGGCTGCAAAGAAGTGAAGATGGAGCAAGTGGAGAAGCAGGATGGAGGAGATTGGAAAAGAAGTATGGGGGAGAACGGGGAGGGGGTCAGATTCTTGACAAAGTTAAGGGAATTGAAGGAGAACAGGAGAAGGATGGTGAGGGAAATGCAGGCAGGACACGACACCTAGGAAGAGAGATGAGCAGGGGGAAGAAGAGCCGGGAGAAAATAACATATACTTATTCTATACTAGGTTACTAGGTACGAAACAGGATGTAGGAAAACAGATATGCCAATAAAGGTTTTTTTTTAATAACAGTCATAATATTTAGTAATATTTAATCCAGGTAATTCGTTGAAACCTAATGGTTAGTAAATGAATTTAAGAATTTACCCTAACAGCCAGATAGGTTCGCTATTCAGATTGTCTTGAAATTCATTAAAAAATTTAAATATTGCAGATTAATTTTGATTTCAATTGGTACCTATTCCTGAACACTGAAATATCTAACTACTTTTCTTCAGAAAAATAAGCTTGATGATATTTTCGCGATGTTTGATACTAATAAAAACAATTTAGACTCATTTTTGGACCAATTAAATTCTAATGATGAAATAAAACAAATGGCAACGTGTATACCACAAATAATTTATTGTTAAAAATATATATTACTAATGGATATATATATATATATATATATATATATATATATATCATAACAAAACAAACATCAAATTTGTTTTTTTTTGGGGGGGGATTGCGGCAATTAAATGACGAAGTATCGTATGTTCTTTATTTATTTATGAACCAATATTTCGCACCCTATACGGATGCTTCATCAGGATTACTAAATAGAATTTAATTAATGAAAGTTATGTTGTTGCAATAATAATAATACTTACAAAAAATTGAACATAAAGTTGAACAACCACCAAACAGTATAAACAAGCAGGATACACATTAAAATTAATTAATTGATAGTATAAAACTTCAACGAAGACAACGGAGCACGTGTACACATTTTACATTATTCACGATTGACACACACATCAAGGTGAAACTTGGCATGAAAAAGATATTTTTATATTTATTACCAACCAAAAACTCAATTTTGACAATTATACACTAACGAACAAATATTTAAGTCAACATAATTTGAATAAAAGCAATCGTACGCAAAAATTGATACTAATAGATGTGTCATTATTTTTATTAAACCGGCCAAAATCTTATTTGTTGATGGTCAGTAAAAATGAATAAATGACATTTAAATTATCCGTGTCCGACTTAAAGTTCATGGAATTAGGGTTTTTTTTTAATTTCCACCTTTTCTATAAATTCTCTGGATTTTTTACTTTTTGCAAATTTTAAAATATTGACGTCTTCAAAACTAAAAGAATGGTGCTCGTTGTTCATATGTTGTGATAAAGCACATCTATTTTTCTTTGTTTTTATGTCGCTCAAATGGAGAGTTAATCTTGTCTTCAACCAGTTGGAAGTGTGTCCGATATACACCTTATCACAATAGCTGCATGGAATAGAATAAATCAAGTTAGAATTCATCAATTTGTCATTTTTATCTTTCAATTTACTGAAATAACAATCTATTACGTTAACGTTATAGTAAGCAAACTTTATATTGTTACATGCTAAAATTTTAATGATCTTAGGGGTAAGTTCAGGGATGAATGGAAATTTAAAATATTTAAATTGGGAATTAATATCGATTGTGCCATCTGAACTCGTACCACGAGTGGTAATAAGGTTGCTCCCTGAAGGGGTACTAAAAAGTAATTTACTCAATAATGATTTAGGGTAACCATTATTAAGAAACATATCAATTAAAATTTTTAGATTCTTATTTTGAAAACTAGAGTGACAAATTTTTATTATTCTATTTTTCATTGTTATCAACAAATAAGATTTTGGCCGGTTTAATAAAAATAATGACACATCTATTAGTATCGGTTCCTCAATTATCAATTTTTGCGTACGATTGCTTTTATTCAAATTATGTTGACTTAAATATTTGTTCGTTAGTGTATAATTGTCAAAATTGAGTTTTTGGTTGGTAATAAATATAAAAATATCTTTTTCATGCCAAGTTTCACCTTGATGTGTGTGTCAATCGTGAATAATGTAAAATGTGTACACGTGCTCCGTTGTCTTCGTTGAAGTTTTATACTATCAATTAATTAATTTTAATGTGTATCCTGCTTGTTTATACTGTTTGGTCGTTGTTCAACTTTATGTTCAATTTTTTGTAAGTATTATTATTATTGCAACAACATAACTTTCATTAATTAAATTCTATTTAGTAATCCTGATGAAGCATCCGTATAGGGTGCGAAATATTGGTTCATAAATAAATAAAGAACATACGATACTTCGTCATTTAATTGCCGCAATCCCCCAAAAAAAACAAATTTGATGTTTGTTTTGTTATGATATAATATATCAACGGCAACTACTCTTCGGAATTTATATATATATATATATATATATATATATATATATATATATATATATATATATATATATATAATCAAAAAAGGTTTTAACGCGGGAACAAAGATATATGAAAGGAAGATTCTTGGGCATACACCCGCATGGAAACACGCAACCGCCGACACGTGTTTCTGACTTATTAGTCGTCATCAGGACGGTATAGCCAAATTAAAAGGTGGACAAAATTTGGAGATACAAACAATCGGAGTCAACAACAAGCAGCCGACCTCCACATTGTAATAACAGTCAAAATACCCAAAAATTGTGTGGGAACATTCAACATAACCACGCGGGAGGACATAGCCACCTGCGTGAACATAGCCACCTGTTGTTAATGTTCACTACACCATTGAGGTGTAAGATTAGACCATCTTTCGTGTAAATTTTACATTTTTCTGTCATATTTGACAAGACACATTTTCAATTTGAATTGTTTTTGAACTTAATTGCAGCAATCCTTTTATATGTTGACACTGGACATTTGACAGTCGTCTTGTTTACTCGCCGCGAGGTGTTAGACAAGGTATCGTCTTGTCAGTGTTCTGTTGTCAGTGGTTCATTAGGAGTGATTGGCTCGCGCCAAGAAGTTTTGATGGCCACTACATGTAAAGGTATTTCAACAACTAAGGTTCTTGGTAATCGCTACTGACGAAGGGTAATAACCCAGAAACAATATTGTCTAGCGATCCACCAGTTAGTCTTCATGGACCTGTTTTAATTAATGTTCACTACACCATTGAGGTGTAAGATTAGACCATCTTTCGTGTATATATATATATATATATATATATATATATATATATATATAAATATATATATATCCAAACAAACACTACACGACTTAAGTTTCGACTTTTAACGGTCATTGCCAAGTGTCAAGTTTAATTAAATTCTAAGTTCAAAACCATTAAATTTACAATCAAAAGGAAACAAATGAACGTTTATCATTTTAGACACATTGGTAATTTGGAACATCAACCATGCATAAATAGATATTTTCCGGGCAGAAGCCAATGTAAATACATTTATAACCGCCATGCATGTCATAGCTTTCAGCAGAATATATCATCTTTCAATTTGCTTATCCATCATTTGTTAAGTTTTCTACTAACAAGAGAGATGTAACACCGAAGTCTTATTGAAAATATGGCGATTGACAATGGCTTCGACGCGGAAATAATAGCTCAATTTAAAAAACACAAACGTAGGAGCACATTTTCACTTGATTTATGTTAGATTAGTTCTGCAATGCTGACCATGTGAACGTTACACTCCACGTTTTATTATGTTTTTAGTAGATTTAGGGGTATAAATTACGGTACTCTATAATTTCAACTTTAGTGTTATTCCACTGGTAGTCTAGAGAACACCTTCAAAATTAACACCTTAGCTAGATAACTAAGTTTAATATTTTTTTTAGTGCTACGGAAGGTGGCAACCTAGTTGCTAAAATTCGTATTTAGATTTGTTCAAAATCGAGTGTGGTAAGGTTTTTTTGAATTTATAGACTTTATGTTTATACGTTATTTACACTATGTATCAAAAATATACATATACATTTCTATATGTGAAGTGGAAATTTGATGAACGGCTCGTTGCATAAATAAATTATTTTAATCTAATAACGTTAAGCATTTTTCTGTTAGTGTAACTTTAAAATTTCAATGCGCAAACAATACTCGTTATCACGTTACACACTCGTAACAACTATTTTCAAATTCCTCTAAAACGATATCATATACGATCATCAAATAGAGCCGTCCGTTTTTAAAAGTTCAGATTTTTCCGTTTTTGTGATGAACTTTCAATCTTATTATAATACCGTGTCTTCAATTAAATTCCTCATTGAGGTGGGCTATGATTTAATTGTTTTTTTTTCTCATAAGATTTGTAGCACTGATAGCTGTTTATTATTATTTAATTCAAAATGTGGGTGTCGCCAACTTTGTAAAATAAACACGGCTTACTTTAATGAGGAATTTAATTGAAGGCACGGTACAACAACAATTACAAGGTTTCGATTCCATTTTTCAATAGTCGACTCGTTTCCAATCTGACATAGAACACTTTAATATCAAAACCAAACAAAGCAAAGCCATAGCACAATAAAATATAACTAAGAATACATCAGCTGTTTTTGCGTTCACTGCGTCCGTTGTGTTCATTACTCATGTCGTGGGTGTATACTTTTTTAAAATTGGAAAAATGAAAAGTTTACCTGATAGCGGCAGCGAATTACAAAACGCGCATATGCGTATATTATTGTTAATATTCTACATGAAAAAGTTATCACGTTATAACAACGCCTATTTGCAAAAAGCTTTTCAGCTACGTGTAAAAAAGGCGGTGATGAAGCGCGTTGATAGCACTTTTATGACAAATAGTAATATGTGTATCACTGCGAAATAAAATTTATTATGCAAATAAGCTGGTTTTTTCGACGAAGATATAAAATTATGGCTACTGCTATTCAACACATCCAGCCGCTTTCTCACCTTACTTTAGCTTAGGTGATATTTTTTCGTATTTGCAAATACCGTAATGTTAAAGTTAATTATTTTATACTCAGAATATCAACATCGACAGAATCAGAGCGTCATAGAAAAATGTAATTAAATGTGCAAGAATTATGAGCCTCCATTTTTATTCAATACAACGAGAATCGCTACAAATAGAAAACATTAAATGAAGAGTTGCATTTATTACAGGAGGATTATAAATTAAAATTGGTATTATTACTTGTACTTCATTGTCCCAGTGTCCGTTTTTGACGTTTACGATTCGAATTTTTGATTGAGTTTCAACTGCCAAAATATACGCGTCGTTTAGCTAGATTTTGAGATTAACATTTATTGCAATCTGGACACATAAACCGACTAAAGTCGAAAAACCAATAAATTCACATGGACATCCTGACTTCATGACTGGCTGTGCCTTTTTTATTTTGTATATATTGTATAATTGCAAGCAGTCAAATAAAATAATAAATGACTTTTACTTTCCTGATATTTGTTAAAGAATTTTGGTTAGATGTTAAAGACATTTATCACTCGTAGCAATTTACATTTATTGATGAAATACTATTAATGGTATTTATATTGTTCGTCGCGTTAACGAGCACAATGTCGTTAGTATTGTGAGGTGCTACTTCTGAACTACTGCTTACGTACAATTGTAATAACTGCAATTCTAGTATTAAATACTATAGGGCTGTGCAGCAGGTTTGCCTAAAAGATTATGCACATAAATACATGTATTACGTAGATTACTATTATTTCGATTGTCATGGAAACAATTAAGCAGAGATTAATACTCGGTGAAATATAGTTTTAAACACGAGTTTACCTATATATTGAATTACGACGAAATTCTATTGAATCTACCCACCAGTTTAAAACCATAACGTTCCGAATAAATTTTATCGAACGTTATCTCTCAGTTGCCACAAAATTTTATATCACAATTTTGATTTAGATAGTTTGTGTATTTATCTAAATTATGCGTTTTGGGTTTTGTATATGATATTCGTGTATGCTTCGTCCGCTAACTCTAGTTCGTTATTAGGAATATTTTCTATGGTTGCTTTGCATTGGAATAAATAAAGTAGGGAATATGAAACCAGAAAGCGGGAAAGGCATGGGGTAGAAGATACGTCCAAGATAAGTACGAGATAATTTATCAATGTTCGGAGTGTAGCGAAATGTAAGATGGGAAAAGCACATTGAAACGTTGCTAGGAAATGGTGACATTAAAAGCATTTTATAAGACAATGATCTCATGGATTAGGAATTTTGGGCTATATTGGGGCACATTACTTTGTAAAATTATAATATAAAAAATCAACTTTTATTAGCATCCTAATTTACAGCCTTTGTATACAATCATAATATAGCCAAGTCATTTCATCTTAATCCTATCTTTCCTCTTGCTCTCCAATTTTCTCCCCTTGCTCCACTTCCTCCACGCTCTTCCGTCCTCGCTTTTTTCTCTCCTGCTTTCCGGGCTCTCCTTTACTTTTGCCAGTAGTTCCACTCCTTCTTCATTCTCATCTACACACTTTTCCATTCCCTTCCTCTCTTTCTCTCTTCCACACTCTATTCTACCGCCGCACACTCCTCCAACCAATGCCTCCATACATCCACCCCATTCTCGCAAAACACACACCTTCTATATGTCTCATGCATCCAGTATTTGTATCCTCGCTCCCGCACCTGAACCTTGAATTAATTCTTTATTCTCTGCCTGTTTTCCCTCCTCTCAAATATTCCGACATCACCATCAAAATATGCCAGAGCGCCATCTTGCTTAAACCATATAGTATCGTTTGGTAGATCCGGATCTTCATTGTTCAGATAAAGCACCGCAAGAGCAGGAATTAAATTGTTTCTTAAGAATTCCAAATACTTTTTGATTGTTAATGAACCGTCGATAAGAAATGGTCCAAGAATTCTATCCCCTGTAAGTCCTGCCAAAACGTAGACTTTTTGAGGAACGTTGAAGCGTGTGCTTCTAGTGCGGATTTTCAGATGCCCGATATAGATAATTAAGGCGATTCACTTATCCCTTAAGGGGTATCGGAAAACATGATGCGATTTGAAACGTCGCCATCAATATTACCATCGTTCCATCATTACCTCATAGAACTCTATCCGGATCATACCCCCGTTTGGCTCTAGCACTAATTGTGCTTTGTAGGAATGTCATCTATATTTCTTTAAAAGGTTTATAACTAACCGTTTAGAAATTTCATACTGTATGTATATATATATATTTATTATTATTATTATTTTCTTAGATGCCGTAAATTTGAACGCCATTTCCGCGGCTGTACTGTGATCAATTTGTTTTTTAGTTACATATCATCATTTTTTTTACTACATACATAAATCCACACAACGTTCACCGCACGCAATCACATCTACTCGCTACAACCAACGGTACGTATGTATAAAATATTTTTTGTTGATACAGATTTAAGCGAGAAGGTGAAGTCGTGGGAGGCGCACTGTTTTAAGCAACAAACGAATGTATTTTAGTATTTCATTTAGTTTTTTCCAAGGGTGTTTTATATACTGTATCCTGCATATAATTTAAAGATTGAAATTTCCAATTAGCCTCATTAGGATTTTTCGGACCTCCTATTGGCTGTATCCACAAATATTCTAAAGCGATGTCCGGTGGTTTATTTGTATGAAATAATTTAGTTGAATTTCTCGTTTCATCTTATGTATCATGTTGTCGCAGACAAATTCGCTTTGAACGCTAACTTAACACAAATAACGCCAAAGGTTTATTCGCTGGAAATATATGCTGAAAGCACATGCAGCTCTATAGACCATGCATATTTTACAATCCTATGTAAAATGACTATTGTGCAATAACCACTAATTGCGCACTTCGCTGAAAATCTTGCGACATCTGCATAAATATATAAATTGCTTATGGTAAACATAAGTAATTGATGTATTTTTAGTTTTGTCATTCGACCATCAAAGCACTCACGAAAGTAATTACCCATTTCATTCTTGATACCTATAGTGCATGAACAAATAAACATCTTTTGTGTACTGTGGTAGCTTCACAAGTAGTACTTTTGTTCGAATATTTCACTTGCTCAGCAGTATTTTAAATTGTCCCTCCCAACTCAGGTCACAGAAGAATAAGATGATAGTGACCGAGTGATCTTTGCGATTTACGTTTTGTTTATTTAACCTGAATTTACAGTGTCATGCGGGATTTTTATTAACATGAATTTATATATCAAAATTCGTTATCAAATTTTACCGTTAAGTTTTAGAAAACCATATTATCATATTTTCATGGCAAAACTTCACGTAAGACTTCCTAGCCCTGAGTGTTACATTTTACTTAAAACACAATGTGCAAACTATGAGCATATTTATCTGGCAACGGTAAGTGCAGTCTTGAAATTTTCTAGTTTATCTGAAATTGTTGCGTTCGGCGAAATTGCTGGTAATTTCATATTTGTTATGTCTATAAGTCTAATTGCAAATGTCAAACGTTTCAGTTACTTTATTAGTCATTGCAAATGCAGATACGTGGATGTTCGCGTTCTTCTGTAGAGTTTCCTTGATATGTTTCTTCTGATATATTTTTGTGATCATTTATTCCACTCATCGTAGAAGTTACTGATTGTTGTTTTTGTCAATGATGGTGCGATGTTGTGTGTAGATTTTGATGTTGATGTCTTTTGCTCTTCGTTATATACCCAGTAGGTGCTTCGCTTCGTTAATGTGTATCCGTTATGTTCCATTGATCCGTATCCGTTATTGTTCGCTCATCCGTATACTGCTCCTGGATTCGTCATTTTCGGTTGAAATTATTCGGGTTCTTCATTATTTCCAAGAATTCTATCAATATTCGTAGTATGTTTCTGGCAAGTATCTTCACATTGTTGTCGTCGATTATATGACTACTTCTCATGTGGCAATGTTCAGGTACGGTGGATTTTCCAGTATTTGTTCGACATTTCTACAATGCTCCTGGATTATGTGCTGAACACGTTGATGTTCTTCTTCTCTAGGGCTTTTCTCAGCCTGACAGTAATTCCAGTTATATTTGGCAGGTGTACGCATCCTGCTGGTTTTTGTTTTAGGTCTATTTTCTTCTTTTTCTTAGCCCCGGCTAGTGTCTCCGGTGGTTTGTAGTCGTTCCTCTGTAGTGCATCCTTCGCACGTTGAATTTCCTCGGTTTTGTTGCTAGAATCTCATTTTTTTCCACTCTGTGTAGCAGTATGATGACTAAGAATCTTTTTTGTTGTGGATAGTGATGTGAGGCAGCGCGTAAATATCGGTCCGTATACGTCTTCGTGCAGCATCCTCCATGTCCCAATTTTCCACTATCGTTGCGTTTTATATAATATTTGTAGAAAAGGGAAGCAGCCATTCTCTTCTATCTGCGTGGTGATGTTAACGCTGGCATGCTGCCCGTTGATGTATTCCTTCAATGAGTGTAAATACGTTTGATCATATCACGAGCGTGTCGTCCATGAAGCGGTACCATTTCGGCTTCTTGTCACTAGACGTAATGGCTTCTTCCAAAGGCGAAAATGTCGGCGATGACTGGTGAGAGTGTTGATCCCATAGCTGCACCGTCCTTCTGCTCGAAGCAATCTCCATTCCATAATTCAACTATCTTGGAGTCCTTGTTCTATAAGCCGTTGGTGTAAATCATTGTCGATTCCACGTTGGTTACTTGATGAACAATTACCGTGAAAGCCTAATTTAATGTGATAGTTGACGACGGTCTTGTTTGTAGCCAACTGCGGGCGTGCTTCTCTTTTCTAAGAGACCAGTTTATTGTATTCTCATCTGCATCTTCGTAGATTTGTAGTGATGGTCTTATGATACGATCCACTGTATCCCATTGTGATGCAATTGGAAAGTCATATATTGTACAAACCGGACCCAGTATGCAATGGCGAATAAAGGACCATAGAAGAGATGCAACACCAGTATATACACGAAGGTCTGCGAATACGTAAATCAGGAATGAAAGCACAATATTCATTAGAAGCCAGTCTTACCCAATAAGAAGGAAGAATAAGGGTCTCGGTGGAAATAATGAAGAATATCAATAACTGTAACCGAGAAAACGTTTATTGATTGAGCAACAGTTGGCCAACTCAAAAGACGACGCAGTATGAGAATAATCCCATTGCATATGTCACGTTACAATCAATTACAACAATCGCCGTGCAATCGACAACAACAAACATAAGAATTTTACCAAGTTCTGCATAAAAGAAAAGTGTCGCTTTCTCCACAAACTTTAAAAGAATTTATTTAGATGGGTAATGTCTGGTTAATCCCACTTGAATAACTCGTTCAATTGAATATTGCAATTTGGTCTCAGATTCATTGCTTCCATGCCATTTAAACGACAAAAATGATTTCTGTCTGTTGTTGAAAGGTCAATTTATGATGATATGAATGGCCTACCTTAAGTTTATGAAAACATCCGAGGAGCGATGCTAAATGTTAGTTAGCATATTTTTCTGGCAAAAAGGGGTTATCTGACAAATCATGAAAGTCTCAATGGCAAAAGACTTACCACTAAACCCCGCGTTCAGTTATATATACTCGACTGTTATCACGACAAGGTGTTCTATAAATAGCGTATAAATGGTTGGTCATATTGTGCAGCAACTTCTATTGTCAATTCTCAGTTTTATCTGTTTTATAATATCCAAGTGTACCTCTTTCCACGTTATGTAGAACTAACGGCAACAAAATTATGAAATGACGAATGATAACAATCAAAAAATTACGAGACAAAAATAGACCAACGTGTGGAAAAATGGTGAAATAATGTTCATCCCTGAGTTTAGAAAAAAAACTGAAATAATTAATTAGACACCGAGAGCAGGTTATCAAGAAAATGTGAAAGTCAACATGTAAATAAAGTTAACGGGCCTTAAATATGGGGTTCTCTATGAATTGAATGTATTAATAATTTCATACATTAAATAATATTAAGCTAATTAACGCTGATGAAATACATGCAACACAAATGTGGAGTTCGGGATGCACTACCGCCGTTAGAAACCAAAGAATTCCGTCGATTTCAGACTAATGCAGGGCAAAAACGCAATTGCGAAATGATTCACAACATTTCACTATTCGGTTCATATAAATGTTGTGTACGAAAACTCGAATGGGAAAATAAAATATTCGTTGAAGTACACTGATGCAATCCTATGCCTGTTTGAATCTATTTTCACTTATTCTAATCTCACAATTTTGTGACATTTTTTAGTTTCACTATTTATAATTTTTAATTCTTAATCAAATTTTAATTAAACATAGTGATACTAGTGAAATGCGTGGTTAAGATTTAACGTCTTTTTCCGTTTCTATAAGTGCGGTGGTGAATTGTTGGTCTACAAATAAGAAACATTTCAGGAAGTGTCTTCGTTTACGCGGTGGAACTCCATGAATGTAAAATATGCAGTGGTCCGCACTAAACGTACTTACTTATACTCCATTTATTGAAAAAAAATTCCGGTAACTTCCGGTTAATTTATTGATTTCCCCACGCGCAGCTATGCTTGCATTAACTCTTCTAGATGATGTCGAAGTTCATCCAGATTCTCAGGAGGTCTGAGTATTTGTCTTAGTCGCCGACCCATCATATCTCAGACGTGTTCAATCGACGACAAGTCTTGTGACCGTGCAGGCCAGGGCAAAATATGCAATCCAGCCTGCTCCACGAACCTTCTTGTAACCACAGCAGTAGAGTCATGCATTATCTTGTTGGAAAGTGGCATTCTGCAACGTCTGTATGAACGGTACTAACACCGGTTCCAGAACGTTGTCGATGTAACGACGTGCGTCTAATGTGCCTGGAATGAACGTAAGGGGTGACCTGCGTCCAGCACATATCGCCTCCCAACGTGCGTTGCTTCTTCGGGCGAGTCTTCAAGCAAGACGGCGGCGCCTCTAAATACCTTCTTCGGACCATAAATACCATATCCGAGCAACTGTAGTGTGGTCCTGATTCAGCCTTCTCCCAATCTCTCGGAATGAGAGACCCGCCTCTTTCATACCGATAATTCGGCTACTATTATGCCCTTGACATGGGCAAAAATTCGACGACGTCGCACTGGGGGCATTACAAGACCTCTACTTCACAGTTTGACAATAAAATAAACTGACATTTTATGGGCAGAATTTCATTAAGTGCTAGGAAGAAAATATTGCAATTTGGAGATAACAATGGTATAGGAAACATAACAGTTGAGTTTTTTCGGCAGAAACTTTCATCGTTTCCTAGTTAATAAAGCATTATTTTACCGAAGTTTCAAGATTGTAGGCTATTTCTTAATTGGTGGTGTATTTCATATGAAAGTGAATATATATTACGGGATGACGAAGCCTAATTAAAAGTCTCAACTACTCGTACCAACCACTCGTACTACAACTTCTTCGCCTGCATATTATTACTTTTTTAATAACTTTATAAAATGTTTGTGTGCAGAGAAGCAGGATATACGAATGGACCATGGGGCATAGAGAAGCCAACGAGGAAGAACATCCACTGCGTACTGTTGGTAGAAGTGCAATGACGAGGAAGACATCGGTCGTCGCATCGAAAACGTTTCGAGCCGGCCTTGAGCCAGTATAAGAAGTCGCAGAGAAACTTTAAATTTAGGTTGCAGCCGCCATACAATACGGCGTCGTTTAATTGATAACAGCTACCGTAACAGGCGTACTGTTAGAAAACATATTTAAACATAGACCGTCGCCAAAATAGAATCGCATTTGCTCAAAATCATTTAACCCGAGATTGGTCAAATGTTATTTTTAGTGATGAGAAAGTGTTTAAATCGTACAGCCCTATACGGAACTTCTATGGAAAAGAAATAATACGGGGTATGAGGAACAAAATGTTGCATTTGTAAAACACACCGGACCAATAACTGTGGGGTTTTAGGGGTGGATGTCCTCAGCTGGTCCGGGTGAGTTGGTTCAAATCAGTCCTAGAATGACTGACGTCGAGTATGTGCAAATATTGGAAGACATCATGTTACTGGATACTGTACCCAGAACCTCAACGCATTTCATTCGTTCACGATAACAGCGCCGTACACATTTCTCTTGTCGTTCGTCAGTGGTTTGAAGATCACCCACGGTTCGTTTTAGTTCCATGGGCTTCTAAATCACCGGACTTGAACCCCATTGAGAATTTATGGGCCAGTATGGCGAGCGAAGGGGGTGACTTTGACCGTCGTCAGGACATTCGGAACAGAGGGCCTGTGCACCCATTGCATACGCGTGTGGGAAACATTCCGGGGCCGACCTAATTGCGGCCGATTGGTTCAATTGATGCCAAATCGTTTGCAAGAAGTAATTGGCCGGTGGGTGGGCATTATTAAATTTGCCCATGTTATCTATTTCCACTCCGTTTTATCAATGCCACATTTTGTTTTCAAGCGTTAATACTTTTTCGTATGTTTTTACGACCTGTTCAGTTTGCTTAGAACTACTGTCGGACACTACATTCATGATAATTCATAATCATACATATTACATTCTGTTAGACTTCATCAACTTATTGTGCATTTGATATGTTTGCTAGTGTTTTTTAAAGTTTGACATAATATGTATTACATATGGTAAATTGGAAATCATTTTCAATGTTATTGTATATATATATATATATATATATATATACATGAAAGATGGTCGAATTTTACACCTCAATGGTGCAGTGAACGTTAATTAATACAGGTCCACAAAGACTAACAGGTGGATCGCCAGAAAATATTGTTTCTGGGTTATTATCCTTCGTCAGTAGCGATTACCAAGAACCTTAGTTGTTGAAATACCTTTACATGTAGTGGTCATCAAAACTTCTTGGCGCGAGCCAATCACTCCTAACAAACCACTGACAACAGAACAATGGTGCAGTGAACGTTAATTAATACAGGTCCACAAAGACTAACAGGTGGATCGCTAGACAATATTAGCGATCCACCTGTTAGTCTTTGTGGACCTGTATTAATTAACGTTCACTGCACCATTGAGGTGTAAGATTCGACCATCTTTCATGTAAATTTTATATTTTTATGTCATATTTGACAAGACGCATTTTCAATTTGAATTGTTTTTGAACTTAATTGCAGCAATCCTTTTATATGTTGACACTGGACATTTGACAGTCGTCTCTTGTTTAGTCTCCGCAAGGTGTTAGACAAGGAATCTTCTTGTCAGTGTTCTGTTGTCAGTGGTTTGTTAGGAGTGATTGGCTCGCGCCAAGAAGTTTTGATGACCACTACATGTAAAGGTATTTCAACAACTAAGGTTCTTGGTAATCGCTACTGACGAAGGGTAATAACCCAGAAACAATATTGTCTAGCGATCTACCTGTTAGTCTTTGTGGACCTGTATTAATTAACGTTCACTGCACCATTGAGGTGTAAGATTAGACCATCTTTCATGTAAATTTTACATTTTTATGTCATATTTGACAAGACGCATTTTCAATATATATATATATATATATATATATATATATATATATATATATATATGATAAGAATGCAACTAAATAACTTAACAGAGCAATAGTTCGTTATACACTTACGTTTTGTGATATACTTATGCAAGTTGACATATTTTGCCGATACAAAAATTGTGACATTGTTAGAATATCCCACTTCGATATTTCTCTGCTACGTGTCTACATTAATTATTATAATTAATACATTAACAAAACAGATTTAAGAGTCAGCTACTCTGCACTCCCCACCTGGTGATCTCGGTGTCAAAGATGAATCGCGTTAATTTTAGTCTTGATATAACGAACAAAGCCAGACAAATAAAAGCGAATGCAATTTTAACTATCTACCTATTTCTTTTTGAATTTGGATAGTATGTTATCATACTCTTTTGGGAGATTCCCTACGTCCCTTTTACTGTTTATGGAATCTTTCTCAATCTTAATATGGAGCATTTCAGATGTGAGCCGTTTCCTTTCGTTTGTTTCTACATCAAGTATTATTACTTTTTCATAGTCAAACTTGTGATGCATATCTACAGTATGTTTCGCAAGGGCGGTGCTGTTTGGTTTAGGTATAACGTCCGATTTATGTTGAGTTATTCTGTTTTTTAGTGGCTACGATGTAGTGCCAATATATGTCCCTATACAATTCTCACAATTTATTTTATATCCAACATACATAAATGTTTTTTTAAATCATACCTGACGTAAAGTATATATATATATATATATATATATATATATAATTTACACGAAAGATGGTCTAATCTTACACCTCAATGGTGTAGTGAACATTAATTAATACATTGAGGTGTAAGATTATACCATCTTTTGTGTAAATTTTACATTTTGCTGTCAGATTTGACAAAATACATTCATTCATATATGCAATTACGGTTCATTATTATTATTGATGGAATACATTTTTGCACATAGCTTATAATTTGGATATATAATTAAGCTAATAATAGAAAGTCGGATATTAAAAAAAATTAGATGGAGCTAGGATTAAAAATAGATATAGTGAAACAAGGTGCTGGAACAACTAATAACGGAAATACTTTCAACAATCCAGCAAAAAGTGCAGAAATAAAGGTGTGGATGAAAATTTACTCAAAAAATTGAGAATAATTTTGGTAGTGATATGAAGTACTGTTGGAATTGACGCAGGAAAATTTGGAAGGTATGGTTATGAAACAAGCTGTAGAAAAGTACGAATGGTATAAAATGCCATCAAGTATGTACAATGTTCTAACTCACGAGCAACAGATCATGGAAAGTGCTACTTTTGCCGTGGGCACTTTGCCTAAGGAAGCTCAAGAATGCAGAAATAAAGATTAGAAATTTAGCGGATACACAATTCAAGAAAATGTAGCCGAATAGCCACAAACGAAGATGTCATGCATATGACATCCTGTTATTATAAATTGAAAACCAGATCCACGGAAAATAATTTAGATCTTAGTGAAGAAAGCAGACTAATGCACTCTGAGCCATAAGAGGAAAATGTTATTCTACCACTGCGGAAGTGAATATGATTCGCATAGCCCCTGGTCTTCTTCATGCCGCTTGCGATATGGTAAGAGACGCATTTTTATTATTTGTATTCTGTGCAATAATATTTGTATTTATAGTAGCTATAAATTCAAATTTGAAACTTAAATATTTATGCATGTTTAGCTATAACCTTGTGTACCAAAGCTACATATTATGAATTTCTAATTCCTATTATAAATACACAACGCAAATTTTCATCAACTGTAATGAGAAATAATATGTAGTTACTTTGGAATTAATTTTATTGGAATTGGTCGAGTACTTTTCGAGATAATGATTTTTTTTCCGCTCCCCCCATAAGACCCGGACCACTGTGCGCCGTGGGGTCTGGCGATCACTAGTTCGCCTGCAACTCCGCGAATTGAACTTTCCAGTTACCTCGTTTCACAATTGTCATGGAATTAGGACTTGATTACACTTGTTCATATATCCCACGTTGACATTTTAGAAAATTCGCCTAGAATTGTTTAAATTACGCCGATTCATTAACAAAAGTTAAGGGTTGATTTAATCAAGAGTTGATCTTGTACCGGCTCGTACCTTAATATAATATTTTTATGTCGAGGAATTAACACGTTAAGACATTTAAATTGACCAATAGTGACGCTTATGATTTATTTTTAAACTGATTAATATTTTTTGTGGATCGAATTTGCTCCTATTTAATTCAAAATTTATTAAGTTTAAATTTATAACTCCTCATTTTGGTAAAACCAGATCTATGTGGAAAATAAATGCCCTGATCAGCCCATAGAGGGAGAAATAGCTGAACGGTTGAAGGCGGAAATTTTGTGTGAATTGAATAAATTTTTTTTTTAATATTTCATAAATCAAAAATTTTACACTTACCCTAAGTTTCGTGAAGTTGTATCATCATGTATACTACTGCGCAATTCAGCCAAAGCGCTTTGGTTAGTCGTATTAAAAGGCACTAACGTTCCATATTGTCGGCGAGCGACGTCACCTACTTGAACTTATTTCATTTAAATTGAAATAATAACATTTTCTTAATTTTAGACCAATTAAAAATGTAACAAAAGAACTGTTATCATGTTAAGTACACGCGCCGGCAAAGACTATTCGTTTCAATGAAAATTGCATGGACATAAAGATTTTGAATAATTGACACATGAATTTAATAGCATGGAATTTGTCCCACGTACATATTTTTTTAGCCAGTGGAGAGTTTACCAGCGCTTAATCTGCCAATCACGGTATTGTTCGATAAATGGCCCATACTACAATGACTCATACTCAACAAATTTGAAATTCTTGGATGACACATAAGGTCAATAAACAAACTCACGAAAAAAAACTTCATTTTCACAACAAACATTTTTTAAATAACACAAACGGTTTGATTCCATACTTTCATACCATAGATACTAACAATGTTTGGATTCTTGGACAATCGTTGGCTGAGCTCATCAGTAAAAAAGTTGTGGTTCTAACCTGAATTATTAAATAAATTTTGATGAATTCATTAAAAAATGATTTAGTGAATATTAAGCATGTGGAAGAACAAGTTACTACTAATTGTCAATATACCAAAATCGGGAAATTAAGTTCAGTGTCGAGATAAAATGTTTATGTCTGGAACTTTTTTCGTATAAATCGACCTTGGGGTGGGTTATAAATACATATTCTCCCTTTCCCAATATGGATTGGGTATTGGAAGGATAGGGATTAGCGAAGAGGACGTACTACATACAAGAAAGCTCTAGGATGGGTCTAATATACTTGTTATGGGATTGAGTTGGGTTGAATTGGATTGAATTGTGTTTGATTGGTAAGTCGATTAAAATGAGCTCCGTAAAGAAATTTGAAAAACAAGCCCAATAGAAAACAAAGAAGGAACATGAGGAATAAAAATGTACCATGAGGTAAATCAACTCATTAACCCAGCCGATTTTAGTTGCATCTTTATCTTGACTTTTGACGATCTTACTTCAATTCTTCTTTACATCTTCTGAAGTCTGATTTACATCAAAATTGATAGAGATATGAATGTTAATGCTGCTGATACATACTTTTTTAGTAATCCAAACTTTAATATACCATTAGATGTTAAGTTAAGTTAAGTTTTGGAAGTGAGTTTATTCCCTCTTCGTACTCATGTGATGAGTTACAATTATCGAAAAACTGGAACGATGACAGTAGCAGCAACTCAAATTTAACAGAGAAGGTGATACCGTTACAAAAGAACGGTTCCCCTTGTTTCACCCACTTTGGAATGTTTGTAGGTTAGCGTACGTATGGAAGATATCTATAGTATCAAAAATAACACATACCTTGCTAATATAGACCAAGACACGGAGAAATCACAAAGTAAATTATCAATATATAATAGTGCTGCTAATCCCGTTCCAGCGTTTTTGAAAATGTAAGCGAATTAGTAAAAAAACACACAGATAATGCTCTGACAAGTTACATACAATAGTATTCCTCATTAAGGTGGGCTATGATTTCATTGGTTTTCTCCTAAGATTTGTAGCACTGATAGCTGTTCAATTATTTAATTAAAACTGTCAAATTGACACTTCGCATTTTCATTTACAAAATGTTAGAATTACAGCACAAAATATTTATTGTTGAAAGTTATTTTCAAACCGTTAGATTAGAAAATGGATAGTTAGTTTATTCAATTAATCAGTGTGTACAGAATTTTCGACAACAGTTTCCTAGTATTACAATTACTTTTGAACAGATAGTTAAACATATCCATATTTGTGTTCATAAATTTTGTGAAACTTGGTCGCAAAACAGGGAGCGAAGCACCTAAGAAAAGGACCGAAGACCATTCGATCCCGACCATCTTCAATGGAGGAAGATGGTCGGGATCGAATGGAAAACTCTCCCAAGAAATCTATTGCGAAACTTTCACAAGAAGTTCAGCTGTCAGTGGGAAGATGTCACACTATTCTTAGAAAAGATCTAAAGCTATATCCATATAAGATTCAAGTAGTCCACGAACTCAGGCCAGTAGATTTTCGCAGAAGAACAGAATATTGTCAGTGGTTTCGTGATAACTTAGTGTTTCTTTTCCGATGAGGCCGATGAGTACTTAATATTTCAGGCATACAAGATGTCCAACAAATGGTAAAGTTATCCAAAGCTAATAACATGACCGATGACGATAGCTACTAGATGCAACATGAGACCGGGCGAGGCCCCGAAAGAGTAAAGTAAACTCTATGTATCGTATTAGCTATATTGTATAAGGTGCTATTTATATTTTCGTGTCGCGCCATTGTTACTAACGCTACAATGTACCGTGTGGAGTTTTCTGTTAATTAATGGGCACATGACTACGTTCTTACTTTTGTTATGAATAAAATATGTTGTTTGTAACTTATTGTCATTTTATAAATGCGCACTACATAAAAACTTCAATAAACAAACAATCGAAAGCACTTAGAATATTTGTAAGCACTAAAACGAGATATTAATCAACATAAACGGAGTATCAAACAACTTTTTCCGTAAATTGTGAAGATCTGAACTTATTTTGACCTACTAAAAAATAAAACATATAGCAAAATGCTATATATTTTGTTCATATTGGCAAATTATACTTCAAACCAATTCATAAAGTACCTACATTATTGTAACCCCAAGCGATTACGAGTTGCTACCTGTCTGGTCAATCGAATAAGATGAGTACGTGTGAAATGGGGCGATGCAAGTTTATCGGCAGTTAAACGATATACGCTTCATATCTGTCAAGTAGTTGTCAAGTACTCTTAATCTTAAGGCTTTGCAAAAAGCTGATGCATTAATAACGCTATCCTCGAATATATAAAATATTTGCCAACCGGTAATGAAATAATTGTTACATATTTGAAATGATTTTTAATTAAATTTTTCAATTTCATCTTGTTTGCTCACTGTGCGGATGCTTACGGTTTAATTATTTTTGCAAAGGGGATTCAAAATTTTACAAATTTTTTTCGAATTAAAATAATTGAGTGATTTCAAGGGCAAAACACTGACATTTCAATAATATCGCTGTAACTCGTCAGCAATTGTATTCCGGTTGCAGAACAAATGCAACGTAAGATTTCGTTTGCCCTCATCCATACAGAACTGAAACAATTTACATAAAATGCCGGAGTGTTTTATTTGAGATAAAGCTCTTACTCGTATAAAATTTAGAACTTGACAAAATTCGCATTTTATATTTTTATGACTGCAAATGTCATTTTATATGCTCAAGTAAACTATTGTGGTTTCGAGTATTCCTTTTTGTATTCGTTTCAATCTTTGTTATAACGTAATATACATAATTAAAACCTTCAGCATTTTACGATTATGTATAATGGAATGTTAAAGGAGATTACATACATCCTAAGTCACATAATCCATAAATACATTTTAAATGCAGTTTAGCATAACTGAATTATTGTTAAGTTTTGAACGATCAAATAATATACGCTTTGCAAAAACAAAATGTTTAGATGTAATTGAAATAACCAACATATATTTCAAAGTATTACAGATTTATTACTTTCCATAATAAAGAAGTGAATACCAACACATTTACCACAGTTCCTGTTGCTTGGTTATATAATAAAATATCGCTACGAAAAATGCATGATTGAGGCCGTATTTATATTATAAATATGTTATAAATAGATGACGAACACGTGAGTCATAAACTTGAATTATGTTAGAATACAATTTATCTTTAACATTAAAATAATGAAGATCCACCAAAATAGATGACTCTAATAAACCCAATGAAAGTAAAATTTGTTATTAAAGTACAAATTTATGTTTCCAGTCGAAACTTGAAAATAAATATGCGTATACATCAAATTATCGGTTAATTTGTTCCCATTATTTCGAATACTTCACTTTATTATTTGATACTATTATTGTCGATACATATTATTGATGCAAACATATGGATTCAAGTCAGTGGGCGTAATGATTTTATGGAACGACTTTTACTGACAATGAAAATTTTAAAATTGAGAAAGATTCTCGATCGAAGCAGTTTATTTATATAACGTTATATGGAATTCGACGCTTCATCAAGGAATAAAACATTAAGTATTAAAATTTAGTTCGTTTGCGTGATCATTAAAGAGATCACGCAAACATTAAACGAACCCCGCGATATTGGAAGGGCGTCGAATTTGAAATAACAAGCACAGGAAGTTGGTGAATCCGCAATCAATTGCGATTAACAGAGGGGATCGCGTACGGCATTAAATCGTCGGGTCTGGCCAGAGGTCCGACAACTAATTGAAACAGTTCGCGAAAGTACACATGCATTTAATTGATTTGAAAAGGGATTCGTAAACCTGGCAGCCGCGAATTGACGGGAAGTCTGAATTGAAAAGGTCGCATTCTCGTCGTTCTCACCACAACCATTATTAACTTTTCACTAAATTGCGAACGTTAGGTGCTAATTCACTTAATCGGCCATAATTTAATAGAACAATTTGATTAGCTTAATGTGTCTTCTCGATGGTTTATCAAGATTCCAAGATTTCGCCGAAAATACGGCGAACATAACGTTTATTTGACAAAGAGTTTAACGTCCCCTGGGTTAGGGGAAGATGACGGATGACATGCAACAGACGAAAGTTATAAATTGATGACTCTGATCGCCGATCCGCACAGAATATGTTTTGTAGCCTACTGTTGTATACGAGGTCAAAAATCCATTAGATATATCGGCTTATGATTTTAAATTGGTTTCGTTATTAATGTAAACTAATTTTACAAAACATACATCCGATCCTCCGTATGTTTTGTAGGTATCTTCCTTTCATAGCAGACGTTAACCGGAGAGACAGCATTTATATAACATTGTTGTTAATAAAAATATAATAAGTAAAAACACAATTTTTATTAACTCAAACATCTATACTGTGCGTATAAATTGTTTACGCAATTTATCTTTAGTGAAACACGCCTATTTACTTGCTATATGAAGCATACATAAATAATGTGGCATTAATAATAATAATATTGTTCTATCCACAAACCATAACAAAGGTGTGGTTTTACACAACATTCGACTACGTTAATGTCTTATAGCGTTGTAGTTTTAGCCTTCGAGGAAACAATTATTCAAAAATACTTTTTCAATAACAAACAAATCTACAGAAAAAGCAAACGTTCTTGATAATCGCTACTGATCAAATAATATATTCTATACGACCGAATTTTAAAAAATGTAAAATGTATTGTAATTAAAAAATAATTTGACAATTGCCATTGTCAAAACTTTCAGCTTCTTATATTAGGAAGTGTCCGTATTTTCATTCATTTATATCGTAATTTATACTTCATCCAATACTCCATATATTGGATGCCGTAAGAACTTTTAGCTGAAACAGATTATATTTTTTTTACAAAGCACGCTTAATACTCAAACTGTTTAAAAAATATATGCCAGCAACACGTTCTCGTCAAGTGAGTTCTCTTGGTATTTCTCCATTCATGGAAGGTTGTATACATTCTCATATCGTTCCTTGGAATTTACAGGAAATGGAGCTTCTCTAACAGAGTTTAAAATCCCTTCGGAATTGTTTTCATCCTCCATCTATTGTTAATTGCAAATAATGAGTTTGTTTAAATGACATTGTGTATTATGCACAAAAACAATCTCTATCAGATGTTGTTATACTCCTTAATCTAAAAAAAAGACTTATGCTCGGTTTCACAAACGCTAATCGGTCGTTAACAGCTTGTTAACGAATCGTCAAAAGTTTGACGAGTCGTTAACGAGTCTTTAATCAATCGTGAATATTTGACGATTGATTACCTTGACTAACCGTTAAAAGCAAAATTACCATTGTTTTTGATATTACAAACAATAACGAGTCGTTAAAGGCTTGTTAACTAATTCACTATTTGACAATCGTTTGTGAAACCGGGCATAAGTAGCTAAAAATAGTATACGCACCCACCACGTCAGATAGGTGACTTTACTTGACTGGTAATTTAAGGGGGGATCCTGCTTTAGAAGGCTCAAAAAATCGTTTTTTTTTATTGCTCAAATCTATGCCTAATGTATCTAAGAATATGTATAAAAAATTGTAGCTTCCAATTCGCAATATTTTCAAAGATACAGCACTAAACACAGTGAACTATCGAGCAAAAAATATACGAACGCATGAACGCTCGGACGAACGAAGCGCCCGCCCCTTCCCGCAGTCACATAACACCGAACTATGTACTGAAAAAAGTTCAATCGGTCGTTCGAAACAATAATATTTTGAGTTAGTAAGAGCTATAGTACGATTATAACGAGATATTCCGTAAGTAATCGAAAATTAATATTTTTCCTGATCGTAAACTTTAGAGCGCGCTTTCTCGAGTTTTCGTTTTTACGATTTTTCTAAACTGGTGGGCGTGATTGCGAGAAAACTAGAGAAGCAATCAAAACGAAACAAAGCTTTTGTTAGCTTCAGTAGCATATATTTGATTTGAACTAAAAAGATTAATGAAAAAAAATTCTAAACAACTTTTTTAGCAAGTTGAAATGATTTTCTTTTCCTGCAAGAAGCACATTTATTTTCAAACCTGAGAAAAATCTTGAATTTCAAAATTTTTTGTTTTTTTTTAGTTCACCTAGAAGAAAATATATGAGAATTCCAATTTTCTTTGGTTTTTTTGTTTCAGATAAAAATTACGAGCTACATCTTTCCCACCGATTGTAGACTGTAATTGAAAGGTGTTGCGCAAATGTGCATAAAAATTGGTTCCGTTTAAATATTTTTCTCTCGAAATATTTTTTTTAATGCTCCAATATGCAATAAAATGCTCTAAAAAGTTCACTAGACTTGCTCATTTTTCTCTGCCGTAACGACGTGCACGTCAAGTAAAATGTACATTTTCTGTACTTAATACGTAATCTACTATTTATACAATAAATAAATTCAATATGCGTATCAAGTCACTTCGACCGACCGATGCTTTTTTCTAACCGAAATTGTATCTGCTTGCAATAATTAAAGTTATACGTTTCAACTCATTGTAAATAGTTATGTGGATGTTTACCTCCATAACAGTACATATGACTTCTATGTTAAAATTTGTATATTTAATGGCAGGCATATGGATGTCCGTTCTGGCAGCATATCATTAAAACTTAGTTACGAAGCGGTGTAAATAAATTTAACGAGTATTTTGAAATGTTTACCTACCCTTGATCATGCACATGCTTCAACATTTAAATCCAACGAGTTTATATTTCAGTTTCATATAAATAAAATTTTAATGATGAAATTCATACCTCGTGAAGATAAAATTCGCAAATATTTACGGAGTACGTGGTGTGGAGGATTGTATTTGATCCCTGTTGTGTATTTGAATCATATATGTATTATTCATGATATCCATATTTTTATTTGCATTAGCATGGCTTTGATATATGAATCTTAGTAGCTTGAAGTGTTGAAATTCCGTGTCTCAAAAGTAATTGCTCCCGGAGGAACCGTTATATAGACTTCTCATAAATAATGTCTTTCTTAACCTTAGGTAGCATAGCACTCTAAATCTACGAATTCACATATTATTATTACTTATTTAGCGTCCAATTAATTGATTTATGAAAATACCTAATTTTATTAGGTATTAAGTAGTAAGTTACAAGAAATAAGTAAATATAATCTACTGTTAACTAATATCCATTTGACTTCATAAAATGTGATTTCTTATTAGATGAAAAAGGGTGAAACAAATGCCACGCAGTTGATTTTTACCCTTTGTTGCGTTAAACAAGTGCCATGTATACAATATTTTAATGCAATTACAATTCACGTAGCACTCTGTCACCATTGTAGACCATTTCCTGTCAACTCAAAGAATTAGCGATAGAATTGGTATCACCTTACACGAAGAGAAAATACCAACCTTTGTAGTGTACTCGAGGTGAATGATGATAGTTATGTGGTCGTCTATCATAGTCCGAAGAGAAAGATGAAAGATAACCAATTATAAGGTTACTATTTGTAACGAGCACCGCGTAAATAGTTATTCATATATCAAGTGAGTGGAGTAATACTTTTTCACGAGTAAAAAAGTTTATTGTTTGACGTTTTTCAAAGTTCTTTGAAGTAACTAACTAACCATTCACCTAGATCGTCGACTGGAAATTCAATTGATTAATTGCTTAATCGATTCCTAACTCAACGTTACCTCGTTGAGTCGTGATGACATGACACTGAAATACTGTAGCCTTGGTAGCTGTGTCTTTGTTGCTATACGTTACATTCTGAAGTGAATATTTATTTAGCGAAGTTATCCCGTGGAATCACTACTTAGTGCAAGCAATGTACACATCACGCCCTTTCATTCTCTCTAGGCGTGGATGAAATCGTTTCTTCTCATTTACATCTGCACAATATGCTATAGTCAAACGAATTATCAAGGCGCGATGATATTAAATTTACAAATAAAGCATCTCATAATCGTTATATATGGTGGAATGTGAAGCAACGAGTGTGAACAACGCAGAATCGTTAGACAAACTACAATTGCATTGATGCAGTCGGCTGGGATGTAATTTAACGAAATTAGTCATTTAAACAAGTCCTTCAACAATCATTTCTTTAAGTAATCACGTATTAATAATGCAACCGGCGCCACCGGTGCAGATCCACTCTGCCAGAGATTCGTAACGTTCTATTGTTTCCAGTTATTAGTAAACATCCCTATTCGAATTTGCATCTTTTGTTTTGTCAATGATGGAGATATGAGATGCAGTCGGAGTAGCAACAATCTACCTAAGATAGGTTAATTTTCGTGTAACGCGCCTTGCAATCTTACATATATGTATAATTAGTTTGAGTTGTCACAATATGAATCATGTAAAACGCTCCATTCTGCAGGGAAGCATTTAATTATACTTTAAACTTAATTTTGTCCATGGGCCTGTCTTTTCAGCCAAGTTAGAAATTTAATTAAATATTAACTTTCCCGCAACGGTTATCTGCATAATGTCAAAAGGGCAATTATATCTTAGAAGAGTAATTGTGATAATAACCATCGGCTAAATTTTATTAATAATTTATTAAATATGCGTGAAATATATACCCATTAAATGGATTTTAATTTTACTAAGAATAGATATTAAATTTATATGGATAGGGAGCAAATGTTCAGTTACAGCGCCACATCAAGCGACACAATGAAGGTACTGGCAGTTACTAGGTTAGGAATGCTCGTCGTCATGCTTCGTGTTTTTGCCTGCCGTTAAACTTACATCGTTCAGACGGCGAACACTTGGACTTGGATTGTTAGGCTAATATTCCATGATGAACCCGAACGTCGTTCGCACAATACATTACCGTTCACATACATTTTTGTTGTGGTATAGAAATTTTTCTTTAATTCTATTGCAAGGATACTACTAATAAGGTTCCTTTAGAATTATAAAAATTAAGTTCATTATTTTAATTTTGAATTACTAATAAAACGTATATTTGGTGAAAGTTAAAGAAGGCAAGTTACTCGTAACATATTTATGTATGCATTTTCGGTTCATTTACTTTTTGTACATTTTTTTAAACAGATTGGATATATTCTTGTAGTCACGTTTTCTTAAAGTATATTATCTCTGAAATACAATTGAAATATGTTAATAAGTAGTTTATTTAGTAACTAAATCCACTTTTATTCTATAGCAGATGTTAAACTATTATTTTATCAACTTTTTTGAGTAGATCAAGTCGCACTTTAACCTCAAGGGTAGATACGCCCATTACCTTTTCGAGCGTAATTAGCGTCTCGACTAACGTCTCGATTTTAAAAACGCTCTCAAAGATAAAGTCTAATTTTATCGTCTTATATAATAAACAGATATAAATACAACAAAATTAATGTTTTAGTTTCACCGCAGTCCGCAGGAAAATTACAATAGTAACGTATTACCGATTAGTGACCATGTAATAATGTTTCAATCACTTTTACCCACTTCATTGATAAACGAAATCCCACGCTGTTTACATGAAATATTAATTAGAACGTCCAAAAAAAAACTGACGTCAGCCCGTAATAATTTAGTCTGAAATGTGAATCGCAAGGCTGAAATTTGAATATCCGTATCGATTTTGCAATCGCGTTTTTACGGTTATATTTAGTATAAAAATTACTGAATTTTGCAGATAAACGTCATCTCAGAACTAAACGTTGCAGAACGTTGCAGTTTGCAACACATTCGTGTAATGAAAAATTATTAAAATGATTAAAATAAATAGTTTTCAGTTTCTCAGATTCTTGAAGATATCTATCAGCGAAATTAACATTACTGTATTGAGCGGTATATGCTTGTGTAATAAGAAACCTTTTTGTTTCGAAGTTCCAATTATCACTGTTATTGGAAAAGCAAATTTTCGACTTCTATCGTGTCATTGGCATTCCGTTGCATTTCTTTCCGATTTGACAAGATATTGCGATATTTATTTTAGACATTCATAGAAGTGGAGTGGAATTGCTTTGAATTTATGGGACGGTTGCGATTGCATTTGTGGGCACAGGCGCTTGTATTTTAGTGTATATATATAAAGATGACGTCACATGACTTTCAAGAAAAACATGCATATTTAAAAATAAACCCGAAATGGCAGCGAGCATATATATATATATATATATATATATATATATATATATATATATATATATATACCAGTAGCTCTGTACGGGTTTTCCGTGAATTTGATAAAGAAAACTTAACTGTAAATGCTATCGATAGCTGTCAGAGTTTAACGAAAAACTCAATTAAATTGAGGCAGGAGATTTATTCCATTCGATACGAAATTATGAAATTAAACCAAATATGTGAAAACATATGAGAATAATAAAATGCAGCCAAGGAGCAATGTAGAGGTTATGTAATTTAGAAATATATTCTTTCTTTTCTTTTGTATGATCTTATACATCACCATATAGTGGTCACTATATATTTCCGGTCTCATGACTTTTGTTTCTGTCACCTAACAACAAAAAATACTATGAGGTTGGACTTAATATTTGAATTTAATTGAATTTAAATGTTACCTCAGGATTTCTTTGGATTTCGTTATTAAAATTTATTTTAGATGCGTGGAATTTACAACTTGGATGGGGTATCAACTTTATTTAACATTTACGGCTGTTTCTTTATTATCTCATTTAATTTCACCCCTTTCATTTTATTTACCACACATCACTTTCTTTTATATTTGACACCGTGACTTTTGAATTTTGAAGGCAACTATCTGTGGATACCGTTGCAGTCAAATCGATACTACGCTCGTAGTTTTCTGACGTTTCTTTCATAGCCTTATGTGCCTGAATCTATTGCTCTATGCTTTTATCGGCATTTACGAATTGCTGTTTTCTGTTCCGGAATTTTGAAATCCTTTAAATCTTTTCGAATTTAATCAATGTTATACGAAAAGATGGCTATGTGTTTGTTCTTTCCTTTTTCCTCTACGTGCCTTAATCTTATACACTGAAAATTTTTCGTATATAACTCGTCAATATAACCCTAAACACAGATATTTCAATATATTCTCGTCCTAGCTTCGAAATCTTGCCTGATCCGTTTATTATATCATTATATTGCGACCCCGCAACACGCACGACTCTGTATTTGTCACAATACTAAAATTTTATGCTAACGCTACAAACTAATATCATATTTTGACAACGTATATCCAACAGGAACTTAATCATTTAATTAGCCAGCGAAATTTTCTCCTCTTTCATAATATGTACATTTCATTGAAAATACAAGACTATTTAGGTGACATATTTCTAAATTACATAACCTCTACATTGCTCCTTGGCTGCATTTTATTATTCTCATATGTTTTCACATATTTGGTTTAATTTCATAATTTCGTATCGAATGGAATAAATCTCCTGCTTCAATTTAATTGAGTTTTTCGTTAAACTCTGACAGCTATCGATAGCATTTACAGTTAAGTTTTCTTTATCAAATTCACGGAAAAACCGTACAGAGCTACTGGTATATATATATATATATATATATATATATATATATATATATACCAGTAGCTCTGTACGGTTTTTCCGTGAATTTTTCTAATCATTATCATTATAATCATATATATATATATATACCAGTAGCTCTGTACGGTTTTTCCGTGAATTTGATAAAGAAAACTTAACTGTAAATGCTATCGATAGCTGTCAGAGTTTAACGAAAAACTCAATTAAATTGAAGCAGGAGATTTATTCCATTCGATACGAAATTATGAAATTAAACCAAATATGTGAAAACATATGAGAATAATAAAATGCAGCCAAGGAGCAATGTAGAGGTTATGTAATTTAGAAATATGTCACCTAAATAGTCTTGTATTTTCAATGAAATGTACATATTATGAAAGAGGAGAAAATTTCGCTGGCTAATTAAATGATTAAGTTCCTGTTGGATATACGTTGTCAAAATATGATATTAGTTTGTAGCGTTAGTATAAAATTTTAGTATTGTGACAAATACAGAGTCGTGCGTGTTGCGGGGTCGCAATATAATGATATAATAAACGGATCAGGCAAGATTTCGAAGCTAGGACGAGAATATATTGAAATATCTGTGTTTAGGGTTATATTGACGAGTTATATACGAAAAATTTTCAGTGTATAAGATTAAGGCACGTAGAGGAAAAAGGAAAGAACAAACACATAGCCATCTTTTCGTATAACATTGATTAAATTCGAAAAGATTTAAAGGATTTCAAAATTCCGGAACAGAAAACAGCAATTCGTAAATGCCGATAAAAGCATAGAGCAATAGATTCAGGCACATAAGGCTATGAAAGAAACGTCAGAAAACTACGAGCGTAGTATCGATTTGACTGCAACGGTATCCACAGATAGTTGCCTTCAAAATTCAAAAGTCACGGTGTCAAATATAAAAGAAAGTGATGTGTGGTAAATAAAATGAAAGGGGTGAAATTAAATGAGATAATAAAGAAACAGCCGTAAATGTTAAATAAAGTTGATACCCCATCCAAGTTGTAAATTCCACGCATCTAAAATAAATTTTAATAACGAAATCCAAAGAAATCCTGAGGTAACATTTAAATTCAATTAAATTCAAATATTAAGTCCAACCTCATAGTATTTTTTGTTGTTAGGTGACAGAAACAAAAGTCATGAGACCGGAAATATATAGTGACCACTATATGGTGATGTATAAGATCATACAAAAGAGAACAATAACAACGAATATTGCAAGCGAAAGTAAATACATAGGACACAAAATAACAAGAAGCCACAAACTAAGGGAGAAAGAAACTAAAAATGGAGACATATTTTGAATGATATATAACTGAGACCAGAAGAAGACATAAAAATCGAAGAGATAAGGGAAACAATTCGATTGATGAAGAACGGTAAAACTGCAGAGCTTGATAGGATAACGGCAGAAATGCTAACAAAATTGGGAGAGAAGGAAACGGTAATATTCAGAACAGTGTGTAATGAATCATGTAAGCGAAACTAGATACCGAATGACTGAGAAGAAGGAATTTTATACCAATACAAGAAAACACAATAACAATAGGGGAATTACGCTATTAAGTAACGCACTAAAAATTTACGACAAAGTTGTAGAAAAAGATTTAAAGAATATACAGAAGGACAAATGGAGGATAAAGATAACGCCGAAGAAGGACTCGAAAACGTACTAAGAAATTGCAAGAATATACAAGGGGACCACCAATTATGTAGTGAGTAGGGACATCGACAAATTTTGAGAGCAATGGGGGATTAACGCAAGGAGTAAGTTTGAGCCCAATGCTGTTCAATATATATATTTATAAAATAATGAAGGGGAAGCAAAAAATATAAAAAATACCGATTAGCTCTAAACCTAGGGAGCGTGAACATCACACTTTGTGCCATTGCAGACGATTTAGTTTTAATGACTAAGTCTGAAAGAGATATACATGACAACTTAGACCCATATTAACTTATGAATGTGAGACATCGGTAGTATTTAAGGGCGGTCAAGAGAGTTATAATTATAGAGCAGCGAACAGATTTATAGGATAATAATATAATAGAGATTGATTCAATACATGCATGAATGAATTCTATAAAGAAAATACAGCTAGGATGGTGGGGACATATACAAAGAACATCGAAAATTAGTTTGACATTTTTTGATCATTACAATATTACTTTTGTTTAATATGCATTGGAAAATGCTAAATATTACCTACTTCTTCAGTAATTTGACAACATATGGGTTTTAATCCGTTGTGTTTATCGACGCAGAATTCCTTTCCTACGTTCTACGTCCTCCAACTGCTTTGATTGAAATTTGAATGTCTCATGTAAAGTAACTAAAGAAAATTGTTTATATTCTGCACATCCTCCGGAAAAATGTCTAATTCTCAGTGAATGGTTGAATTTTTGTCTTTTCGTATTGTAATAATAAGTTCATTTTATTTAAAGCTATTCTGGCAGGCTAATAACTTTGGCGTTTTTCTTGTTGTTTTACTTCTCATCCCAGTGTGTATCTTGCATAAATTCTTCAATTTCGTCGACGTGTTTGATTTAGTCACTACTCAATCGTTTCAATTTACAGAGAAGAGATAACTAAATGGTGGAATAATGAGATAAAATAGTTGATCTAGAAGACAACGTAAAACGTTGGAAATATTTTCGTTAACATAAAGTACGTGATTATGGTATTTGCCATTCAAATTTGAGACAGAAGGCGAAAGTGAATAGGAAGAATATTAATTTAGAGGCACGAGATAAACAAAACTGAAGTAGAAGAATCAATTTAATCCATCAAGATAGGGAAGGCATGCTGAGAATACCAAATGCACCCGCAAATGTTCAATTACTTAGGAGAATATATAATGCTTCTGGAAAATACGTAAATATATTTCTTGGAAAATATCTTCATAGTACTCATTTGCGAAAAAAACTACAATCTACTTAGTTTACGAACCAATATTTTACTCGAAGATTAAGAGAGCAAGTAGAAAATAAAAGCAATGTTTTGGCCCAATAAGCAACACTGAAATCATTAAAACAAACGGACACCACTGAAAATGAAATAAACAGAGTGAAGAAATCGAAAAGTGCTAGTGGAAATGGATACACAATTAACGTAGCGCATATGAGGAAGTGAGTATTGCATTTTATATGCAAGAGTAAATTGAGTTATTCAAAAGAAACGTTAGTCAAATCAATTCAATGGAAATGAGACGCAAATGAAAACTGGTCGGGAAGACAACGGGGGCAAGATAAATAATAAATAACCAATTATAAATAAGCTACTAACAAGAAATTAAACTAGAAGATCGAGAAAGAGACTTACGTTATAAAGAAGGAGTGAGTAGAAGGGGAGGAAATGAGGACCATACCAATATGGAAATGTTTGGTACATGAGGCGCAAGGAAATATTTCAATAATTTTAGCAACCTCGCAATCGGCGAACTCAAGTTGATAAAATTAATATTTACTAAGAAAATACAACCCATTAGCTTATATAACATTTAGAAATTAATATTGTATTCAAGTTTCGTTCAAGTTTCATTAATACCATTCTCACATTCAAATAGTTATTTACATTGACACCACTTCACCGACGTCTTAATTAATATTTCACGAAAACAACGTTTCAATTTTTTAACAATCAAATTTTGAAAGTTTGGACAAATTCTTTGTATGTACGTAAGCCATCGAACAAGTGACTGTACGAGGACATTGATGATAATAATAGTAATAATCAACAAGACGAGAGATGTGAATAAGATGTATTTAAATGGACCTTGCCGTTGCTTTGAAGATTGCGTAATACGTGTTTAAATGGAATAGTATTACCCGCAAGTTTGTCAATTTGCATCCAATGAGAATTACATCAATGTAAGACCTTATTTGCGCTACTCGTCATTGAACTGAAGCACACCTGCAGTAGTAAAATTTCAATTACACGCTGGCTCTGTAAATGCCAAGAGAATTCAATTCCAACAAGTCGGAATATGGATAATACCGAATGCGGATTTCTGAACAACTTAAACTTACCTTCTCGACATTATATTATTACACTCTATTAGATGATGTTTCTATTATTTGCTTCAATGGTTGAATCAATCGTCGGAATTCGGAATCGAGTTGAATATTTGCTGTATTCTCACGTTCCATGCACAACTGGTTGTTCTATAAGTGTGATTGTAATGTCTAGATGATTTATTATGGTACACATTTCAATTTGGCTGTAAGTAGGTTAAATTATTCATTTTTTCCTGACTTTATGATAAATAATGCAGCCTGTCGCTGCTTTTTAATTAAAAGGTCAAGAGTTAATATGAATCAGCGAACTGAAACGAAGCTGATATTTTGCGTCAGTTTTAGTTGAGTTTTTAACGATAAATCATTTCGGATAAATCAAGTACGAACGTTTCAAACGTATCTGTGGACTGCATGTCCGAACAAATTTGTAAATCGATATGCGATTTTTTTAAATATAAATATTCAAAATATGAAAAACGTGTTACGAAGGGAAGAAAATCAATAAATAAGATACGTATAAATATAATATACCTAGGTAAAAGTAAAAAAAATCATTGTGTACGTATATTACTCCCTCTGTCCCAAATTATGGTATATATTTCTTTGATTTTATTTGTCCCAAATTATGGTATACAAAAGTTTGAAAATTTATTTTATATAATAAAAATTAGTGAAACAGGACTTTAACTTTATGTGAACTTACATTAATAGAAAACTTATAAATTTAACTTAATTGAGGGGCTTCAACAGCATCTTGGTTAAGATAGAAACCTGTAGCCGTCCTTCAGGACGCAAAAACAGGTGTATTTTTGATTTTCGGATACATTCTAGGCTTTTAATTGACCGTCTCTCACAACTAAATAATTTTTAAGAATATTCACCTAAGACTCTATTAGAAACACCGTGTCTAAATTATATTCAACCCATAACAATTCATGATTTCCTCAAAGACTCAAAAACTCCGTAAATTGTAGAGAAATGTATACCATAATTTGGGACAGAGGTAGTATTATTTTTTAACTCTTTATACATTATTGCCAAATCCTGTAATATTTAAAGTAATGTAACTATTACTTATTATTATTCTTGTACCAATGTACACGTGTTGAGGTCCCCTGAATAGATTCTGACTATTTTTTAAATGACGTATGTTTGTGTGTGTATGTGTGGGTGCGTGCGCGCGCGCGCGCGCGCGCGCGCGTGTGTGTGTGTGTGTGTGTGTGTGTGTGTGTTAGCGCTATGAAATTTTAAACGTAAGATTTGTATATAGCAAAACAAAACCTACAACTTTGAAAGCAATATCTCAACCGAAAGTAATGGTTTACTCTCCTCGCCGTTTTCTTTATCTCGAAAACAGTATATATGTAACCAGATATCGAAAAATTGTACTTACGAAGTTATATATTGATATTTTAAACAATGTTCATTTGAATTTTTTTTCGAAAACGGGGTATAAGTATAAGAAAGTTCTGTGGGAACCACTGCAGATTTTTATACACAGGTCTGTATGCTTTCTGTGCTGAGTAGTTTTTAGTATTAGTGGTATTGCTACATTTGCCCATATTTTCTCTCTCAACGAACATAGCAGTTTCCATATTCCTTCATATTTATCTTCATTGCTAAAATTGATGTAAAAATAGTCGGCAAAACCGCTATCACTAATCTCAATTTTGATACCTATTATGGACTGTAATGTCTCATTTGAAAATCATCAGGTTTCATACAACGATATATTAGTATAGTGTCGCAGCGGTTTTTTAACGCCATAAACAGCGACCGTTAATCATTCGTTGGAAGGCATGCGACTGCCCCATGTATTTTTACTAACGCTGGTAACGGGTAGTTGATATGATTGATACGATACCACAGAAAATCAATGACGTCATGAATTTGACTATTGGATATTTCTTGTCAGAAAAGCTAGCAATCGATTAGTGCGAATATTTTTGTTACTTAACTATATATTGGATAAGTAAACTGGTTGAGTGCTTGTATAATAATGTCAATGTTAAATGGTTAATGTCGAAATGTTTAATCGGTTAATTAAAATTATTGATTATTAATTTTTAATAGAATGTTACTTCCAGTAGTCATGTAAATTATTATTATATTACTTTTTAAAAATTTGAGTGCCTCCCATCGTTCATTATTTCATTATTTTGGTTAATTGTTTTTCTGTATTTGTCTATCCTGTTTCAACGTAACTTGATCTTTTTTACATCTTTTTATTATTCCTTTGTTGTTTAGATTATTTTTTCCACTTTTATTTTGCTGTCGGTTAGCACCTTTTATCTCCTTTTACCTCACATTATTCTTTCATTCCTGCACCGTGTTTGCTTTCTGCGTGTAATTTTCATTTCTTCACATGATTCTTTCGCGCACGCACTCAATTTCTTTTGGGTAATATCCTTGTAATGACAGTTCCATACTTTGTAGAATTTATATCAAGAATTTTCGTGTTGGCCATGTATCTTTAAGCAGATTAACATTTTGTACCGATAATGCGAAATTAACAAGGAAAGTTGAAAATAACATATAAAAATTTATAAATTTAAAAAATCTTACCACACTTGATTTTAACAAATCTATATACGTATATGGGTAATCAGAGCATCACTTGAAATATAATGTAATTGAAACGTATAATGATTACTGGAACATGTTAGATTTGATTAAAATCAAGCTCATAAAATCATCATCATTAAAATCAAATGTTATATCAACGTACGAAAGAATGAACATGATTCGTATGCAGGGCCCACTTATGTCAATATTGTGAGTAAATATACTCTTATTTACAATTTTTTGAGAATGCTGTTTTAATATGGAAAATATTATACAACCAAAATATTCACCAAATAAGCAGTACAAAAAATGAAAATCTATTTTTTTACAATTTAAATGTTCAAAATGTCGACGGCATTACAAGTAAACTTTACCACTAATAAAATCGTAAAAAATGATAAACATATCAAATGCAAAAACATTGAATAAAATAAAATTGCGAAAATGCAAAAAATTGAAAGGAACGTAAAAATGTCGAAAAGCAAACAAAGTAAAAATGTATAACGTCAACAAAACAGCCAAATTGTTACAAATAAACATATATTCACCATAAACCCAATGAGTAAAAGTTCTTTATAACATATTTATAAATGATACATTTAGAAAATTATATTTAAAATTTCAAATCAATTTTCATTTTTATCATTATTTTTCAGTATCCGATACCCATTAATTAAAAACGCCCCAGTAAAAACAAAGACAAGAAATCAAAGTAAATTTGCTGCCAATCCAACGGTGTGGCACCAACACGGTTGCAGCGAAAGCTCCTCAAAAACCATTGTCAAATTTTAACCAAACGCTGTTATTATACTATAGTATTTCCTTTATAATACTTTTTTATCATCTTTTTACGTACAATTTCGCTATTTCAAATTATTCGACCATTTTTTTTCACTGTTCGGCCTTCGTATATTTCATTTGCCATTCGTACCACGATTATTTCCTTCTCTATCCCCAAACAAATGAGTTTCTTTTAATAAGTAGAAGCCTCTTGATCGTCATCCCAAAGAATTTTTTAATTATCTAATTGTACGATCATTACGTTCTCACAAGTTATATATATATATATATATATATATATATATATAAATATATGTACAATTTGTAGTTCTCAACCTTGATTTATATATGAAATTATTTCTTGTTTGTTCTTCGGTGTTAGGTCATTTTAAATAAAGTTCAGACAATTTTCTTACGCAGGTTTATTCTATTTCGGGGCGGATCCGCCCCTTTTTCAAATACTGTAAATACAGATATACATTACAAATGATATACATTTACATATTGCAGTAGTTAATTTTTATGTTTACTTATGGAATTAATTTTTAATGTTTAATATTAAAATTTATTACGTTTATGACGTTAGTGACCATTTAAAGTTTCTAATAACATATTGAACATTTTCTAACCAAGTTTTTTTTAACATAAATTCAAGATAAAACATAAACAGAAATGCACTTACCATTTTATATAAAACTTTTATTTTCTGGGTTCATATAAATAATTAAACTAAATTCCATTCATCAAATAAATTTTTAACTTTGTAAAATCACATACTAATTACTATATTGCACTATTCAGTTCATTTTCCTTATATCTTGATATTTTTATCATGTTGATGACCGTTTTAATTTGACAAAGTTTTTGGCTGTAACTATTTTATTAATCACACCTTCCACATGCTAGCGTATATGCAAGATGGTTGTATTTGTAAATGTATTATGTAACGTCTCCAAAACCAAAATTTATAATTGCACTCTTTTGTAAGAATTTTGTTGTTATTGAAATCAAAAATATGTCCTGTGTTTTTTTGCATGCTTGGATAAAGCAGTGTCAATGGTTTTATTAGATGTTATTGTGTTATTGTTACTGTGTTATGTGTGTATATGCGTTATGTAAGTATTGTAATGTTTGACCAACATAAGTTGCTGGACAATTAGAACAGTTTTGTATATAATGTGTGTTTGGTTTTGCTTTGGTATTTGTGGTTTAAGTTGTGTAAAAATGTTTTTAACTGTGTTATAGTTTGTGTGTGCAATTATAATATCGTATGGCTTTAGAACATGTATAATGCGTTTCGATAAACCCTTAATATATAATATCGTTATTAGTAGATATTAGATCTGCATTGTTGTTATATAAATTGTGAATTCTACGCCTAATTAACTTTTCGAAAAATTAATTTGGAAAGTTATTTGTAATTAAAAAAAGATTTAATTTTCTCTAAATTTGCTTTTCGAAATTTCGGATGTGATAATTTAATTCCTTGATCAATAAGGCTATTAACAACACTTCTTTTATATATTAAAGGTGCATCAGAACTGAAGTTTATGTATCTATAGTGTTATTTGTCTCTGTTTCTAGTGTAAATTGTAATCGTGGGTGATGGGAATTGAAAATGTGTGTTATAGTATCTGATTTAGTAATTGGAATGCAAGCTAAAGAGTCATCAACATAACGTTTATAAATTGAATATCAAAATTTAGTTTATTTAAACACTTTAGTCTTCCATTACTAAATTAGATATTACTACTGAAATGGGTGAACCCACAGCAGTGCCGAATGATTGTGTATGAAAGTTGTTGTTGTATTGGAAGTAACATGAATTTAGACATAACTCAACCCCTTTCAAAAATTGCGATTTCGAAATTTTACAAAATTCTTTCAAAATATTCTATTTTGACCAATAATATCCAATGCTAAGTTAGTAGGAATATTTGTATATAAAGATACTACATCTAAACTGACAAGTTGAAAATTCGTAGGAACTGTTTGATTTCTTAAAAACTCAACCAGTTCCCACGAATTCTTAACATTATATTGTTGGTTACCAACAATGTTACTTAAAATTTTAGAAAACGATTTTGATAAATTGTAAGTAGGACTCTGTACACTCGATATTATTGGTCTCAATAGAATATTTTGTTTGTGTGTTTTAGGCAACACGTATATTCGCGGTGGATGAGTTATGCCTTTTCAATTCGTTGGATAACATTCTAGTAATAAAATGAACTTTTTCACATTTATTAATTAAATCATTAACATGATAATAGTTTTATTACTATTCTCAGCGCGACTGACAATTAAATTTGGATTATTTTCAAGAAACTGTTTAGTTTCATAAAAATAACGTTGAAAAGGATTGAATTTGTTATTTTCCTTATAATGTTTTTTTGAAATTAGTAATGACACATTTAGAACGAATTGAATTTTGAATTTCATCAGTTGTTTTTCAATGCAAGCGATGATATTGTCTATAGGTAAATATTCACTAGGAATTGAAAATTTGGGACCTAAACTCAGTACTAACTTCACATATAAGGGATGTCAGCACTTGTCAAATTATCCAACCAATTTTCATTAAGTGTTGGTAAAGTATCTGTTGATAACACCAAAATTCTTATAAAAGAGTGCAATTATAAAAAGCGTTTGGTTTTGGAGATGTTACATATACAAAAAGACACTAACGCTATAAACTCTAAAAGTGACACTCTCAATTTATAATAATTTATTATTGATCAAATTAGTAATTAATATTTAAGAGATGTGGCCCTTAAGGTTTATGTGTGGTTCTTTTTTGGTGCATGCTGGTGTTTACTTTTGAATAGTCATTTTTTATGGCATTGGGAGGTAAACACATTGCCATGTATTAACTTGGAATTTATACGTTATCTTTTTAGAGCAGTCCTGCGTTTGAGATGATTATTGATCATATTAATTTAAGTAAAGTTTACTTGTAACGTTTGCATTTTTTAAGAGGTCTGACCAATGTTGTATTCATTTTAATCAATTTTAGAAATTTGCTTTATTTTAATGTTTTTGTTTGTTTTTTAATGAATTAAACATTGATCATTCTAGTAGATTTTCATTAATAATTTTCTTAGCTAGCCATTTCACAATGAGAGTTTTGTGGCTTTAATATTAATTTCTAATATTAATTTTGATTAATTAATATTGAATTAATATTAATATTGTCACAGAATTCCAAGTGTCCAATATTTCATTCATTACAAAACAATTTTTGCGGGTTAATTTATTTTTATATTATTATATATATATATATTATCGTTGTTGTGATTTTAAATTGTATTGTAGTGAATTAAATGTTGGTCGAATACCCTAACTAGGTTCTTTACAAGGTTTTCCCTAGTTCTTGCAGTAAATACTGGTGTGTATAGAAAGTCGGCCTTGTTACCGCGATAGGTTTTATTTAATGTCATTTGTCATATTAATGTTTATTGTTTGACAAGGGTTTCCGAAACACCTTATTGCAAAAAAATGTGTCGCAATAAACTTTAATATTGCTAAAAGTGTTTTATTCGACGACTGACTGCTCATGATAAGTACTATATATATATATATATATATATATATATATATATATATATATTGTCATGATATAAATTGTAAATTGAAAATATGTGCGGTTATAATTATAATTATTAAAAATTTGTGTATGTACAATATGAAAACGATGTAGCCATGAAAAACACGTACATCAATGTCAAATATTCGACAGTTTTATGTAAAATACACAGATACACATGGATATTTGATATTGGTGTCCGTGGTGATGTATAAATAAAGGTAGTAATTTTTGGACGTTTATAACGGACAGCGTGTTTCAAGTACGTTCAAAAGAAGTAAGAAGAATCATTAATTAATTAGCAAACCCAACGTGGGGCAACACTTCAAAGAAGTAAGAAGTATCATTACATTATTGGCAATCCAACGTGGGGCAATACTTCAAAGAAGTAAGAAGTATCATTACATTATATATATATATATATATATATATATATATATATATATACACGAAAGATGGTCGAATCTTACAACTCAATGGTTCAGTGAACATTAATTAAAACAGGTCCATGAAGACTAACTGGTAGATCGCTAGACAATATAGTTTCTGGGTTATTACCCTTCGTCAGTAGCGATTACCAAGAACCTTAGTTGTTGAAATACCTTTACATGTAGTGGCCATCAAAACTTCTTGGCGCGAGCCAATCACTAAGGTTCTTGATAATCGCTACTGACGAAGGGTAATAACCCAGAAACAATATTGTCTAGCGATCCACCAGTTAGTCTTCATCGACCTGTTTTAATTAATGTTCACTGCACCATTGAGGTGTAAGATTCGACCATCTTTCGTGTAAATTTTACATTTTGCTGTCAGATTTGACAAGACATATTTTTAATTATATATATATATATATATATATATATATATATATATATATATATATGTTGGTGCGTAAGTTCTCGCGGCTGAAATCTGTGCTTCTTGGTTCTCGGGTTGTGAACCGCGTTGTAGAAATCTTCCCCGAAGGGTCGCTTCGACGTTTCGGCAGAGTCCCATCTGCCATCTTCAGGAAGCTCTTCTAGGTCTCGCTGACTTAGAAGAACTGACGTTCGGAGTTATTCGTTGATCCTTATATTCCGGTTTGTCGTTGGGGTTGACTACGCTCGACTGCTTCTTACTTCGGCTCCTGGTTAATGGACCTTGGTGTGTGATGACCTGTAGCGGTTCCTGGGGTAGTTCCTGTGGCGCTGTCCTTTGAACACTGCTTGAACTGTATTGTTGTAATACTGGTCTCCATGTTGCAGGCAATCGTTGGGCATCATCTCGTGTGTTGAGGATTTCTTTCCGTTTCTCTATTTCTATTGCCTCCCGTATTATTCTGCTGGTGAACTGTTCAATGCTAGCTATTGTCCTTGTATTGTCGAAGTCGATTCTGTGTCCTGTGTCTAAGAAATGGCTAGCCAATGACGATGACGAATCTCTTTGTTTTACGGCGCGAATGTGCTCTTGTTTACGGACTTCGATGCGCCTATTGGATTGACCGATGTATGTCTTCTCGCAGTTTCCACATGGTATTTCGTACACTCCCTGCGTTTCTAATGGAATTTTCGTTTTTGGATTCCTCAGCATCGTTTCGATCTTCCTGTACGGTCTGAAAGTTGTGTCGATGTTCTGTGTACTAAGGATCCTGCTTATCTTGTCCGTGGTCCCTCTGACATACGGTAGAAAAGCTATGGCTGCTGGTTTTTCTTCTTCCTTTTCTTCTTCCTGGGTTCGTCTGCGGGGTCTGGATGCTCTGAGAATTTCCCGTTTTGAAAATCAAATCAAAATGCCCGAAGATATATGGCCTACCGAAGATCCACAAACCCGACATACCGCTACGTCCAATAGTGAGCTCAATGGGATCACCAATCCAGTCTTTGGCAAGATTTCTAGCAAAACAGCTACAACCTTACGCCGAACAAGCAGCATCATACGTCAAGAACGCAGACCATCTCATCGAAATGCTGAAGAACCTTACTGTGGAACCCGAGGACTTGTTGGTAAGTTTTGATGTAGTATCACTGTTTACACAAGTCCCGGTAGACGACACCATGGAGATATTGGAACGGAAATACCAGCCGCCGGATCACATCATGGAACTAGTGAAGCATTGCGTCAAGAATACGTATTTCATTTTTGAAAACCAACGCTACAGACAAACCAGTGGAGCACCCATGGGATCACCGCTATCACCTGTGATAGCCAACCTATTCATGGAGGAACTAGAGACTACAGCAATAGAGACGGCCGAGTTAAAACCAAAGGTGTGGCTGAGATACGTGGATGATACATTCGTTGTATGGACACATGGAAGAGAAGAACTCAACAGGTTTCTGGAGCACCTCAACAAGCAACACCCAGCTATAAACTTCACCATGGAAGTGGAAGTAGACAATCAGCTACCGTTCCTGGACGTACTGGTAATGAAAAGACCATTACGACAAGAGTCTCGGCCATACAGTATACAGGAAGAAGACGCACACCAACAGGTACCTAAACGCTCAGTCACACCACCACCCGGCACAACTGCATTCGGTAGCGAGAACATTAATAACCAGATCAGAAAGGATAGCCGATGGTAGAAGCAAGAACAAAGAAATGGACAACATACACACAGCACCGGCGCACAACGGATTTTCAAAACGAGAAATTCTCAGAGCATCCAGACCCCGCAGACGAACCCAGGAAGAAGAAAAGGAAGAAGAAAAACCAGCAGCCATAGATTTCTACCGTATGTCAGAGGGACCACGGACAAGATAAGCAGGATCCTTAGTACACAGAACATCGACACAACTTTCAGACCGTACAGGAAGATCGAAACGATGCTGAGGAATCCAAAAACGAAAATTCCATTAGAAACGCAGGGAGTGTACGAAATACCATGTGGAAACATCGGTCAATCCAATAGGCGCATCGAAGTCCGTAAACAAGAGCACATTCGCGCCGTAAAACAAAGAGATTCGTCATCGTCATTGGCTAGCCATTTCTTAGACACAGGACACAGAATCGACTTCGACAATACAAGGACAATAGCTAGCATTGAACAGTTCACCAGCAGAATAATACGGGAGGCAATAGAAATAGAGAAACGGAAAGAAATCCTCAACACACGAGATGATGCCCAACGATTGCCTGCAACATGGAGACCAGTATTACAACAATACAGTTCAAGCAGTGTTCAAAGGACAGCGCCACAGGAACTACCCCACAGGTCATCACACACCAAGGTCCATTAACCAGGAGCCGAAGTAAGAAGCATTCGAGCGTAGTCAACCCCAACGACAAACCGGAATATAAGTATCAACGAATAACTCCGAACGTCAGTTCTTCTAAGTCAGCGAGACCTAGAAGAGCTTCCTGAAGATGGCAGATGGGACTCTGCCGAAACGTCGAAGCGACCCTTCGGGGAAGATTTCTACAACGCGGTTCACAACCCGAGAACCAAGAAGCACATATATATATATATATATATATATATATATATATATATGGTTACGAAGTTTTTTTACTGTGTAAAAACCGAATTCGGGATGTTGAACGATTAGGGATAGAAATCACTTCAATGTTTTCTGGATAACGTTTCGCCTCGTTTATTGAGGCCTTATCAAAGCCTATAAGGTAGCAATAAACAAAACTAATTTTAATGTAAAAACAACTTTCTAGGAAGTACTTACACGAATATTTTAGAAGATTTCTAGAAAAATTAAAACATTGCAGAAGATAACACAGAGCGACTAGTGACAGGATCGAAAGTTATGATATAAAAAAAGCACTACACAATTACATTTAGTTTAAACAAATTAATAGTTTTTAACGTCTAAGCTGTAAAAGTCGTTGCAGCCATTAAAACTGTCGAAGGTTACATTACGCGAATTTAAACCTTGGTAACAACATCTGCTCAACCGCAAAAAATTGAAAGTTACTAAAAATTTTAAATTGACAAATATTTAGGTGCAGTAGAAATTATAAAGTAAACATGGCATGGCATTATTTGAGTTGACTATGTAACACATTTCAATGAAAAGTCTCTGGTTTAATTTGTTGTTGTGTGCCAGGAACATCATCATAGTTTATTTGGTGTCCATTGTCATTTGAGTGGGATGCCAGTGCACAAACGTAGGTTTAAGGCGAGCATCGCTCTTATATTGTGTTAAACGTTGGTTGAGCCTTTGCACTGTTTGGCCAATATAAATACGGTCACACTCTCCACAGGGTATTTTATAAATGATATTACTAAGTGATAAAAGAGGAGTTTTGTCCTTAATAGTTGTAAAGAACATTGCAATGGGGTTGATGATTCGATCGGCGACTACAACACCTGTACGTCGGAAAAGTTTTTTTTATAGAAGGAGATAATTGTTGGATGTATGATAAGCTATGGTACATGCTATCAACTGGCTGTATGACTTGTAGTTGTTGTTGTAGTGGAGGGCGTTGATTGGAGAAAAGCATTTTTTTTAAGTAAGGAATGATAGTTGTTATTTAAAAGTATATTTTAAAGTAAATTTAAATTAACATTATGAAAGTCAGGATGAGCAATGTATAAAATGTTGTGCTTAAAGTAAAGAACTACATTAAGTTTGTGTTGCATTGGACTGTAGGAGTCAAAATGCAGATATCTACCTGAATTGGTAGGTTTTTGATACCAATTTAGTTTGATGACATCAGCCCCGGTTCTCGTCAACAAGGTGTTCAAGAAAGGAATTTTTTTATTGGTTTCCATTTCAATAGTAAATTGAAGACGTTCATGGAAGGAGTTGAACGCCTCTAGCACTTCTTCTTTGGAGTTAACCGGAATGGTACAGATGATATCATCAACATATTGACGTAGAAAGGGAAGTTGAAAAGATAATTTATTAATGGCAAATTTAATCAGAGTATTCATAACAATTTCAGCAATTATAGGGGAAAGGGATGAACCCATAGGATTTCTGTAAGTTCTGTAAGATAAGTTGATTTAAAGATAAATTTGATGGTAGTAAGAAAGGTTGAACGTGGGAAACAACTATGTCGTTGGATGATGTCCCAATTGTCAGTGATTATGTTGTAAAATAAATCTATGGGGATATTAGTGAAAAGGTAGACTACGTCTAAAGAAGCAAGTACCCTTCAGGAATTTGAAATTTATTAATAAGTTCAGAGAACGTGAAACTATCTTTGATGCGATAACAATTGAAATCTTGAAAAGCTAATGGAAGAATATTAGCAATAAATTTACAAAGAAATTTTGTGGGACCTTGTATTGAGGATAGAATAGGCCTAAGGGGGATGTCAGGTTTGTGCATTGTTGGTCCTTAGAGTTTAGGAGCGAAGGAGTTATGAATAATTAATGTTATATAAGTACGGTCATCAATCAAAGGCCTCTTCTTGAATGAAGCAATTAAATCATTGTTTGATTTTTCATAAGTCAACGTAGGGTCATTGGTGATTGGTCTATATGTGTGAGGATCCTGGAGCAACTCAGTCATCTTGTCCAGGTATTCATTTTTATTTAAGGCTACAGTGATATTACCTTTATCAGCTCCTAATATGAGGATGTTGTACATAGAAATATCTTTTATGTGTACAGGTGAAGAGAATTTGTGGCTCAAAGTAAGACATTTTTTTACTTCAAGATGAACCATTTATTGTAAATTAATTTTTTTTTGTATTCGATAGTATTAAGAATGTTTTTAATTTATATAATTTCTTAATATTAGAAAGTTTAATTTTATTAAAAAAGAAGTTATACCGATTGATTTGATTAAAATGTAAAAATACCTCTCGAGGCAACAAACCATTGGCTCGACTAATATATGAAGTCAATGACCTGCCCAGCTAACGCAGTATCGAGTTAGTATAATTGATTTGAAAAGTAAGTAAGCGAATCTTTAACCTGTTGTTTATATGTTCAGCTTGACGTGTAGATCTTCGGTCATATCCAGTTATTAACATATCAAGGCAACGTACCCTGTCCTGTATTTATGGTGGTGTAATTGAGAATCTTCTGCATGCATTTAAGAATATTAGGCTTCTGAAGGAGGCCAACTTCATGGTTGTGTTTGTCCAAAATTTTAAAGTTGTTGTTACATTGTCATCATATTGACGTCTAATATCTTAGAAGTACCCCATATTTGTAGCTACAATGGAAAGTCCCACGTAACAATCGTTATAGTTAAAGATTTGGTTACGAAGTTTTTTTACTGTATAAAAAATAGAATTCGGGGGGTTGAACGATTAGAAATAGAAATCACTTATTGTTTTCTGGCTAACGGTTCGCCTCGTTTATTGATGCCTTATCAAAGCCTATGAGATAACAATAAACAAAAATAATTTTATTGATATTCATTCAGTAATTCCGAGTTATTATTTGGTTGATGTTTATGTTTATTGTCTTTCGCCATTATCATGAAAATAATTATTTCTATAGGATTATTCGACATGAAGGTTTGTACTTCACATTGATGCACTGGTTGTGGAGAAAGTACAAAATTAAATGTAGATTCACATACTTGTTTCATATGAATGATAATTGCACATTGCCATTGGTCAATCTCGCAAACGATTTATAATAGAGGAATTTAATCGAAAATCTAATACATTAAAAATTAGATAGGAATAAGAACGTGTTGAAATATCTTAGGTCGTTCATATAGTCCATTAAATAATATTTTTCATGTAATTTTATCGTAAATTCAAATCATAATATTGCATATTCATCAGGTCAGTTGTCACAATGGCAATATTGATTACAACTTCCCCAATAAAACGTCATCTTAATTAAAACTTACCCATGCATTGAAAATAACCTGTTGAATAAATTATACGTGGGATGTAAACATATCAACATAATCAGAATGAAATATGCACGCTGGTTGAAGACATGAGGGGAAGAAACGATGATGTATTTATAGCCGCTTTTAAATAATTCAAAATATATATAATTATATAGTTTCCACAAATACCACGGTACTACAAATGCTTAATATCAAGCAAAGCCAAACAAACTTATAACTATGGGTTCGATCAAGTTGAAATTATTAAACTTTAAATTTTTAACGTTTATTCAAATATTTTTACCCTGATCCATGTTCTTATCGCTGGAAGTTTCGAAGTTATTATCCTTTAATCTGAGAAATTACTTGCCACACCATATATTTTTAACCATATTGACGTACTAATGTGTTCGTAGAAACTTGGGAGTCTAGCATTATTCGATTTCCCAAATCTTCCTTTCAAAGCGACTTTAAATGTTCATTAACAAAACTGATGGAAGGGCGCAAATTAGATTACACGGCAGTTCAAGTAAAATCACTTAGATGTTTCGACAAGAATACGATGGCAACAAAAAATGATTAGGATGAGAAAGTGATGAGAGAAATCATATATGAAGCAGACATTTGATTGGAGTGATAAATAAATAGTTTTAAGTTGCAGCAACTTAATTTCGTTGCCTTTACATGCCTAATGCATGAAATACATATATGCACTGAAATCCGGCTTTATAAAGCAGCACTTACTCAATTGGCGCAAGCAAACAAATGAATAATGTTGCTGCGAACATTTTTGTCGCATTTGTTTGCTGAATGGAGGTCGTATGCTGTTGTATGTCTACAAATGTAGAAGACGCTGATGTCAATTAGAGATTTCTCTCAATGTGCTTCGAACTGTTAGATTTATAGCTTTAATGCTATAGATCTATAGCTTTAATATATATATATATATACGAAGATAGGTTTATTCAGTAAAAGTTTCAGATTTTTGGATCTTGCTGGAATTGGATTTAATACTAACCCAGGGATTCTTCAACGAGGCGTAACGTTAGTCGGACTAACGCTAGTTGCGCCAAAAATTTACGTTCGTCTTGCAAAGGTCTAAATAAACGGTGCAGACCTATTCATGAAAATCGTGTAGACCGGGCGCAAATTAGTCTCTGACGACATACACGACGTCATCGTTTCGCATAATGAACCAGACAAAATTCGTTTAACCTTGACAATTGTGTGAGAGCGTCATTCTCGAGTTGGGACGAAGAGGCAGGCGATATGACTTTTTAAGTAACAATTAGTCTGGCTTCATAAATAAAATAAATAATCTTTTTATCTCGTAACAGACGTAAGGATTATTTCAAACTATAAAAATAAGTTTTTAATTGCACAAAACACAATACTATAATAATAAGTAAACTGAAAAATATAGCATAGCACTACAACCAACTGGGTTCAGGTTGAGTCTTACGCAAGTGAGAGGTTTATATAAACCACTTCATGGGATGGCGGTTGATCATCCAAAGGATCGATTAATCCTGCTCTGAACAAATGTCAACATTATCGAATTTATTTGAAAGCTTTTTTTCTAAACATTCATGTATAGTGGTCTTTTTTAGTTCTATTGAAATAATTGAAAATTTTATTTAAATTATGTTTTTTTTTTAATATTTTCTTTACCAAAAAACATAATTTTGGAAGGTCTGTTTAAAATTAGGATTAATACGAAACTATTAAATAAATTCTTTGAAAACTTAACTCTGTACACAAAATAAAAAAAACTTGCTAGGAATACAAATTTATTAAATCAGAATAAAAATATATTTGGTAGATTATACATCCCGCTTTCGCAGCACAATGTAAAATATATAATGCTGATGCATGCAAATAAATATATACAAAAACGAATGAATGTTAGAACGTATTACAACACACGATCTAGTCACAATTTAAAACGGTGAATATTCATGTCTATAATTTTTAATCGGCCTCTTCGGTTGATCATCGAGAGGAATCAATTGATCCTGCTCTTGACTAATGTTTACATTAATGCACATGTTGCAAATCCATGTAACCAAGCCATCTAACCAAATTTCAAATCTGGAGCTGTGCATTACATACACCTGTACATTTCAAAATGTTTGGCATTTACTGTTTATATGGTTGGGTTTATCTTCTTTTAGAGGCATTAACAACAATACATAACTTCAATCTATGGCTCCTATCACATTTGGCATATTATCTATTCCATGTAATACTTTCTTAACACCGATGAAGTAACCCAGAACATGTATACGATAGGTTACGTAAGGTGCAGCTAATGACTCCATAGCTGCATAGTAGTGTGTCAGAATGTCTGCAATTAAGCTTTGGAAGCCATCCGATGCTACAAATCTTAAGCCAATGAGTACTTGCAGCATCACGTATAAATAACTTCTCTTCTTGTAGGGTGTTCCAGCTGTGGTATTAGCTCGTATAATCATATGCCGTGGCAAACGATAGTATCTACAATAATATTAGAGTAATATTTGAATTTGATTAGTCATATTGAAAAGTGTTTACTCACCTAGGGCACTTGTAGTGGGTCTAATCGATCGTGAAACAATCTGACACTTCATATATTTGTCATTGGCAGTTGTCCAGTTATATTTTGCCCTGGCTCCTAAACTTCATCCATCCATCTTCCTCCTCCAGAGCAAGCATATTCTTCCCTGGACCCGGTACCATGCTTACTATAACGTTACAAATGTAGAATAACACTCAGGTGTGAAAACTTGATGAAATAAAATAGTTCTAATTGCAACTTATTAGTAGCCGAAAAGAAATTACACTCAAACATATTTGTCAAATGTGATTTAATACTTACTTTGATTACTCTGAAAATGTTGTATTGCACTGAAAAGTACTTTTCGTTAAGAGAAATTCGCGTAAATTAACAAAATGAGTACAAAGCTACAGTTACGCCACAACTTACACACCCCAACAAGCAGGTCTAACTTTTCGCACAAATATTGGCGTAAATAGGGGCGTAAAAAAGGCGTAAGTTTCATGAATAGCTTTGCACAGGCGCAAACCGAGTTAGTCCGACTAACGGCTTAGACCCCAATGGTGAATCTGGCTGTAAGTCCATATTGCATGAATGTCGGTTAATCGCTAAAACGACCTATTCGCAGCTATGTTATAGAATATATTTTCCCAATATGCTGCAGATAAAGTGGCTATGACACTAAAATACGGATTCATCAACAAGGCGTATCGTTAGTCGGACTAATGCTAGTGGTGCCAAAAATATACGCACATCTTGCGCAGCTCTAAATAAACGGCGTAGGCCTAGTAATGAAAATCGCGTAAACCAGGCGCAAACTAGTCTCTGATGACATACACGACGTCATCGTTACGCATTATGAACCAGACAGAAGTTATTACAGAGTGGACGCGGAGGCAGGCGATAGCTCAGGTGTGGATGGTGTAACAATTAGTTTGCCTTCATAAATAAAATAAATGAATATAAATAATGTTACGGTTGTGTTTTATTTAAGACATTTAGGTGGATTATTCTATATCAAAGATTATATATTTTACGCGCATTTACTTATAATAGGGATGAGTATATTTATGAAAACGTCGTAGAGGTTTATTGCTTTCCCCCATACCACACTAGCGGTGGGGTTGTTTACGGGAAGGACACATTCGTCATCGTACCGTGAACATTACCAGTCCTGCTCTCACAATGGCGTGCGGGCGTACGGCGAGTGTTGTCGCCGTAGTTGCGTAGTTGTGATATTTGCATTATGGTCATTGGTGTGAACAATGACAGTATTATTGAGTGGTTATTGAGATGTATTAATGACAACTGTTTTGAGTACGTTACAGGTGAGCGAGCGATTGCCGGTGGAGTTGTGCAGACCGAATGCAGTGGTGTTGCTGTTGATGCTGTGTTGCTGTTGATGCTGTGTTGCTGTTGATGCTGCGTTGCTGTTGTTGTTGTTGTTGTTGCCGTTGTTGCCGTTGTTGCGGCTGTTGTTGTTGTTGCTAGATGCAACTGGGTTCCCGGTGTGAAGGTTACCGAAATAGCTAGCTATATACCTGTGCCATGGAATGTGGAGGTATATGCATTCCTGTCAGTGGTGCGCGGCGGGAGCACACTGGGGGCACATTGACACAATCAGTTGAATTGTTGGTACGCGAGCTGTTTGCTTGGCACGTTGTGCACGTAGGCACGCAAATGCAACCAATCTAGCGATACTGCAGCACGCAGGTAACGGCGTGATCGCTTGACCTGGGCGCTGCTCAGTGGGCCATTGTATCTGTTCTGGTCAGGTAATGGGCGCGGGCACGCAAGTGCATCGGACGTGACTTGACTATATGTTTGACTATGTCTAATAACTATTCTGTTTGACGCTACGAACAGACGTTAGGTGTACACGAAGATCACCGTTGGAGGTGCAATGGAGAGACGGATAAAGAAGGTGTAGGCACGATCCGAAGAGTGCTGAAGCAAGGGTGCTGGAGTACCCGGTATGTTAATACTAATTATGGTCGGTATTAATAATCACTAATTACTGTTTGTCTTTCATGTTGCTTGCCGTATTATTTGGTTACCCGAATGCACGCCTATGTGAGAGCATCATCTGTCGGTCCGCGAGCATCGTTCGAGGAGAGGAGTTTGGTAACGTAAACTTATACTTGACTTGCATTGGGCTGTGTGAGAGGGAAAGCAATTATATTAATAGGCGCCAATTATTAAGGGTGCAGTAGTTTTGGTCGCCGGGCGTTTTTTAGTATTCGAGATATATTGTGCATCTTACTCTCCGTACAATTAACATGCAGTGTTATGCATCGCTCCCAATCATCGATGTATTTACATAATAAGCTCCGTTTAAAATTTTTCGACCCTCCTAACAATAAATAACATTTGGTCGTATATATTTATCTCGTAACAGATGTAAAGATTACTTTAAACTATACAAATAAGTTCAAGAAGCTATAATTACGGTCTTTATTAATTGCGCAAAACACAGTACTATAAAAATTAAACCGAAAACGCAATAACAAACATTACACTTTACAAAAAAGCATTGCGCTGCAACCAACAGGTTGGTACAGCTTGAATCTCATGTCAGTGAGATGATTATATACACTACTTCATGGGATGGCGGTTGATTATCTAGACGAATTGATTAATTCTGCTCTGGACGAATGTCAACATAATCGAATTTATTTAGAAGCTTATTTTATAAATATTTAAATAATTTATAGTTTTTTTAGTTCTATTAAAATGGTTGAAAAATGTATTTAAAGTATACTCAAATGTTTGAAATGAGAAAATTTTCTTTACAAAAAGAGAACATGATTTTGGAAGGAACCGCTGTTTAAGATTAGGATTAATATGATAATCTCTGATATCTCTGTATAAAAAAAACTAGCAAGACTAGCAAGGAACACACATTTATTAAATCAGAATAGAATACATTTGGTAGATTACATGTCGCGCTTTCGCAGCACATTGCAAAATGTATAATGCTGATGCATGCAAATAAATGTACAAAAAAGGAATTAGAACGTATTATAACACACGCTCTAGACGCAAATGTAAAACATGGCGAATATTTATGTCTATAATTTTTAATCGACCTCTTCTGTTCGAGAAGCATCTTCAGATTTACCTTCGGCAACAAAGGCATCACCAGTTAGCAAGTCTTCTACAACCATTTCTTTCTTATCAATTTTGGTAATGTTCAACAACTTGCTCTTTTACTTGGTGACCAATGGTTGCATGATGATTAATTTCATGATATGGCGGTTGATCATCCAGATGAATCAATTGATCCTGCTCTAAACTAATGTGTGCATTAATGCACATTATGCGAAACAATAGCTGTTACTATTGCTCTTACTATCTTTTGTAATACTCCTCTCGAAGCATGTAATGCACGGAATCGACTTTTCAGCACTCCAAAACAACGCTCAACCATATTTCTAGTTTTTTTATATGGGCTTGATTGTATCGTTCCTCCTTGGTGTTTGAGGGTTTCGGAATGGAGTCAGCAGATATTGTTCCCGTGAATAACCACAATCACATGTACAATACACATTAATTATTGAGATGATAATAACATTAGGAAAAACTTACCAAGAAGGTATGAATGTGGAAAAATATGCTCAAATATGACTCAAATAATTTCTTAATGCACAATTTGGCCATATAAAACTATCATGTGTTGAACCAGGCCATCTATCCACAATTACATTTAAATCTGTAGCTGTGCATTACATACAACCTGTACACATGTTTGGCCTTTTAGAGGCATTCACAATACATGACTGCAATCGATGGCTCCGATCACATTTGTCATATTATCTATTCCATGAAATACTGCTTTAAAACCGAGGATATTACCAGAAGCATTTATAGGATAGGTTATGTAAGTTGCAGCTAATGGCTCCATCGCTGCACAGAAATATGTCACTAATCGACTATATGTCGACTGGCTCACATGCACAATGCCTGCAATTAAGCTTTGGAAACTACCCGATGATACACATCTTAAGCCAATGAGTACATGTAGCATCGCAATTAAAGAACTACTCTTCTTGCGGGGTGTTCCAGCTGTGGTGTTAGCTAGCACAATTATATGCTGTGGCAAACGATAGTATCTACAAAAATATTGCGGTAATATTTAAATTTAATTTAAGTAATAATGGTTAGTCATATTTATTGAAAAAGTTTATTCACCTCTTGTAGTAGGTCTAATAGATCGTGAATCAATCTGTCGCTTCTTATATTTGTCATTGGCAGTTGCCTAATCATATCTTGCTATGGCTCCTAAACTTGGCTAGAAATGTAAAATAAAATTCAGGTGAGAAAACTTGATAAAGCAAAATAGTTCTAACTGTAAGCGTATTAGTAGCCAAGAAAAAGTTACGCTCAAACATATTTGTAAAATGTGATCTAATACTTACTTTGATTACTCTGAAAATGTTGTATACCACTGAAAAGTACTTTTCGATAAAAGAAATTCGCGTAAATTAACAAAATGAGTACAAAGCCACAGTTACGTTACGACTTACACACACTAACAAGCAGGTCTAGTTTTGCGTACTAATATTCGCCTAAGTAGGAACGTAAAAAAGGCGTAAGTGTCATGAATAGCTTTGCATAGGCGCAAATAGAGTTAGTTGGACAAACGGTTTAGGCACCAATGTTGATGAAACCGGCTGTTAGAGTTTATTAAAAGACAGAGCTGTAGCAATGTAACAACAACTATACTTTACATCAAATATCAAACTTTTGACGACAACCAGTCATATTCCGTTTTACTTCCATATTCTTATTATGTACAAGAAAGAATTAGCATGGTAATTTACGAACTGGAAATTTTAACCTACACAGATTATTTTCGGAATGACGTATGCCTATGCGTGTGGGGAATTATGAACCTTAAACTATGTATATTGTTATGATGTTTATGTATAAGCGAATAAAATTGTATAAAAACTAGCAGATAGCGGGCGCACGTGGACTCAATATAGGTTAATGTGACGTCACATAACTGGCAATAAAAAATGCGTATATACAGGGTGTTAAAAAGGGTCCACAAGTTATAATGAACATGTGTCCGCAAATGGACGCTTTCGGTGATACGAACCATTTTGCGTTTACACCACTCACACCACATCTCCGTGGCATGGACTTTCGAACTTTTTCGAAAAGACCTACAGTGGCTCGCATTCGGTGGCATCCTTGATATACTCGTTGCTCCGGGAGATCATTTACAGGCGTAGCGTACACTAACATTTTCAATATATCTCTAAAGAAACAAATCAAGGGGGTTTAAATCGGGTGATCTTGCAGGTCATGATACAGGTCCGTCCCTTCCTATGCAGCTTCGTCCAAAAGTTCCGTGTAAATACTCTCTATAGGCAATCGAAAAATGCGCCGAAGCACCAGATTTGTTGCCTTTGGTACAAAGGAATCTCGTCCAAAAGATTACCCAGTGTGCTCTGCAGAAAGTTCAGATAAGCAGCACCTGTCAATAGGTTTGGTGAAACAACCCAGGCCTAGTAACCTGTCGCCAAAAATACCCATCCAACTGTTCAATGAAAAACGTACCTGGTGTCTGGATTTCATAGTAGCATGGGGGATTTTCGACGGCTCGCACATGCGTATTGTGGAAATAAAAAAAGTCGTATCTCCGAAACCATCCATTTGCAGACCCATGTTCATTAAGACTTTTCGGCATATTTTGGGCCATACTATCGGCCGTCAAAGTTTGTGACACTTTTTTTAACACCCTGTATGTAATTTTTGAAACTTAAAATAAAATAAAGTTTGTGTTTTGGTATTTAAAATCTTCCATTCTTTGATTGATATACAGTGTGTTTCACTTAAGAGTGTAACACCCTCATATCTTTTTTATTTTTAGTCCGATTTTAGTCCGATTTTCCCAAACGTAGAATACTTATTGCTCTATTTAATTCCAAAAAAACAATTGTCTTCTTTAAATGCAAAGCAACCTGCGATGGCAAAATAAATGGAAAAAAATCAAGAAATCGAAAAATGTTACTAGTAATAATTGTTCAGAATTGCCCAAAAACACTAAATCCAAAATTACATGAAAATTAAAAATGTTAAAATTTTCTTCAAAGCATTTCCCAAACGGTTAATATTATTTGCACAGGTGGCTGCGCCTAAACAACAACTTTAAACAACTTTGACAGTTCAGGTTTTATTTCAAACAAAATTTTCAAAGCATACTTTCTTCGGCGCAGCTAATAATAAGTATTTATGGACGGACAATTTTAACACTTTTAATTTTCATGAAATTTTGGATTTAGGGTTTTTGGGTAATTCTGATCAATTATTACTAGTAAAATTTTTCGATAAAAAAACCCTAAAGTGATTTCGTGATTTTTGCCGTTTATTTTGCCATCGGAGGTTGCTTTGCATTTAAAGAAGACAATTGTTTTTTTGGGAGTAAATAGAGGAATGAGTATTCTACGTCTGGGAAAAAAAATACTAAAATTGGACTAACAATAAAAAAGATATGAGGCTGTTACACTCTTAAGTGAAACACACTGTATATACCGGGTGGAAAGTATCAAACCCGAACATAGCAGAATTGCATTGGAATATACGTTTATGCATATTCCTGCTCCCCATTTCCACCGATAAAAATTATAATGACATCAAATGAAAGTGAATAATAAACGGCGTCAATTGATACTTCTCTGAATACCTTATCATTAGTTTTTTACAAAGCAATTAATATTAAAAACCCAGGTGCTATAAACTATGGGCGGCCGTGCTTCTGTCGGCACAACTCACTATTTGTCAGATTTGACAACTGCATAATTGATTTAAATTGCGTTCGCAGTGAATTCCATCTATTCGGTACGTTAGAACTTATAATAAGTTGAAAATACCTAATAATTTGTACATGTGAAATACACTTTTGTTGCGCACCTGTTTTATTTAAAAAAAATCCGCGGTGGTCCGCACGAAACTTTCTTATACTCAGTTATACTACGTTTTTCGAAGAAACTTTTCAAATGAAAGTTGTTTGATATATCAATATCTATAATTTATGTATATATATATGTATATATATATATATTTTTCCGTAACGTGTACCGTTTTCGAGATATGGAAAAAGGTGATAAGAGTAAACCATCACCTCCGGTAGAGAGATTGCGGTCCTCCTTGCTACATACAAATGTTAAGTTTAAAGTTTCAGAGCTCTAGCTATAATCGTTTGGACGCTAGAGCGCGCACAGACACATACACAGCCAGACACACAGCCACACAGACACACAGCCACACAGACACACAGACAGACACACAGACGTCATTCCGAAAGTAGTCAGAAACGAATCAAGGGGACCTCAAAATGTATATATCCGTTGAAATCTCGAGTTCGAAAATTTTCATGATTCCTCTACTTACTTATACATAATGTATAAGAAAGTAAAACTGAGCTAGCTACAATTTACGAAGACTATATGAGGATGTATTCTACATAAAATGTGAAGATAGGCCTGTTAACTAAAAATTATTTCTCGGAGTTTCCTTTTCCATAATAAATATATAATTTTTAAATTTGTCCATTAAAAAGTTTATATTTTTTTTAGTATTTATTTATTTATTGACACGTTTATATAACTTACACATGTATATTTACAGTTTCTCTTATCATCTAAATTCTTAAAAGTGCCAATGCACATGAGCGCTGTCCGGCTTGTGTGTGCTAGAACAATTTACTTACTAATATGTACTAATTATTATGGAAACACAGATACATCGTTGTTCCGCTTGTCATTGCATTCCCCGCTTAAAAGTGTTGCTAGTCCTACAATTGAAATTATGCTACTATAGTGCATAGTTATCCATGACTTTATTCTTCGTTTAAATTAGATTTTGTTTAGCATAAACAATAGTCCCGTCGTTCTGATTAAAGTAGCTTTCATTATAATAAACATCAAACCCCTCAATATTATAAGCATTTACATTATCAACTTTCCAGTCTACGACAAAACTAGAATATCAAACTCCATACCTATTGTTTCAAAAAATATTAACAATTCATCAAAGTTCTTTCTAATGGATCTTATGTTAAGATGTAAAAGTTATCTACATTTACATGATACTCCAAATTAAATTCATCAGTATGACTATATATTTTTGTCCGTTCTGGACAGTTATACCTCTCTAAATCCTCCCAATAGTTTAGCATAAAAGCACTGACAAACAGGGCCAACGAGCGATACCACGTCCTCCATAGAGTTTACAAATTTCAAATAATTAGATTATCAAAGTGCAACTATGCACTTTTATTAAAATGAAAATATATTCGCAACGGGAACAAAAATAAAAATGAATAATGATTTTACGTGTTAACACAACTTAATGGCAAATATTTGAGAGTACATACACTCACTCTAGGTCCTTTTCTGATGTAACACGAAGTTTTTTGCCGTCTGACTTTACGTAGATCTGCCCGACAATGGTCCACACTTTCATTCTGCCGTACTTTTCTATGGCTTTCCAGAGTACACAGGCACGTTTTCTAGTCAAGTCCTCCTTGATCATTATTCTTTTACCTTTTAGAGCGCTTTTATTTTTAAAAATTAATGAACGCAGTTTGTAATTTACAAACTTGACTATGATTGCTCTTGGTTTCCCATTTTTATTAATGCCTACCCGATGACAGCGGTCAATTGCGTTCGGATCTAATTCGATGTTCAAATGCTCCGACATTACTCCTTGGAGAATTCCTTCGGTGTCTTCGTTCTCGTTTTCCGGAATTCCATAGAATCGCAAGTTTTGTCTCCTTGTATATTGTTCACATGTGTCTCGACATTCGTTCATCTTCTCGCACTTTTCTTTCAAATGTGTTATTTGAAGTTTCATAGTATGTATTTCTTCTTTAAGTTCACCAAATACACTTTCCATTTTTCATTTGCAATGCTAATAACTGCATTAGCAATTTCCGAAATAATAGTATTTTGTGTACCAAGGCCAAAAAGTACTGTTTTTTTTGACGAAAAAACACTTTTTGGCCGTGGTGCACACAAAATTTTTTAGGCGACTCTCATATAATTTTCAAATTTGTTGCAACATTTACTTATAATTTATTGACATAGTCATTTATGACAACTGAACAATTGTACATATTTGTGACACCTTCAGACATGTTTATGTTTTCTTTGTCTACATTCGAAGTTATTTCGGGTTTATAAACAATAATTACCCAATAATCAGTTAAAAAGTCTATCACCAACACGTATTTACTAATGTAAACAAGATGTACAGTTTGACACTGACGGCAATGTGGTTATTTTTATACAATTTCGGTAACTGTCGGTAGATGGCGCCACCCTATTGCGGACGAAAAACGATTACTTTTCGTCCGCGTTTGACGACTGAAATTTCAATTTTTCGTGTCGGTCGCCTAAAAAATATTTATTTTTAAATAACGAAATCACACACGTTTTTTATCACATCCTGCATCTCTTTTTCCTTTAGTTGATTTCTTGTATATCTTGTCATCTTTTTATATATTTTTTCCTCGGAACCGCAAAAACCAATCTATTCGCTGTTTGCTGTAATTTTAGTCCCGCAGTAAACACTATTATAAACTATTTCTGTTAGCTTTCGTTTTCAATCCCGTGTTTTAGAATACAGTTCACCCTACAATTCAGTCCAAGAATCACTTTTATACGTACACTTTTTACCACTTAAATTGACAAAATACGCGGATCACAACGCTAGCGTTACTTTACTCTCGCATTTCGCATTGCGGCCATTTGTGTTGAACAGAAGAGGAAAGTAGAGTTCAGTATGGTATTATTTACCCTTTTTCTTTACTTTTCATAATAAAATGTATCTCGAAATGAAGTTTTAAGTTTGTTATATAATATATAATAATATATAATTATATAATAATATAGGACTGTTTACAGTTATGTTGTCCATAGCACATCTACGAAGATGTGTACCATCTTCTTTGTGTACGGATTTCTAATATTAAAAAGAAATCATTCCCCGCGCAGTAGCTCTTGATACTATACAGGTATGTAGGTATTTATATTGTTTTACAATATCTTTAAGAAAGTAAAATTTAAATGATAAATGCATCCGTAAACGATAAGGAATTATTATTTATAATTTACAACAAATTTATAGCAGATATTCAAAAAGACCACCGTTCTATACTTGGCAATAACCCAATCTGTTATAAAAACAATTGCGAACGTTAGCTAATTGTCTGTCTGTGATCGACGTACATTCCCTAACAATTTCCTCCCATAATAAATCTATATTTTGGTGGCGTGTTTTATAAATTTTACTTTTGAGATGGCCCCACAAGAAATCGCATGGTGCTAAATCAGGAGATCTGGCCGGCCAATTAATAACGCCACCGCGACCAATCCAATGATTTGGAAACGTAACGTTGAGGTAATCTCTTACGTTCACGCTAAAATGTGCCGGACAGCCGTCATGTTGAAACCAGATCTCCTGATCATCACGTGTAACTACTTCTAATGCAGGACCGATCTCATGTACTAGAAGGTCTAAAGGTCTAAATACGTCTGAGACTTCAAATTCCATTCAATTTTAAAGGGACCAATAATACTATTATTGTAAATCCCCGCCCAAACATTAATTTCTCTGGGTATTGGGTCCTGGTATTTAAATTTAGGCAAGCGTTTTTCTGCGCCCAATAACGCGTATTTTCACGTTTGGCTCATTATTTAATGTCAACGTACATTCGTCAGTAAAACAGATCGATGGTAAAAAGTTTCTATCTTGATTTATTCTTGCACGGCCGACCATAGTTTATAGCTCCTGGGTTTTTAATATTAATTGCTTTGTAAAAAACTAATGATAAGGTATTAAGAGAAGATTTTAGTATCAATTGACGCCGTTTATTATTCTCTTTCATTTGATGTCATTATAATTTTTTATCGGTGGAAATGAGGAGCAGGAATATGCATAAACGTATATTCCAATGCAATTCTGCTATGTTCGGGTTTGATACTTTCCACCCGGTATATATATATATATATATATATATATATATATATATATATATATATATATGAAAGGAAAGATTCTTGGGCATACACCCGCATGGAAACACGCAACCGCCGACACGTGTTTCTGACTTATTAGTCGTCATCAGGACGGTATAGCCAAATTAAAAAGGTGGACAAAATTTGGAGATAAAACAATCGGAGTCAACAACAAGCAGCCGACCTCCTATATACCGTCCTGATGACGACTAATAAGTCAGAAACACGTGTCGGCGGTTGCGTGTTTCCATGCGGGTGTATGCCCAAGAATCTTTCCTTTCATATATCTTTGTTCCCCCGGTAAAAACCTTTTTTTTTTTCATTATTATATCCTGGGCTCGGTTGTTCACGCAGGTGGCTATGTCCTCCCGCGTGGTTATGTTGAATGTTCCCACACAATGTGTGGGTATTTTGACGTGTTATCACACATGTGGAGGTCGGCTGCTTGTTGTTGACTCCGATTGTTTTATCTCCAAATTTTGTCCACCTTTTTAATTTGGCTATACCGTCCTGATGACGACTAATAAGTCAGAAACACGTGTCGGCGGTTGCGTGTTTCCATGCGGGTGTATGCCCAAGAATCTTTCCTTTCATATATCTTTGTTCCCGCGGTAAAAACCTTTTTTTTTCATTATTATATCCTGGGCTCGGTTGTTCACGCAGGTGGCTATGTCCTCCCGCGTGGTTATGTTGAATGTTCCCACACAATGTGTGGGTATTTTGACGTGTTATCACACATGTGGAGGTCGGCTGCTTGTTGTTGACTCCGATTGTTTTATCTCCAAATTTTGTCCACCTTTTTAATTTGGCTATACCGTCCTGATGACGACTAATAAGTCAGAAACACGTGTCGGCGGTTGCGTGTTTCCATGCGGGTGTATGCCCAAGAATCTTTCCTTTCATATATCTTTGTTCCCGCGGTAAAAACCTTTTTTTTTCATATATATATATATATATATATATATATATATATAAATAAATAAATTGTTGGGGTACAACGACAAATGTAAAACAATATTAAATTGTAAAGTTCTTTATTTTTTCACCATCACCAGGTGAAAAAATAAAGAACTTTACAATTTAATATTGTTTTACAGTTGTCGTCGTACCCCAACAATTTATTTATTTTTATTATCGAGTTTACGACAAATACAGAAAAAAAATTTTTCTTATATATATATATATATATATATATATATATATATACACGAAAGATGGTCTAATCTTACACCTCAATGGTGTAGTGAACATTAATTAAAACAGGTCCATGAAGACTAACTGGTCTTCATGGACCAAAATATATATATATATATATATATATTTTGTTGAAAAATATATATTTATATATATTTTTTGGGTATTAGATGGCTTTGTTTTTAAAAATATCAAGAGTGATAATGCACAATTTTATTTGATCATTATCAATTTTAACGTTTCGACAATCTAAAATGTCTTCATCAGTAAATTATGTGCATTGCATGAGGTGCGACGATGAACTGTACGTTAAAATTGATAATGATCAAATAAAATTGTGCATTATCACTCTTGATTTTTTTAAAAACAAAGCCATCTAATACCCAAAAAATATATATAAATATATATTTTTCAACAAAATATAAATATAAATTTGGCAAAAGTATAAAAAAAAAACTAATCTCTAACAACACATAGTCAGGAATATATATCAGAAAACCGGTCAGCTATCGGGCAGTAATGAAACTCAGTTGATTATTCTTTTCAAAACACGTAAATTTTAAAAATATATCAAAACAACGTAAAACAACTTAGATGCAAGTGGTGGGCCATTTTAAATAGCAGCTGATAGACAGCAGAGCGAAGGACAAACTACACGTAAACCTACTGACATATTGTAAAATTTTAATAAAAAGACGACGCAATTATGAAACCGATGCGAAAAATTACAACAAAGAATTATTATTATTGGGTGTGAAATCCAACAACCAAGAGTAAATGTTGCTCAAATGCCGTGTGTCAGACTTAAAATTTAATTGATATGTTTATTTATATAATACATTTCTAGAAAAATCCGCTGTTTGTACCTGCTTTGAGAAGTTAATATTGAAGTATTATCAAAGTCAATGGTTAAATTTAGTAAAATGTGATGCAAGAGCACAAGAATTCTTCTGTATCCTACAATCGCTCTTATGTTGAGTAATTCTTGACTTCACCCATTGTGACGTCTGCCCAATGTAACATTTATCGCAAGACAAGGAATTTTATAAATTATATCACATCTATACTCAATCGGGACACGATCTTTAACATGACCAAAGAATTTACTAGTAGCTAAGCTAAGCTGTATTTTGCTATTCTTAAACCGTTGGTAGTGCAAACCTTCCCTATGTTGTTACTAATGTTATTAAATAAAGGTAATCTTTTATAGACAATTGGTTCGTCAATATGTACGCGTACATCAGGATGTTCACGACGTGTATTCCATATTAAACTATTTGCTAACGCACGAGTGTAACCATTGTTGACAATCGACTCGGCCAAAAATTTGAGATTTTTTGAATGAAACTAATACTAATGCGGTGAATTTTTTAAACTTAAAAAAATTTGGATCATTTGTCCTAGAGGGTGATATGAAAAATAATTTATATATCTACCTGATGAGGTAGTACAGTACCAATCAAAATTAATACAATTATCGATAGTTCGAATAACAAAAGTGTCTAAAAAGGGGACAGATCTGTTAATCTCAGTTACCATGGTGAACTGGATGTGATGGTTATATTCGTTGAAAATGATATAGTCAAACATATAATCTAAACAATCTGAGCGACAATGGGGCTTAACGGGTAACCCATAGGTGTACCGAAGACTTGCTTGTACGTATTGAAAGTAAAGGAACGGTTGTTAAAAATTAAATTAATGCAATTAATGCAAGTGAAAGAATGTAGATCTAAAATCACAAGACATAGCCACCTGCGCGAACAACCGGCGGTTGCGTGTTTCCCTGCAGGTGTATGCCCATTAAAATCTTCCTCTTATACATCTATGTTCCCGCGTTAAAACCTTTTTTCATTATTATATCCTGGGCTCGGATGTTCGCGCAGGTGGCTATGTCCTCCCGCGTGGCTATGTTGAATGTTTCCACACATATTGTGGGTATTTAGACTATTGTCACAATGTGGAAGTCGGCTGCTTGTTGTTGACTCCGATTGTTTTGTATCTCCAAATTTTGTCCACCTTTTAATTTGGCTACCGTCCTGATGACGACTAATAAGTCAGAAACACGTGTCGGCGGTTGCGTGTTTCCATGCGGCTGTATGCCGCATGGAAAATCTTCCTCTTATATATATATATATATACATATGGTCTAATCTTACACCTCAATGGTGTTATGAACATTAATTAAAACAGGTCCATAAAGACTAATTGGTGGATCGCTAGACAATATTGTTTCTGGGTTATTACCCTTCGTCAGTAACGATTACCAAGAACCGTAGTTCTTGAAATAATCAGTCTTTACGGACCTCTTACCATTGTGGTGTAAGATTATACCATCTTTCATTTAAATATTACATTTTTCTGTCATATTTGACAAGACAAGATGTTGGTGCGTAAGTTCTCGCGACTGAAATCTGTGCTTTTTGGTTCTCGGGTTGTGAAACATTCCCACAACGCGGTTCACAACTCGAGAACCAAGAAACACACACATATACACACAAACACACACATATATATATATATATATATGTATTTTCATATAAATAAATAAACTAAATTCCATTCATTAAATAATGTTTAACTCAAAATAAACAACGAAAAATTCCGAGTGAATAAATATAAATCAACTTAAATCATATACTTCTAAATCAACCTTTTTAACTTTGTAAAATTACATACTAATTACTACATTACACTATTAGTAGTAATTAGTATGTGATTTTACTAATTAGAAGTTAAAAAAGTTGATTTAGAAGAATATGATTTAAGTTAATTTATATTTGTTTACTCGGAATTTTTTGTTGTTTATTTTGAATTATTTGGAGTTAAAAGTTATTTAATGAATGGAATTTAGTTTATTTATTTATATGAACCCAGAAAATAAAAGTTGTATATAAAATATATTTGAAAAAAGGACGCATCCGCCCCGAAATATAATCTCTATAGGTCTCTAAGTCAGGGAGGCCTACAAGAACACCAAACGATAGTGAACGTCATTGAAGCCACAGAACGTACGATATAGTAATTAATAAATTATATTAAATAATCATTTGCATAGTTAGTTTATATGCAATAAGTTACGAAATATAAGTATTGGTTGTTACCAATATGTTTCTTACCAACTGAAATTATGATAATTGACAACAATAACGATTGGTGATTTCGTAGTTAAGAGTTTCATATTGTCACAATTCGAGCAACCTTGAATAAAATAGCGAGTTTCGATAAGACTCTTGAAGTGGTTTCTAAAGTTGGAAAGCTGCGAGCGAACAAATCGAGCAGTTTAATGTATTCTTTGATTTTCAGAATAATATAACTTTGTATACGACTACCGGCTTTTCAGTAAATTGGCACCGTGACCTTATGCAAAATGTAACCACTAATAGAAGACATATATACAAACAAATAAATTCCACGAATATAATTACCAACCAGGAAAATATTTGAATATAATTCAAATAGCATCAAAGCCGACATAGAAATATCATTTCTATGCCGGCAGGGTTCAGCTGAAAAAGTATCCTAATCCGCTAGAAAAAGACCACTCTACAAAAGAAAGAACTTGGACGATTTCGAGCCAACGAAATTTGTGAAAATGTTTACATTCGACGCCTGCAGGTATTTTTATAATTTCGTCAGCGGAGAAGAGTTTTACTTCGTACATACACATATTTCTTTAGTTTGCGTTTCGAAAACCAATCATAAAATATAAAATATTTATGACGCGTTTACTTTAATAATATTGCAATAAAACAATACGTAACTCTGTTTCTACTCAACATAAAAATTGATAACAACAAAATATGTAACAAAATGAAAACTTCAAATATGTAATTGTTTTGCAAAACAGAAAAAGAAAATTGGGACGGATACAAACAACAAGCGAATAACGACTGCGAAAAAATGCATTCATGCGCTAAACAAAATTTCTATTAATTGTCAGACAGGACAAAATTAAAAATATTTAACACGGTGTGTATGCCTATCCTAACATACGGGTGCGAAACGTGGACAGATACCTCAATGTTAACTCACATAACCATCCAGCACAAATCAACTCAGAAATAAAATCACTCACAACGAGATCACGCAAGCTGGCAGACCAGGAGCACGCGAAAGAAGATATGAACATAGTAAACAACGCACTACTACAAAACGGCTTCACGAACAAACAAATAAACAAAACGCAACACCAGACAAACCGTACACGAAACAAAACGGAACCACCGACATGATCAGCATAGTACAGATACAATATGGCAACAATTTTCACAACAGAAAAAGCAGTAGCGCAGCTTTTACCAACACCAAAACATAAGATCCTATTAGAGGACCAAGGAGTTTATGAGATACCATGCAAGGCATATGAACACATATACATCGGACAAACAAATAGACGCGTAAGCGAGAGAAAAGAAAAAGACAAAAATATGATGACACACAGGGCTACGCATTCATCGCTATATCAACACATGATAGAAACAGGATACAAAATTGACATAGAAAATATTAAAACCATTGTGAAATGTGACAATTACCACACCCGAATACTCGGAGAAGCGGTAGAAATAGAAAAACGTCACAAAACCATGAATAAAAGAAACCTGAGCCGCCGATTACCAAACACCTGGAAAAACGTCCCCCAAAGCATAAAAAAATCCAAATTACCAACATAATTTACAGCGGCGTACAAATAGAAATGGGCACGCAACAGGCAATTAGCCCACACATCAGCGGTAAACCACGCGACTATGAAAATTTGGAAGTGCAATGCACAGATTATCCCCACAAATGGACAACCCGAGCGAGTACATCGGTCCAATGACCAAGAAAACACATATACAGACAAAACAAAACACTCTCATTTCAGTTCCGAACTCGAAGGCAACATGTTTATGGCAACAGTGAAATTGCCGCAAGCTCCTGCTAGAGATAGTTCAACAAAGTACGCAACGCGAACCAACACCCGGGAAGCCAAAATATCATGCATAGAATCTTCGTCTTCGGAGTGTTTAGGACAGATGGGTGAAAAATAAAACAATTTTACATAAGTGGAGTTTCGCTATTTTAATTAAATCGAATCTTCAGACTGCAATTTCAACATCAAAAAGCAATTAACATTATGAACAAAAATGATAAAATGTTGGTGCGTAAGTTCTCGCGGCTGAAATCTGTGCTTCTTGATTCTCGAGTTGTGAACCGCGTTGTGGAAAGGTTCCCCGAAGAGTCGCTTCGACGTTTCGGCAGACTCGGCACCCAGCACAACTGCACTCGGTATCAAGAACATTAATAACCAGATCAAAAAGGATAGCCGATGGCAGAAGCAAGAACAAAGCAATGGACAATATACACAAGGCACTGGCGCACAACGGATTTTCAAAACGGGAAATTCTCAGAGAATCCAGACCCCCCCAGACGAACCCCTGAAGAAGAAAATGAAGAAGAAAAACCAGCAGCCATAGCTTTTTTACCGTATGTCAGAGGGACCACGGACAAGATAAGCAGGATCCTTAGTACACAAAACATCGATACAACTTTCAGACCATACAGGAAGATATAAATGATGCTGCGGAATCCAAAAACGAAAATTCCATTAGAAACGCAGGGAGTGTACGAAATACCATGTGGAAACTGCGAGAAGACATACATCGTCAATCCAATAGGCGCATCGAAGTCCGTAAACAAGAGCACATTCGCGCCGTAAGACAAAGAGATTCGTCATCGTCATTGACTAGGCAATAGAAATAGAGAAACAGAAAGAAATCCCCAACACACGAGATGATGCCCAACGATTGCCTGCAACATGGAGACCAGTATTACAACAATACAGTACACGCAGTGTTCAAAGCACAGCGCCACATGAACCACCACAGGAACCGCTACAGTTCATCACACGCCCACTACACCAAGGTCCATTAATCAGGAGTCGAAGTAAGAAGCAGTCGAGCATAGTCAACCCGAAGGACAAACCGGAATATAAGGATCTATGAGTAACTCCGAACGTCAGTTTTTCTAAGTCAGCGAGACCTAGAAGAGCTTCCTGAATATGGCAGATGGGACTCTGCCGTAACGTCGAAGCGACCCTTCGGGGAACATTTCCACAACGCGGTTCACAACCCGAGAACCAAGAAGCACATATAAATTGTTCCGTTAGTATTGATTTTATAAATGGGATTTTATTTTAAATGAAAATAAAATCAAATGAATTGTGAAAGTAGTTTAAAAGACAATTAAAAATGCACAGGTATACAAAATTGGCTCATTTATTAAACACAAATTACACATATGCAAATAAAAACTCAAATTTACACAATTCAAAATCAAACAACGAACATAGACTCAAATTATCTCAGGTTAAATTTAATAAATAAACATTATATTTATCGGAGTTCAGGCAAGACGCAGCGCATACAAACAAATAGACATTCGTTGTATTTTTGGCATATAATATTAACAATATAGAAGAAACTTACTGAACGTTATTTATACACGAGTAACTGAAGAAGATTCTGTCGACTGTTGACGACTGTGTTGATTTTCCACTGTTCGCCAGCCATCGAGCTTACGCTTATTTATATCAAGTACGCCCGCATAGATTCCCTGGAATACCTTCAAGCATCTCCGTTTCAATACCACACGGAAATCACGTGATCGCACGTGATTTCGTCGGTACCGAGCGCTATAAATCAATTAGACTTGTCAGTCGTTCGCTCGTAAAAAACACACGTCGAGTCATCCGATAGATCCGAATGACCATAAATCGGCTGGGCTCCAAGTTCTTTAACATAATTACATATGCGACCGCTTCTTTTTTGTTGACTTAGCTGCAAATCGTACAATCGTTTCAAGAGTTTTCTCGCGCCAATCGTTCACGTGCAAATGCGACTTAAATTATCTCGTTACATTTATATTATAAATTATATATTTACGGGTTAATATTCTACTCTTAATTCTAATATCTTAAACATATTTAAACTAACGCTATCTTAGTTATTTACATGACGAGACATAATATTCAAAGTTTTAGAAACAAAATAATTTTAAAATCTTTACATTCCGGTATGTACACTTTAAAACAGGACCGGCTCTAGGACTCCCATTTCATTTTCAATTTCTAAATTTTATGGTTAAATTATAAATCTATTTCTCACCATTGTTATTGCAAAATGTAACCATTACAATATGTATATATATATATATATATATATATATATATATATATATATATATATATATGTTAATCCAGTGTTAATATTGAGGGAAGCGGTCTATTGAGGGCAATTAATAATGAGACTCCATTAGTAATTATTTCGATATTTCGCAATAACTTTATTGCTTCTTCGGGAAATCTACGATCGTTCACAAATTAAAAACGGAACATCATTCGTCATAGCATACTTACATTGCTTAGAGATCATGAAATTAAACCAACAATTGAAAACAGAACAATGCTCCATGATATTACAATGTCAAACGTAAAATTAAACAGTTTTTTTTATAATTCCTAACACACATATTAACATAAACTAAATACAAATTTGCCACGTGTTACAGAAACACACATAAAAGTTAGGTTAGTGTAGCTCGAAAGCCCGGCGATTGACCACTCGTATAAATCGGTCGGTACCAACCTAAATTACAAATAATGAAAAAACCAAATGAAAACGCAGAACTATTTATGACATTAAAATGAATTTACACAATATATCACCATTTAACGAGATACATGAGCTAAGAGGAACCATCAATGAAAGCAGTATTCTCTGCTAAGTCAAATCGTAACAGGTAAGAATAAATACCACTGAGTTTGTTTATATCGGATTTAAAATTGATAGCATCTGAATATTTGTTGATATGGCACATTTCTAAAAATAAACGGTGCTTGTAGTTCGATTGAGACTCTAAAATTGAAACACTGGAAAAATCAAAAGCATGGTCATTTTCCCAAAATGTGTGGCTAGAGCACAAGATTTTTTTCCAATTCTACAGTCACTTCTATGTTGGATGATTCTGGATCTCAGCCACTGTGACGTCTGACCTATGTAACATCTACCACAAACTGAACAGGGTATTTTATAAATTATATCTGACTTATAACCATCAGGAATTTTATCTTTGGTCCTAGTAAATAAATTATTAACAGTTTTTAGATTGTATTTTGCAATTCTAATGCCATCCAACCTACAAATTCTAATTATCTTGTCGGTTATCTCCTGAATGTAAGGTAATTTTTTGTACACAGAAATTCCCTCTGGATCATTGATAGGGTTCTGATTGTTTGTTACCTGAGGGTTATTGAAAATTAAAGTATTAGTTAATGTGCGTGGATAACCATTATTCTCAAGTAACGTAGATAGGTACTTCAAATTATCATTCAAAAACCTGGGATTACTAATTTTTGAAATTCTATTTCTCAAACCTACAATAATGTTAACTTTCTGTTTGAATGGGTGATTTGAGTGATAATTAATATATCTCCCCGACGCAGTCGGTTTACAGTACCAGTTAAAAACAATATGATTACTTTGATCGCGAATAACTTTAGTGTCAAGAAATGGTACTGCTCTATCATTTTCTTTTTCAATAGTAAATTGGATATTTTTATTGAAACTATTGAATATGTTCAAGGTGTCATCCACACAATCTGCCGGTACAGCACAGACAACATCATCTACATACTTTTTAAGAAAAGGTATGTTGTAAGGGAGTGCAAGAGTGATATAATCAAACATATAGTCCAATATCATCTGGGCTATGATTGGACTAAGGGGGCAACCCATAGGTGCACCGAAAATCTGTCTGTAAAAATTACTTTTAAAAATAAAATAACAATTATTGAAAATGAAACACAGGGATAAAATAAAAGCCTCCAGAGTGAAATCACAATGAACCTCAATCAGATGCCACCTATCTCTGACAACAAAAAGAACTAAATCAAGTGGGATATTTGTAAACAATGAGACTACATCTAATGAAACCAAAACAAAGTTATCAGGTAACACAAAGTTGTTCAATTCTTCCACCAATGTGAATGAATCCTTTACATTATAATCTGTGAGATCACCCAGAGAGCGTGTTAAAATGTCTGATAAAAAGGAAGAAAAAACATACGTTGAAGAACCAATGAAAGATACTATGGGACGTAATGGAACATTATTTTTTTTTTTATTTTTTTTTTTTTATGGATTTTTGGTAATCCATAAATTGTCGATGGTACAGAGTTATGAATGTTAAATTTCTTGTATAGCTCTTTGCTAATAAAATTTCTTCTCAAGAATTCTTTAAACAGTTCATTAATTTTATTTTGAGTAACTCCTGTAGGATCTCTCTGGATTCTCTCATAAGTAGTTGTATCACTTAACAAAAGTAACATTTTTTCTTCATAATCCTGCCAATCCATGGCAACTGTAACACTACCCTTGTCAGCTTTAGTGACTAACAATTCTTTGTGACTTTTTAAAAACGATTTAGTTTTATTGAATATAGATTGATAAGGGGAAGATACATGATGTTTGTGTTGTGTATTACAAAAATTCGTTATAATGTTAGTAACTTGAGCTCTTAGCTTATTAATGTTGTTATTAGGCCCACAAGAAATTATGTCTTCCACCTCAGCCAACAGAACACCGATATTTACATCTTTAGGCGAACAATTCAAATTAAATTTTGGACCCAATGACAAAAAAATTTTCACATCTTCAGGTATCTCTACATGAGAAATGTTAACAAACCACTTCTTGTTATCATTGAACAAGTTAGACCGTATGACGTTTCGTTTTAAGTTGTTAAATTTCAGGATATTCTTATTTTTAATTTTTTGGAAGTATTTATGGTATGATCTAGTCATGCTACTATGAAAGTCATTAAATATGTGAACAGGAATGACATTTTTTAATTTAGATACTACATCATTAACGCGATCCTCCATCTCACCCACCTCGCAAATAGTAATTTTTATTTCAAAATTCAACGTTTTTTTACCTAACCTGTCATTAAACTTGTTAATATCTTTCTGTAACCTTCCTCTTGAGCCATGTAAGAGACCCAGAAGGTTTCTTGATCCGTTCTTGATGTGTGCAGGAAGAATATTCTGTTTTCTACATCTAAGCAGGAAAATTCTTCTATTCCTCTTGTTGGCTAATTTGTTGTTAAGGGACGCCCATTTTTTCATAAGTGACACTGTTTGTTGTCCATACCGGTGTCTAATGTTCTGATAAAACCCCATCATTTCTTTATAAATGTAAGGAACCTCGACCGTACTATAAATTAATCCAGTGTTAATATTGAGGGAAGCGGTCTATTGAGGGCAATTAATAATGAGACTCCATTAGTAATTATTTCGATATTTCGCAATAACTTTATTGCTTCTTCGGGAAATCTACGATCGTTCACAAATTAAAAACGGAACATCATTCGTCATAGCATACTTACATTGCTTAGAGATCATGAAATTAAACCAACAATTGAAAACAGAACAATGCTCCATGATATTACAATGTCAAACGTAAAATTAAACAGTTTTTTTTTAATTCCTAACACACATATTAACATAAACTAAATACAAATTTGCCACGTGTTACAGAAACACACATAAAAGTTAGGTTAGTGTAGCTCGAAAGCCCGGCGATTGACCACTCGTATAAATCGGTCGGTACCAACCTAAATTACAAATAATGAAAAAACCAAATGAAAACGCAGAACTATTTATGACATTAAAATGAATTTACACAATATATCACCATTTAACGAGATACATGAGCTAAGAGATCGTAGATTTCCCGAAGAAGCAATAAAGTTATTGCGAAATATCGAAATAATTACTAATGGAGTCTCATTATTAATTGCCCTCAATAGACCGCTTCCCTCAATATTAACACTGGATTAATTCATAGTACGGTCGAGGTTCCTTACATTTATATATATATATGTATATATATATATATATATATATATATATATATATATATATATTATTCAATGCGTTGAGTTCGTTGAACTTTCTACCAATTTTTGTTGAAGTATGATTGATTTTGGCAGTATTGCCAATTGTGGGTATAATTGGTTTTTAAAACACTGTATTTCTTATGTTGTTATATTTAACGTTTCGGTACTGCTGTTACCTTCATCAGAAATAATATAAGATTTTAATATCGTTTTGAGGCAATGTATTATCTTGGATGTTTAAAAAATTCAAACGTAATTTACATGCGTCATATTTGTTTACATTTACATGTAGCGCCTTTGATTTCGTCGTATTGTAGCATACTTGGATGTTTGAAGATGCATTCGCAATATTGAAAATGTGTTGTTTTAAGGGATGGCCATGCCAATTACATACGGATACATTGCGTCAAAACGTTACATAGACATAATTTTGTTCATATAACGTATCCTTAAATCGAAAATAGTATTAATATGAACCAAAATTGGTGGTGAATTAATTAATGCAAAAAATTTTTAGTCAGTGAAATCAGCGAGGTTAGCGTGTTATTTGTTTTCAATTAAATGATTTGGTATAATGGTATACCAAACCCACGTGGACAGGAAGATACACAAATTATTCATCATCACAACCTGAGCAACACAAAAGAAACCTAGTAGCTGCAATAGCAGATAGAGCCATAAAATTAACGAGCCCACAATACAGAACTGACACAATAAATAAAGCTAAACAGGCTCTATCTAATAATAATTACCCAACTAAATTCATCAATAAAATTTTTAAAAACAGAATCCACAAACATTATAACAATAACATAAAAACAACTAACAACATAACACATAATAAAGCTAATTACATAAAAATTCCTTACGTTAAAAGACTGGCAGAATCTATCAACAACATATTAAAACCGTATAACTTCACTGTAGCATACGAAAACACAAACATAATCAGTAGAGGAATATATACAAAATTAAAAGACACCCTACCACTAAACAAGCAATCTAATTGTATTTACAGAATACCATGTAAAAACTGCGACAGCTGTTACATAGGGCAAACCATGCAATTAATCGAGGAAAGAGTAAAAGGACACAAATATGCCAGCAACTTAACAGCTTTAAAAAAGCATACACAACAAATGGGACACAAATTCAATTTCGATAATATAACAATCCTGAAAAAAGAAATCAAATACCACCAAAGACTTTTGCACGAAATGATACAAATAATCAAAGAACCCAAGGCAATTAATGACAAAATTGATATAAAGAACCTATCACAAATATATTACCAAATCATTTAATTGAAAACAAATAACACGCTAACCTCGCTGATTTCACTGACTAAAAATTTTTTGCATTAATTAATTCACCACCAATTTTGGTTCATATTAATACTATTTTCGATTTAAGGATACGTTATATGAACAAAATTATGTCTATGTAACGTTTTGACGCAATGTATCCGTATGTAATTGGCATGGCCATCCCTTAAAACAACACATTTTCAATATTGCGAATGCATCTTCAAACATCCAAGTATGCTACAATACGACGAAATCAAAGGCGCTACATGTAAATGTAAACAAATATGACGCATGTAAATTACGTTTGAATTTTTTAAACATCCAAGATAATACATTGCCTCAAAACGATATTAAAATCTTATATTATTTCTGATGAAGGTAACAGCAGTACCGAAACGTTAAATATAACAACATAAGAAATACAGTGTTTTAAAAACCAATTATACCCACAATTGGCAATACTGCCAAAATCAATCATACTATATATATATATATATATATATATATATATATATATATATATATATATATATATATACACGAAAGATGGTCGAATCTTACATCTCAATGATGCAGTGAACATTAATTAAAACAGGTCCATGAAGACTAACTGGTAGATCGCTAGACTATTGTTTCTGGGTTATTACCCATCGTCAGTAGCGATTACCAAGAACCTTAGTTGTTGAAATACCTTTACATGTAGTGGCCATCAAAACTTCTTGGCGCGAGCCAATCACTCCTAACGAACCACTGACAACAGAACACTGACAAGACGATACCTTGTCTAACACCTTGCGGAGACTAAACAAGAGACGACTTTCAAATGTCCAGTGTCAACATATAAAAGGATTGCTGCAGTTAAGTTCAAAAACAATTCAAATTAAAATGTAAAATGGTGGATCGCTGGACAATATTGTTTCACCAGTTAGTCTTCATGGACCTGTTTTAATTAATGTTCACTGCACCATTGAGGTGTAAGATTCGGCCATCTTTCGTGTAAATTTTACATTTTTCTGTCATATTTGACAAGACGCATTTTCAATATATATATATATATATATATATATATATATATATATATATATATATATATATATATATATATATATATATATATATATTATTCAATGCGTTGAGTTCGTTGAACTTTCTGCCAATTTTTGTCGAAGTATGATTGATTTTGGCAGTATTGCCAATTGTGGGTATAATTGGTTTTTAAAACACTGTATTTCTTATGTTGTTATATTTAACGTTTCGGTACTGATGTTACCTTCATCAGAAATAATATAAGATTTGATATCGTTTTGAAGCAATGTATTATCTTGGATGTTTAAAAATTCAAACGTAATTTACATGCGTCATATTTGTTTACATTTAGCGCCTTTGATTTCGTCGTATTGTAGCATACTTGGATGTTTGAAGATGCATTCGCAATATTTAAAATGTGTTGTTTTAAGGGATGGCCATGCCAATTACATACGGATACATTGCGTCAAAACGTTACATAGACATAATTTCGTTCATATAACATATCCTTAAATCGAAAATAGTATTAATATGAACCAAAATTGGTGGTGAATTAATTAATGCAAAAAATTTTAGTCAGTGAAATCAGCGAGGTTAGCGTGTTATTTGTTTTCAATTAAATGATTTGGTAATATATTTGTGATAGGTTCTTTACATCAATTTTGTCATTGATTGCCTTGGGTTCTTTGATTATTTGTATCATTTCATGCAAAAGTCTTTGGTGGTATTTAATTTCTTTTTTCAGGATTGTTATATTATCGAAATTGAATTTGTGTCCCGTTTGTTGTGTATGTTTTTTTAAAGCTGTTAAGTTGCTGGCATATTTGTGTCCTTTTACTCTTTCTTCGATTAATTGCATGGTTTACCCTATGTAACAGCTGTCGCAGTTTTTACATGGTATTCTGTAAATACAATTAGATTGCTTGTTTAGTGGTAGGGTGTCTTTTAATTTTGTATATATTCCTCTACTGATTATGTTTGTGTTTTCGTATGCTACGGTGAAGTTATACGGTTTTAATATTTTGTTGATAGATTCTGCCAGTCTTTTAACGTAAGGAATTTTTATGTAATTAGGTTTATTATGTGTTAGGTTGTTAGTGGTTTTTATGTTATTGTTATAATGTTTGTGGATTCTGTTTTTAAAAATTTTATTGATGAATTTAGTTGGGTAATTGTTATTAGTTAGAGCCTGTTTAGCTTTATTTATTGTGTCAGTTCTGTATTGTGGGCTCTTTAATTTTATGGCTCTATCTGCTATTGCAGCATACTAGGTTTCTTTTGTGTTGCTCAGGTTGTGATGATGAATAATTTGTGTATCTTCCTGTCCACGTGGGTTTGGTATACCATTTTGTGTAAATTTTGGGATGGTTATGTTAGGTTCAGGAAATTGATTTGATTTTGTGTTTCGGTTTCAATTGTAAAAATTATTTTATTGATTAAATTGCTCAAGTATGTATTGGGTTTTATCAGGGGGCACAGCAGTGAGACAGTCATCTACATATCTTTTGAAGAATGGTGGTGTAAAGTTAAGTTTAGGTATTATTGTGTTTTCTAGGACCTCTAATACTAATTGTGCTGTTACGGCAGATATGGGCGCTCCCATAGGTAATCCCTCTATTTGCTCATAAAATTTGCCTTTGTATTGGAAATATGTGCCTTTTATAGTTAAGTAATGTATTTTTTGGTTTCCCATTTCTTTACTAAGTTGTTGTTTGATAATAAACACAACAGAGTACGAAGAAAAAATGGAACAATTATTAAGTGACAACAACACATATAAATTGCTCCACAAAGATCCCACTAAAGCTATCCAATTATCAAACAACAACTTAGTAAAGAAATGGGAAACCAAAAAATACATTACAACGGAAATAAGTAAAATGCTCAGAATAAACAACGCCCAACCACAACTATTATACGCACAACCTAAAATACATAAAACCAACAGACCACTTAGACCAATAATTTCTACAATACAATCCCCAACTAATAAACTATCCAAGTACTTAGCAAACATTTTAAAAAACATTTTATATCAAACAGAATACCATATAAAAGACTCCTGGCATATGAAAGAATTCATCGACTCAACACAACTACCACATAACTACATACTCATTTCTTTAGATGTCACATCAATGTACACCAACATACCCGTACAAACAATCAAAGAAATTATTCAAAAAAATGGAATAATATAAAAGAGCATACTTCCTTACCACTCAATGAATTCCTACACGCCATAGACTTAACTATAAAAGGCACATATTTCCAATACAAAGGCAAATTTTATGAGCAAATAGAGGGATTAGCTATGGGAGCGCCCATATCTGCAGTAACAGCACAATTAGTATTAGAGGACCTAGAAAACACAATAATACCTAAACTTAACTTTACACCACAATTCAAAAGATATGTAGATGACTGTCTCACTGCTGTGTCCCCTGATAAAACCCAATACATACTTGAGCAATTTAATCAATACAACAATAAAATAATTTTTACAATTGAAACCGAAACACAAAATCAAATCAATTTCCTGGACCTAACATTAATTAATAACCATCCCAAAATTTACACAAAATGGTATACCAAACCCACATGGACAGGAAGATACACAAATTATACATCGTCACAACCTGAGCAACACAAAAGAAACCCAGTAGCTGCAATAGCAGATAGAGCCATAAAATTAACGAGCCCACAATACAGAACTGACACAATAAATAAAGCTAAACAGGCTCTAACTAATAACAATTACCCAACTAAATTCATCAATAAAATTTTTAAAAACAGAATCCACAAACATTATAACAATAACATAAAAACAACTAACAACCTAACACATAATAAACCTAATTACATAAAAATTCCTTACCTTAAAAGACTGGCAGAATCTATCAACAAAATATTAAAACCGTATAACTTCACCGTAGCATACGAAAACACAAACATAATCAGTAGAGGAATATATACAAAATTAAAAGATACCCTACCACTAAACAAGCAATCTAATTGTATTTACAGAATACCATGTAAAAACTGCGACAGCTGTTACATAGGGCAAACCATGCAATTAATCAAAGAAAGAGTAAAAGGACACAAATATGCCAGCAACTTAACAGCTTTAAAAAAACATACACAACAAACGGGACACAAATTCAATTTCGATAATATAACAATCCTGAAAAGAGAAATTAAATACCACCAAAGACTTTTGCACGAAATGATAAAAATAATCAAAGAACCCAAGGCAATCAATGACAAAATTGATATAAAGAACCTATCACAAATATATTACCAAATCATTTAATTGAAAACAAATAACACACTAACCTCGCTGATTTCACTGACTAAAATTTTTTGCATTAATTAATTCACCACCAATTTTGGTTCATATTAATACTATTTTCGATTTAAGGATATGTTATATGAACGAAATTATGTCTATGTAACGTTTTGACGCAATGTATCCGTATGTAATTGGCATGGCCATCCCTTAAAACAACACATTTTAAATATTGCGAATGCATCTTCAAACATCCAAGTATGCTACAATACGACGAAATCAAAGGCGCTACATGTAAATGTAAACAAATATGACGCATGTAAATTACGTTTGAATTTTTAAACATCCAAGATAATACATTGCTTCAAAACGATATGAAATCTTATATTATTTCTGATGAAGGTAACATCAGTACCGAAACGTTAAATATAACAACATGAGAAATACAGTGTTTTAAAAACCAATTATACCCATAATTGGCAATACTGCCAATATCAATCATATATATATATATATATATATATATATATATATATATATATATATAAAAAGGATTACGAAAAACGTTTCGTTGGGTTATGCGGTCTTAAATCGGCACAATGTTGGTTATGTCTTTATTAATTGTCAATATTTCGTGAGTAATATCTCACATCATCAGGACATCTACAAGTTAAGTAACAATAGGAAAAATCATTTAAAATTAGGTGATAAGTTACTCAAAACGACATTTTAAAAAGGTTGACATCCAATTCTTAGTTAACATACGTATGATAAAATTTTACGTGATATATGTAAACTTGAGTACATTGACATTGAACACTTATATAAGTTGAACATTGTTTGATTACTTGAAAGTGATATAAAACTACGTTGATGAAGTAAAAACTAAATTAAAAATATTACATTGCTTACAGTCTGCACGTGTTTGCTTAATGGTGGAAAACAGCTGTGATATTTTAAGATTAAGTGTAAACTGAGAAAATTTAGGAGTGAAAGTAACTAGATGAAAATTGCGGGATGTTTGAAAAGTGGATTATGGGGTAAACATTTTGTGTGAATGTTGTAAATTAAGTATGTTTGTGGGAATTATGCTGAGGTTATTGATGTCATGTTTAGAGTTGATGCTATGTTTATTTTCATTAATGTAACACATTTCAAGAAAGGTCTTTACATCAGTCCATGCTATATTATGTTTAGTAGATTTAACGTGTGTAGCTAATGCACAAGCATTAGGTTTTCTACTAATATCGCTTTTGTGTTGTGTCAAACGACGTTTAAGTTGTTGGCTAGTTTGGCCTATGTAAACACCCTCGCAACCGCTGCATTTAAGTTCATAAATCACATCAGACTTATTATGAGTGTCAGTGGGGTCCTTAACATTTGAAAATAAACTACGAATTGTTTTTAAATTTGACTTAGCTATTGTAATATTTTCACTGGATAAAGATTTAATAACGTGATTTGTGAAATTTTCAATGAAAGGGAAGGATCTATATATTTTTTTAAAATGTCGTTTTGAGTAAGTTATCACCTAATTTTAAATGATTTTTCCTATTGTTACTTAACTTGTAGATGTCCTGATGATGTGAGATATTACTCACGAAATATTGACAATTAATAAAGACATAACCAACATTGTGCCGATTTAAGACCGCGTAACCCAACGAAACGTTTTTCGTAATCCTTTTTACCGTTTTATCTTTAACGAGTCGGTCGTGACTACCTCTCAGCGTAAATTACAGGCATGGGTTTCTACCAAGAAATAGAGAACAATTTTGGCCAAGTAACCAGTAGGAATTTGAAATTATGGGCGAAAATTAACACCAAGTTGGTTCTGGATTTAATGTTGAATATAGTAGAGGTGGATTTGCATTAATTTTTTTAGCAGAATATGCTAAAAATAGCTAAATCAACAGAAGCCCCTCCATGCGCACCAATCATAGTTTTATACCTATCGTAATTGAAAGTATTTCTCCTTCTGCGATAGTAACAGAGGAAACAGAAAAAAATTCCGAATATTTTGATTTCTTGATTTACGCAAAGTGCTCGTAGAGACGCATCCAGTATTAATAGAAAAAGTTTCTTAATTAAATGTCGAAAAACCGGAATCCATCCCAACCATATTACAGACAGCTTGCAGAACCTGCATCATCTCCTAGACAACAACGCGGGAAACAATGGATAACATTTAGAAGCTTTTAATAACAGGTTAAAGATAAAAATCCTATCCTTAGAAATTAAATTCACTTTCAGAAAAATTAGTAATCTCGCCACCGAGCTGAACCGCGTAAAAAACGAGGTTGCTGACGTATTGCCCCACTTAATTTTTAATGAATTTAACCATAGACAAAAAAGTATTTATAGAAATAATTTCAAAAAGAATAAACTTAACCTCATTAATAAACTCAATCATTTAATTTCCAAAAAAAAAAGAATTCAATTGTTATTAAAGATAAGTGGATAAAAAACGTCAGTCAAACTGAGTTACCACCAGATATAAAAACTATTATAGCGTTAGGACCAAAATTTTGCATACCCCCCTCTCCGAAAGACATTAATGTCAAAAAGATTCTAGATGATCTAGAATCCATCATTGAATGTACCTCTGCTTCACAGAGAGACAAACTTAGAGCAACTTTTACCAACATTTTTACTAATTATCTACATAAGAACCACAATTGAACCAACATTGTGCCGATTTAAGACCGCATAACCCAACGAAACGTTTTTCGTAATCCTTTTTACCGTTTTATCTTTAACAAGTCGGTCGGGACTACCTCTCAGCGTATATATATATATATATATATATATATATATATATATATATATATATATATTCCGAAGAGTAGTTGCCGTTGATATATTATATCATAACAAAACAAACATCAAATCTGTTTTTTTGGGGGATTGCGGCAATTAAACGACGAAGTATCGTATGTTCTTTATTTATTTATGAACCAATATTTCGCACCCTATACGGATGCTTCATCAGGATTAAAAAAATTGAACATAAAGTTGAACAACCACCAAACAGTATAAACAAGCAGGATACACATTAAAATTAATTAATTGATAGTATAAAACTTCAACGAAGACAACGGAGCACGTGTACACATTTTACATTATTCACGATTGATGATTGTCAATCGTGAATAATGTAAAATGTGTACACGTGCTCCGTTGTCTTCGTTGAAGTTTTATACTATCAATTAATTAATTTTAATGTGTATCCTGCTTGTTTATACTGTTTGGTGGTTGTTCAACTTTATGTTCAATTTTTTTAATCCTGATGAAGCATCCGTATAGGGTGCGAAATATTGGTTCATAAATAAATAAAGAACATACGATACTTCGTCGTTTAATTGCCGCAATCCCCCAAAAAAACAGATTTGATGTTTGTTTTGTTATGATATATATATATATATATATATATATAAATGTAAGGAACCTCGACCGTACTATAAATTAATCCAGTGTTAATATTGAGGGAAGCGGTCTATTGAGAGCAATTAATAAGACTCCATTAGTAATTATTTCGATATTTCGCAATAACTTTATTGCTTCTTCGGGAAATCTACGATCGTTCGCAAATTAAAAACGGAACATCATTTGTCATAGCATACTTGCATTGCTTAGAGATCATGAAATTAAACCAACATTTGAAAACAGAACAATGCTCCATGATATTACAATGTCAAACGTAAAATTAAACAGCTTTTTTTCACACACACATATTAATATAAACTAAATACAAATTTGTCACGTGTTACAGAAACACACATAATTCCTGATGGTTATAAGTCAGATATAATTTATAAAATACCCTGTCCAGTTTGTGGTAGATGTTACATAGGTCAGACGTCACAGTGGCTGAGATCCAGAATCATCCAACATAGAAGTGAAAAAGTGAAAAAAATCTTGTGCTCTGGCACACATTTTGTGGAAAATTACCATGCTTTTGATTTTTCCAGTGTTTCAATTTTAGAGTCTCAATTGAACTACAAGCACCGGTTGTTTTTAGAAATGTGCCATATCAACAAATATTCAGATGCTATCAATTTTAAATCCGATATAAACAAACTCAGTGGTATTTATTCTTACCTGTTACGATTTGACTTAGCAGAGAATACTGCTTTCATTGATGGTTCCTCTTAGCTCAAGTATCTCGTTAAATGATGATATATTGTGTAACTTCATTTTAATGTCATAATAGTTCTGCGTTTTGGTTTTTTCATTATTTGTAATTTAGGTTGGTACCGACCGATTTATACGAGTTATCGCCGGGCTTTCGAGCTACACCAACCTAACTTTTATGTGTGTTGCTGTAACACAAATTGTATTTAGTTTATATTAATATGTGTGTTAGGAAAAAAAGCTGTTTAATTTTACGTTTGACATTGTAATATCATGGAGCATTGTTCTGTTTTCAAATGTTGGTTTAATTTCATGATCTCTAAGCAATGTAAGTATGCTATGACAAATGATGTTCCGTTTTTAATTTGTGAACGATCGTAGATTTCCCGAAGAAGCAATAAAGTTATTGCGAAATATCGAAATAATTACTAATGGAGTCTTATTAATTGCTCTCAATAGACCGCTTCCCTCAATATTTACACTGGATTTATATATATATATATATATATATATATATATATATATATATATATATATATATATATATATATATATATATATATATATATAATTGTAAATTATATATTTTTCATATATTTCTTGCCAAATTAATTTTAATATTATTTGATTTTTGGTATTTATTTTATACCAGTGTTGGGTTATTTTGGCATTTATGTAGAATAAAATAAAAACTGTTCTGTTTTATGACTTCACTGTTATTTTTATTTTTACGTTTCGACAATAGATTTTTGTCTTCTTCAGAAGTATAACTAAAACAATACAAATCACTACAAATTAGCACTAAACGAAAAACAAACGAACCACATGAGATACATTTACATAATAACTATTGTTTAACAGAAGTCTCAAAAAAAAAAATACAAGTTATGCATAAAATACATGTTAAAATTCTTTGATTTTCCAATAAAATAAATGAAACCATCGTTAAGATTAAAAAAGAAATTTAAACAAAACATTTTGAAACCCGTTTCATGACCAAACTTTAAAAACAAATAATTTTTGAATACAAATTGAAGCGTAAAATTACTTACATTTATGTGTTAGTCTTTCGCGTTGCAAATGTGAAGTGAGTTCATTCAACGTTTTTCGTACAAATCTAAAAAAATTTTTAATAATGCTTCGAAAATCTGTTTTTTGTCTTGTGTGTCGATTTAATATAAAATATTTACTTTTACGAGGTCAACAAATTGTATAGAAATTATGAATTTAATTACTCGATATCATTTAAAACTAATGTACATATTATGTTTATGGATTTTCTTTATACAAATTAAAACATTCTATACTAAAAAATACTAAAAAATACATCAACTAAAAAATACTAAAAAATACATAAACTAAAAGTCGTGGAAAAGCTACATGCCATTGCCGTAAAAAACTATCTTATAAAATTTGGTAATAAATTTTAGCTAAATTATTTATTTCAGCTTTGTCATTTACAGCTGTGGGGTTGTTCTTAATTTGCATCATTTCGTGTATAATGCGTTTTCTTTGTTGATTTTCTTTTTTCAATATACTAGTTTGATTGTAGTTGAAAACATGTCCAGTATTATTTACATGTTTCTTTAATGCTGTTATATTTTTAGCGTATTTGTGACCTTTAATTCTTTCTTCCAACAATTGTTGGGTTTGTCCGATGTAACATTTATTACAGTCCCTACATGGTATTTTATAAATACAGTTTGTTTGTTTTAATGTAGGAATGTTATCTTTAAGCTTAGTGTACATTAAATTTTTTAGATTATTGTCATTTTTGTGTGCAACAGTGAACTCGTACGGTTTTAATATATGTTGAATAGATTCTGATAGTTTGTGGACGTATGGTAAGGTTATGTATTGTGTCGTTGTTGATTTACTATTAGTGGTATTTTGCCCGTTATAATGTTTGTATATTCGTTGTTTAAATATTTTTTGTATTAAGTTGTTTGGGTAGTTATTATTAATGAGTGCTTTTTTTGCTTTTTGTAGTGTATGAATTCGGTATTGTGGATTAGTAAGTTTAATAGCCCTGTCGGCTATAGCAATAATTACATTTTTTTTATGTTGTATGGGTTGTGTAGATAGGTAGTTTGTGTATCGTCCTGTCCATGTTTGTTTAGTGTACCACTTAGTATGAATTTTATTTTGTGTTTTTATAAGTGTCATGTCTAGGAAATTAATTTGTTTGTTTTGTTCTATTTCTATAGTAAATTGAATTTTATTATGGTAACTGTTAAATTTTTGTAAAATTTCGTTTTCAGTGTTTTCGGGAATAGCAGTAATTATATCATCGACATATCGTTTGAAAAATGGTAGGTCGATGTTACAATCATTAATTACTTGTTGTTCCAAATCTTCCATTACTAATTGTGCAACTACGGCAGATATTGGTGCACCCATTGCGAGTCCATCAATTTGTTTATAGTATACGTTGTTAAATAGAAAGTATGTTGAAGTTAATGTTAAATCTATGGCCATGATAAATTCTTTTAAAGGTAGTGTTGTATGATTTTTGATTTGTTTCCAGTTTTTTGTGATTATTTTTTTAATCAGTGGTATAGGAATATTAGTGTACATGGATGTAACATCCAACGAACACATAGTATAATTAGTGGGGATGGTAACATTATCTATAAAATTTTTCATTTCCCATGAGTCCTGAATATGGTATTTAGATTTATATAATATATTTTTAAGTATATCAGCAAGAAATTTGGCGAGTTTTCCCGTGGGTGCTTGTGCAGTAGTTATAATTGGCCTTAGTGGTCTTTGAGGTTACCACTAATAGTAAATCAACAACGACACAATACATAACCTTACCATACGTCCACAAACTATCAGAATCTATTCAACATATATTAAAACCGTACGAGTTCACTGTTGCACACAAAAATGACAATAATCTAAAAAATTTAATGTACACTAAGCTTAAAGATAACATTCCTACATTAAAACAAACAAACTGTATTTATAAAATACCATGTAGGGACTGTAATAAATGTTACATCGGACAAACCCAACAATTGTTTGAAGAAAGAATTAAAGGTCACAAATACGCTAAAAATATAACAGCATTAAAGAAACATGTAAATAATACTGGACATGTTTTCAACTACAATCAAACTAGTATATTGAAAAAAGAAAATCAACAAAGAAAACGCATTATACACGAAATGATGCAAATTAAGAACAACCCCACAGCTGTAAATGACAAAGCTGAAATAAATAATTTAGCTAAAATTTATTACCAAATTTTATAAGATAGTTTTTTACGGCAATGGCATGTAGCTTTTCCACGACTTTTAGTTTATGTATTTTTTAGTATTTTTTAGTTGATGTATTTTTTAGTATTTTTTAGTTGATGTATTTTTTAGTATTTTTTAGTATAGAATGTTTTAATTTGTATAAAGAAAATCCATAAACATAATATGTACATTAGTTTTAAATGATATCGAGTAATTAAATTCATAATTTCTATACAATTTGTTGACCTCGTAAAAGTAAATATTTTATATTAAATCGACACACAAGACAAAAAACAGATTTTCGAAGCATTATTAAAAATTTTTTTAGATTTGTACGAAAAACGTTGAATGAACTCACTTCACATTTGCAACGCGAAAGACTAACACATAAATGTAAGTAATTTTACGCTTCAATTTGTATTCAAAAATTATTTGTTTTTAAAGTTTGGTCATGAAACGGGTTTCAAAATGTTTTGTTTAAATTTCTCTTTTAATCTTAACGATGGTTTCATTTATTTTATTGGAAAATCAAAGAATTTTAACATGTATTTTATGCATAACTTGTATTTTTTTTTTGAGACTTCTGTTAAACAATAGTTATTATGTAAATGTATCTCATGTGGTTCGTTTGTTTTTCGTTTAGTGCTAATTTGTAGTGATTTGAATTGTTTTAGTTATACTTCTGAAGAAGACAAAAATCTATTGTCGAAACGTAAAAATAAAAATAACAGTGAAGTCATAAAACAGAACAGTTTTTATTTTATTCTACATAAATGCCAAAATAACCCAACACTGGTATAAAATAAATACCAAAAATCAAATAATATATATATATATATATATATATATATATATATATATATATATATATATATATAAAGGAAGACTCAAATAAGAGTCGAAACGTTAATGGAAAAAAATCATTAGTTTAATTAATTATTACCAGAAAACCCAATAACCTCCACATACCTAATACAGAAACTGGTAAAGAAAATACAAAACACATACTACAATTTCCAAGGGTGAAAATGGATACCACTGCGAGATATACTTTCCGAACAATGCAAGAAGAATTAGGACACCAACTACATTCTGCAATAAAAAAGTGGAGTAAACTGCAGAAAAGTTTAAATCATCAAAAAAATAGAAGAATATACCTTTTACAATGTAAAAATATGGAATTAGAACCTCCATTTTTAAATTTTAATATTAAGCATATACATTTCAGTGATATGAGGCTGAGGAATGGATTCATAAACAGAGTAAGTCGTTTTAAACGTTCAATAATCAATATGTTGATCACTGACTGCACTAAAAACATCAAAGAATTACTTAAACACACACAGTCACTTGAAGTAATAATTAACCAACATAAAAGCAATAATAAATGTCAAAATTTTATAACCTTTTTGAAAAACAAAACTAATAGAGAATTTATTAATATAAAAAACACACAAATTAAGAAAATCAATAAATTAAAGGAAAACCAAAAAGTTGAAGTAGTAAATGGAAACACACAAAACAAATGGATAGAAAATATCTCAAACACAACAATTCCTTCTCATGTAACAGATATACTAAGTTTAGGTCCGAAATATGCCATAGAATATTCTAATAAAGAGATCCCTATAAATAACATAATTGCTAATATTGAAACAGGAATCCAACACCTACCTGAACTTGATAAAAATGACATAAGGCTTAAAGTAAGTAATTCAATATACAATTACACTAACAAACATATCAAAAGAAACAGTGATATTGCAAAAACACGGACAAAAATTAATAACACAAAACTTTTCATTAAAGCGAACCCTCAAATTATTGTTTTAAAACCTGACAAATCAAACAAAACTGTGATTATGAATACTACTGACTACAACACAAAATTAACAGAACTATTATCAGATCAAACAACTTATAAAGAAATAAAGAAAGACCCCACAAAAAAATTCCAAGATTTAGATAATGATTTAATCAAAAAATGGGAAAAGAATAAAATCATAACATCCGAAATTAGCAATCAACTCAAAATACATAATGCGCAAAGCCCAAAAATATACGGATTACCTAAATTGCACAAACAAGGCATTCCATTAAGGCCGATCGTATCTTCAATACAAAGCCCATTATATAAATTATCCAAATTCTTAGCTAATAGTATTCAAGCAGTAATAGGAAAAAATGAATTTTATATAAAAGATTCATGGAATTTCAAAAAATTTATTGATAAAGTCTCCATACAACCAGAGGAAAAATTGATATCGTTAGATGTAATATCGCTTTATACTAATATACCAACAGAATTAGTGGAATCTATAATAAAGAAAAAATGGACCGAAATAAAAGAACATACACCTCTCCCAATAAATGATTTTATCGAAGCTTTAAACCTAACACTCACTAACACATATTTTCAATATAAAGACAAGTTTTTTGAACAAGTTTATGGTTGCGCAATGGGCTCCCCTATATCGAGTGTTATAGCACAGCTAGTTATGGAAGATTTAGAGTGTACAGTTATAAACAAATTAAATTTTAAATTAAATTTTTTTAAAAGATATGTAGACGACTGTTTAACTGTCATTCCACTAAAATACAAAACTGAACTTATCAACCAATTTAATAATTACCATCCCAAACTTCAATTTACATCTGAAGTTGAAGAAAATAACTATTTAAACTTTCTAGATTTAACTTTATTGAATAAAAATAAAAAAATTCTGACCAAGTGGTACACGAAACCAACTTTTTCGGGTAGATATTCGAATTTTAATTCAATTCAACCTTCGTCACATAAAAACAGTACCATAATAGGAATAGCTGATAGAGCTATAATTTTAACAGATCCATCTTTTAGACCTGAAACAATTCAAAAAGCAAAAGAAATACTAATAGAAAACAATTACCCCATCACATTAATAAATAGAATAAACAACGAATAAACAGATTATAGAATACAAATAAAATCAATAAAACTAAAGAATACAAATATATTTCCATACCCTACGTCAACAAACTATCTGAAAATATCAATAACATAATAAAACCATATAATTTACAATTGGCACACATAAATAAAAATAACCTAAACAACCTATATACTAAATTAAAAACCAATATCCCTAAAAACAAAATGACACATATAGTATATGAAATTCCATGTAACAATTGCAATGGTGTGTACATAGGACAAACTAAGCAATATTTAGAAGAGAGGTTGAAAGGTCACAAATATTCAAAAAATGGTACAGCTTTGAAAAGTCACATAAGAAACACCGGACATAGTTTTAATTTCAACATCGAAGATATTAACATATTAGAAAGAGAAAACAAAGAATTAACAAGAAATGTCCTAGAGATGATTCAGATAAAGAAACATAAAAACGCAATAAATGATAGAACTGATATCCAGAATTTAACATCAATTTATAATTTTATTTAAATATTATACTCACTATTCTAGAAAAACAAACGGGTTGATGTTAATTATGTGGTATTTCAACTCTATCGGTATTATATCTATTCAATGTTTCAGTTTTCAGTTTTCTTTAAAATATTATTTTCGGACATCTATTTTTGGAAATTCATTGGTTACATTGACCATACGCAAAATTACGATTGACCACGTGCAGTTCGATTTATAGGTTAAATGTGTTTTTAATAAATGTGAGTTAATATAATGGATATTTTAATTTTTTTTACAAAATAACAATAATACATGGTACTGTGTATACGACCATTGTTCCTGTTATATGGTTTTGACCATGTAACTCGGAGTTTGATGTTTGTGAAATGCACGAGAGTAATTTCGATTTCGGTAAGTCGCTCTGTTTATGAATTTTACTTTAAGTCTGTTTGTAATTAGATTTCGTATCATTAGAATAAATAATATTTTACACACCAATTTTGTATTGTCGAATGTTTTTATGCACATAATTTGAAATATGTAATCATAATTTAATTTAATTAATTTTCTCTTAATTGTTATAGATATAGGAAAAATAATAAAAAAAATTCTGAGGAAGACTCAAATAAGAGTCGAAACGTTAATGGAAAAAAATCAATAGTTTAATTAATTATTACCAGAAAACCCAATAACCTCCACATACCTAATACAGAAACTGATAAAGAAAATACAAAACACATACTATATATATATATATATATATATATATATATATATATATATATATATATATATATATATCTTGTTCACGCAGCTATGTTCTCCCGCGTGGCTAAGTTGAATGTTCCCACACATATTTTGGGTATTTTGACTGTAGTTACAATGTGGAGGTCGGCCGCTTGTTGTTGACTACAATTGTTTTGTACCTCCAAATTTTGTTCAACTTTTAATTTGGCTATGCCGCCCTGATGAAGACTAATAAGTCAGAAATACGTGTCGGCGATTGCGTGTTTCTGTGCGGGTGTGTGTCCATTGGGATCTTCCTCTATCTAAGTTACCGCGTTAAAACTTTTTTTTCATATATATATATATATATATATATATATATATATATATATATATATATATATATATATATATAATGGTACTTATCTTGTATCATGAGCAGTCAGTCGTTGAATAAAACACTTTTAGCAATATTAAAGTTTATTGCGACACCTTTTTTTGCAATAAGGTGTTTCGGAAACCCTTGTCAAGCAATAAACATTAATATGACAAATGACATTAAATAAAACCTATCGCGGTAACAAGGCCGACTTTCTATTACCCCAGTATTTACTGCAAGAACTAGGGAAAACTTTGTAAAGAACCTAGTTAAGGTATTCGACCAATATTTAATTCACCACAATACAATTTAAAATCACAACGGCAAAATATATATATATATATATATATATATATATATATATAATAAGATAAAAATAAATTAACCCGCAATTGTAATAATAATGATCAAAAAATTGTATTGTAATGAATAAAATATTGGACACTTGGAATTTTGTGACAATATTAATTCAATATTAATAAATCAAAATTAATATTTGAAATTAATATTAAAGCTACAAAACTGTGAAAAGGCTAGCTAAGAGAACTATTAATAAAAATCTACTAGAATGACCAATGTTTAATTCATAATTTTTTTTTGCCGTTGTGATTTTAAATTGTATTGTGGTGAATTAAATGTTGGTCGAATACCCTAACTAGGTTCTTTACAAGGTTTTCCCTAGTTCTTGCAATATTAAAGTTTATTGCGACACCTTCTTTTCACCTTCTGTTTCGGAAACCCTTGTAAAGCAATAAACATTAATATGACAAATGACATTAAATAAAACCCATCGCAGTAACAAGGCCGACTTTTTATATTCCTTGTAAAGAACCCAGTTAGGGTATTCGACCAACATTTAGTTCACTACAATACAATTTAACAACGCAACAACGATAGAAATATATATAATAATATACAGGCTCTCTCAACGATCTGACAAAGTTCCCTTACGGCGTTATGTTTTCGAATTCGAAAAAAGTAAGTATTTGCATGTATAGGCTGTCTCTGGGCTCATATTCTAAAAATATTTTGAGCCAGCATGGGCGGTTCGTCTGCGGGGGGCGACATACACGTTACTTTGTTTAAATGAAACACCATGTATATTTTTACATTTTTGAATTCTATGAAGAATTGTGAATATATCCATATACAATTGTTTGTCAAAACTCAACAGAACTGGTGATTTTCAATTTTTTTAGTGAAATTTTAGATATGCAAAAAAATCATGTAACTGAGAGAGTAGTTGGTGGGAGGGCAATTTTTTATCCAAGGGATCATCAATGTAAGTATTAATGCACTCAAGGATGCCGTTTTGTATGCAGGGTGTTGTCAGTGAATTTTCAATCTCGCGCAATTTTAAGAGGCAAAGTATATATTTTTTCAAATGACACCTACTATCAAATCTACCAACACTCGATTGAAAATCAAATTCTTCGTCGACTGATACTTTTATATTCCGATACCTATCACTTCAGGTTTTCGAGTAATTTCAGAAAAATACTTTATTTTTTCTCAAAATCAATTGCATTACAATTTTCGTAATATTAAACGTAGCCTAGTGTCACTTCAGAACATTGGATAAATCAAAACTACAAATTGCATCGAGCAAGTAAAGGCACTTTAAAAAGTCACAAGTCAAAAGAAACAAGGGCTTCTTATCTAAGGCGGCCCACTTAATGAGAGCCCACTTAACAACTTTAATTCTGACAAAGTTTTCCGAAAGACCTTATTGCAAAAGAAGGTGTCGCAATAAACTTTAATGTTGCTAAAAGTATTTTATTCAACGACTGACTGCTCATGATACAAGATAAGTGTGTGTATATATATATATATATATATGTATATATATATATATATGGTGGTGTGTGGATGCATTCTGAATATATAACTTACTTAAATATCAATCTGACTGCTATATCTATTTAAATTAATATTAATTCAACTTTTTTGTCACCAATCCTAATTATTATTCTTATTTTATATATTTATGGAATACCAAAGCAATATGTGAGATCGACATCAACACAACTCTGGTAAATTGCCATGTGTTATAACATTTACCTAGGTTTCAATGGCTTCCGTGGTTGGACTACATAATAAATATATACAAATCGAAATATATATTGAGTTTCGTGTCTACGCAAGAAGACTTGAAAGTGACGAAATAAACTTGTAAAACACGAATCGTGTATCTCGAGAATGAGAAACATGATGTAAAATATAAATACAAGGTCTATGCTTGTGCAGATTGGATATCCTGAATAAAAGGATGCCGGATATTGTGGTGCAATCGAAAATCGGGCGCAGATATTTCAAACTGATCATACACGTCTCTTCCGATGTGTCCATTAATTCATAATTGGAACTCTCGCTGTGTAAATATGAGTTATAATTGCAAGTACGACCTGACATTTTTTTATGATTTTTTATTAACTGTCCCGTAATAGTTATTATTTAACAGTATAAGTAATTAATTAATAATTGCGCCAGGGTAGGTAAAATGTGAACGAGAATTCGTTGCGAAAAAACAGTATTACTTGCATCGATAAAGAAAATAAGCGTACTTTTACAATGCTGCACATATCTGCGTACATATCTACGTATGGATAATGCAAGAATCAAATATATCTTTAATGCAGAATCAAGGAAGTTTTCCATATATACAAAGAATATATATATATATATATATATATATATATATATATATATATAAACTCAAGTTGAGTGCGATGCAGCGAGGAAGGAATTTAAAAAATTAACATATAAGAAGTCTTTTATATCGAGAGAAATATATATAGAAATTGAAAATGTATGTTGTCAAATGTGGCAGAAAAATGTAAAATTTACATGAAAGGTGGACTAATCATACAGCTCAATGGTGTTAGGGTATCGTCTTTTCAGTGTTCTGTTGTCAGTGGTTCGTTAGGAGTGATTGGCTCGCGCCAAGAAGTTTTGATAGCCACTACATGTACAAGTATTTCAACAACTAAGGTTCTTAGTTATCGCTACTTACGAAGGGTAATAACGCAGAAACAATATTGTCTAGCGATCCACCAGTTAGTCTTCATGGACCTGTTTTAATTAACGTTCACCACACCATTGCGGTGTGCACAAGCCTAGACCTTGCATTCATATTTTACATCATGTTTCACATTCTCGAGATACACGATTCGTGTTTTACAAGTTTATTTCGTCACTTTCAAGTCTTCTTGCGTAGGTGCGAAACTCAATATAGATTTCGATTTGTATATATTTATTATGTAGTCCAACCACGGAAGCCATTGAAATCGGGGTAAATGTTCTAACACATGGCAATTTACTAAAGTTTTATTGATGTCGATGTTTTTCATAAAATAAATAAAAATAAATACTCGGTTAAGAAAAAATTGGTAACAAATTTTGATGATAATTTTATTACATTTGGGTGGCTAGGATTCTTAAAGGATCAAAGCCGAAGCGTTTTATGTTCAATAGTTAAGCGAAAAAACGTTTCAGAATTCACAGAACTCGATCATTTTTACTTTCTTATAATTTATGTTTAAGTAAGTATATTTACGCGTTCTGGGGTCCGCTACATCGATTCTGACTAGTTTCGGAATGATGTCTGTATGTCTGTCTGTCTGTTGGTGTATCTGTTTGTCTGTGCGCGCTCTAGCGTCCAAACTATTGTAGCTAGAACTATGAAACTTAAGATTTGTATATAGGAATGAGAAAAACATTCTATTTTGAAAGCAATCTCTCAACCGGAAGTGATGGTTTACTCTTATCACATTTTCCATACCTCGAAAAAAAAATTTATTCTTACAAAACTTAAATATATTAATGTTGTAAACAACTTTTATTTGAAACATGGAGTACAAGTAAGTATATGAAAGTTCAGTGTGGACGATTGCAGATTTTTTGAAATTCGACAGGATTGTGTCATTCACGAATACGCAACTAGAGTATGTTTATTTAGATTTAAAGGTTAAATTTAAGTAGGAATGTGTGTGGGCTTTATTACGCAATTTACCTCAAAAGAAAAGAATATTATTTGCAGGGCCGGTGGTATAGCCGCCGGGTATAGAATTTAGTACATGTTAAATAAAGTGTCCAGTAAAACACAGTTTTTGATATCGACATTGTCTTTGCCAACGAAGCTGCGAGCAACATAAAAATTGGTGTTAAACATCGGTATTTCAAGTATCAGCTGTGTTTAAATCACTGCTATTATTCAAGAGCAATACTAAACATGTGAACCAAAAATTTGGCAATGGCAGCTGGAAACGGCAATGAAGGCCGTCCATATTTATTGCGATCAATGAAGTAAAAAGGCATATGAAGAACTAGAATTGTCAACCTATTTAGTATTACTTACTATTAGTTGGTTAATTTATTTGCGGCGTCCATTAAATTAATATTGGTCTGATAGTTTGCATGTATGCGTGGCATCATTATAAACAATTAACAACTAAATAGTCTCATCAAGTCTTGACTTGGTAATGATTATAAAAATTAATAATTAATAAGTATAACAATATATGTCTAATCGTTCACATTTATGAGCGGCGCCATTGCAAGCAATGTATAATAAATAAATCTATCCATGATTGTTTGTATTTTTGAGTTTGAATCAAGCTATGTACGTAAAACGGAGTCATTGTAAACAATTAATAATTAAGTCAATATATTTATGATAGTTCTCATTTATATGCGGAGGCATTATATATAATTAATAATTGAATAAATTTACCTGATAGTTCGCATTTTGTACGTTCTGAAACAAGTATGTAATAGTTGTCTTCCACTTACGATTGCCCGCATTAAGTTGTAGTGACATAATTACGGAAAATTAAACCCAAATGTATGATGGACACGGATAACAGTGAACAATGGAAAAGAAAGAGACGCTGAGGTATTTTTTTCTTAAAACAATTTCAAAGCTAGACACTTGCTGTCGAAGAGAGAAAACGATCCACAAGGCATAAATAATATGAAAATGGCAACAATTTCACAATTCCGAACATTAATTGAAATATTCAGGGAATAGTTCAGAATTGTCAAAACGCAATGAACCCATTCTCTCAGCCAATCCTATTGCATAAATGTAAAATAAATTCTTCATTCAGTTTTATTTCTTTGCATTCTCCTACCCAATGATCCCATTCATCCCACCCTTCTCCACCAAAAAATACACCAGCACTGTACTCTTATACTTTTGTATTTGATGTTATACCTCCCATATCTTCTTCTCCTTTTGTCTTTTCTGTTGATAGACCTGCCATTTCGTATATTTTTCGTCTACAATTTTCCCAATTGGATAGTCCTGTTCCCTTGCTCCTCCTTTTCCTTAGCTCCTCTATTACCAGCTTCCAGGGGCGGGCCAGAACTAGTCTCTGTTCTGGCCCGCCCCTCGCTATCATCTCATACCTCACTGCCCTTTTCTCTGCCTCTACACGCAACCTTTCGCTCCCTATCTCCTGCCCAACTATGGAATCTGGGGTTGACCTCTCCAGCTTCGATATCCTTTTTACTTGACCTATTTGTACCCTTTTCAATCTTTTACTTTCTTTCCAACCCTACACTTCCGCCCCGTACATCAGAATGCTCTTTATGCATATATTCCACAACTTGAATGTCTCTTGGAAATCCCCTATCCTCTTCCCCACAGATTTCTCCTGAATTCTTCCTCCGCTAACCTCGCCATTCTGCACGCATGTATCATTTGTCCTTCTCCGCTGTTATTTTTTATATATTATATAAAATGCGAGATAAACAGTAGTAGTAGGCTAGTAGTGGTAGAAATCAAAGATTAAAAGAAATACTAGGTAGAATATAAAATGAAGAATAGTACAAAACTTATAAAATCGCACAAATTAAAGGATAAAATAACAGCTAAAAGTTGCGAAGAAAGAGTAAATAAACAGATACAAAAGCTGAATCGAAAAACTGACGAGCTACGAATTGAACCAATATGGGAAGTATTCAGGAACCAGCGCGGGAAGCGTCAAAGAGACAAAGCAAACAGCATTTTGGACAGCAGACATTAACCAGCAAGTGAAAATTAAAAAGTAGAGTTGAGAAAATATCTAAATAAGAAGACGACGCTTGAGGGATATAAAGAGCAAAAAAGGACGTGAAATTGAACAACGAAAGAGGGTTGATAGTGCCAGTATATAAAAATGTTGCTGTCAAGGACTATAATAATCACATGGGAATAACATTAATGAACACAATAATGAAGATAATGGAAACAAGTACTAGAAAAGCGACTACGAAAACAAGTAGAACCAACATTAATAGAAGTACAGAGTAGAAACGGTAGAAGCACATAATACCGTCTATACGCCTTTAAAGGAATAAGAAGTAGAACACTGGCAAAAAAATACTAAATTGCTGAATTTAGCCTTGCTAGAAGTATCTGACAGAGTACCAAGAACGCAAACATGGGGAAGTGTAAAGAAAGGAACGTAAATAAAAAATTAACAAGAGTAATAAAATGCTTATACAAGGAAGCCGTAAAACCCGTAAGTCCGAAATATTCGTACCACAGTGGGGAAGTTTAAGTCCGCTTCTGTTTATAATCTTCATGTATGAAGTAATGAAGAGCTCGAAATAGAAATCGAAACCGTTGTATATAGGCTATAGATAATTTAACAACTTTGAGATCACAGTTTGTGCAGTTGCGAATGGTATAGCCATTATAGGAAAAGATAAAAGAATGAAAATGAACAAGAGTAAATCAAAAGTTATGGCAGTAGCAGAAGAAATGAAACGGACCCAAATAAAATTAGAGGGTGAAGATATCGAACAGGTCAGAAGTTATCAATATATAGGAACGCTGCTGGATAAAAAGGTAGACACGGGGTAGAGCTGTATAACTTGACTAGAAAAGGCAAACAAAGTGTATTATGCAATGAATAATTCACTTATAAATAAAAAAGGAAAAACGAAGATAACAAAGATGTTAACTAAGAGGTATGAAACTTGGGTGATAACATCAAAGGAAAAAATTAATGCAGCATAATGAAATATTTGAGAAGAGTGAAGGGCGCAACCAGTGGATATTTTTACCAACATTAGGATCCTTTGTCATGTTAAAAAATCACATATTTTCCCGAAATCACTCAAAAAAGTAACAGCAATGTTCTGTGAAGTAAGATGAAATTTTCACTAGCACTTTTCTGTATAATTATGCATATGGTAATATTTTCATATCTTCGATTAACACTACGATATTTCTTGAGGAATTCATTTGCGTCACCGCAATAGATGCTTTTTTGATAAAAATATGTACTGTAGCCGCACGTTCTGACAAAATTTGAGGTCGATTCAAATTAAACCAAACGTTCAATTAAAATTGCTATGAAGAGCATACAGCACATTTTAGACTCAACAGACTTGAAAAAATCAAACAGCTCAACATATTTTTGAAATAGGCCATGCATTGTCTTAAATTAATTAACGATGTACAAAATTATAGAGAATTAGACTGTAAGAAACAAGAAACAAAAATAATGAATTCTGACAATGGACCTTTACCTCAGACCAGCTTATTTGAAGTACTTGATGTATGTTAGATTAATTTTGCACTCACCATGTAAACGTTACATTATATGCTACATTATGTTCTCTACTAGATTTAAAATTATGAATTAAGATACTTCATAATAATAATAATAGTATTATTCCACTGGTGATCTAGTGAAGAACATATTTTCAAAAGTTAGCTAGAAATACTAAATTTAACACCTTTTTAACTGAAGATTAGTTGCTAGCATGAATTGGTTTGATTACGGTAACAAATTAATGTATGTGCTTAGTGTATGTGCTCAATCTCTTATGTGTATCCTTAATTCCATAATATAAACAAATCGTCCCTGGGCAGCTATGATACACAAATATATTTAAAAATGATGTGTTAAACATATATATTCTTTTTATATCTGCGACTCTTTGTAATCGCCAATATGAGTATATGTGCGTAACATTCTACATATGACTTTCTGTACACAGCAATTGCATACGCATAAGTGAAACACAGATTGTGTGACATTGGCCACATATCCTTTGTCAACGTAACCCTCGAAACCAATCTACCCCATATTGACTGCTTTGATTGCCATCTACTGTTATCACAAATATTCCAGCCGTGTTCGAAACTTCTCGAGAATGGCATAGCACATCTATGATTTCACATATTTAAAAATAGACGCAGAAATGGCAGTCGAAGTTAAAGTCGACGTAACATTTTATCCTTTAATTTGATACAGTACGTATGAAAAGCAATTTTTAATCCATTGCTCACCATGTGTAATTTCAGAAACGATAACTTTACCGAAACTTGTAACATTTTTGTAGTTTAGGTAATTAGTTATTTGAAATGATGCGCTTATCAATTGATTTTAATTCAAACTAGAAAATGATTCCATTTTACTTTATAAATATACAAAATTATACTGCGTTGATTCCTGATATTTTGATACAGTAAACGTGTTAATGTCGAGCCGAGGGCTCGCAGTAGCAATATCAATAGTCGCACGATTTTCTTATGAAAATTGTTTTATTTATTTTCGATAAAAGATTAATGTGCTGACAAGTTTAATATTCATGTCAAATATTCGTTCTTAATATCTGGAAAGAGGGTTAGATAGGTACGTAATGTTAAAAAATGCTGTTATATTGAAAATTCCAACGAACTACGATTTCGTTTCGAATTCGAAATCCCCAAGCCGAATATATTTGTTTTACTCGAACGTAAAATAAATATTCAAAACATTTCTTCTGCAATGAGTGATTATATAGTTATTGGGTACGTCAAGAAGCATGACACACTATATTACATTGCATTAATGTTAGTATTTATCAGTCTTATTATTGTATAAAGAAATTGATTTTTCTATTCTGATCGTAGGGGTACATATCTAGGTTGGGAAGTTTCCACAGGTATCACATACATCCCATCGCTAGACAAGAACTACGAGGCATAGATTAATTGGTAATAGATCGTGAAAGCACATTGCAGCTGTGATATGTCACGCCCATTTCCTGGCACTACATATGTTTAATTTTGAAAGCTCACGAGTAGCGACGTTAATTACATTCGTGATATGAGAATTTAATAATCAATCTTACATTCATTTTAATATGATGGTTAAACACCCCTACTTATTGTATGTATCAATTTCATATCATATCAACAATTTTGTATATGGATGCGTCCACTTGTTATATAAAAGTAATACTTGATTTACTGTTATATCTGCTATGAATATGGATATAAATAATCAAGTCTATTTCATTTTTTGAGCACAATATTGTAAACAATAAAAAACAATTAAAAAACGGATTGACGATAAAACATGAATCGTTTGTTATTATTTTAGTTGTAATTATAGGAATTTTGAAAATAACATAAATTATTGCAATTTATTATTTACATACTACTGATTGGTTTAATTCATGGATCTAGCAATGGGATTTATTAATTAGAAAATTATATGACAACTCTAACATTATTATATTATACTTAACTGAATGCATAATAAAACACATATATTCATATACGGAGTAACAATGTACTACTCGTAGTAAATTAATTTAACTACAATATTATGACTCAGAACACCGTGTTATATACCTTGTTGAAGGCAAGCATTGTCAAACTTTAGATTAGGTATTACATGTCTGAAAACAGGATCTAGCTTTAGGAATTGTAATAGTGAACGCAGACGTTAAATTGTGAAGTTAAAATTACTTGAAGAAACAGTCTTCTAAAACGTAATTGGTTTTTAAGAAAGACAATGTTGTCAAATAAATGTCAACTAAGTCATTGCAGTTAATTAAGGTTTTAGGCGATTTAATTAGAAAACTATGCATATTTGGTCTTCATCAAATTGAGTGCATTATGCTTTAACAAAATATTGTTCATATATATACATATATATATATATATATATATATATATATATATATATATATATATATATTGATACGTAGACTCTCGCGGGTGAAATCTGTTCTGCTCTTTTCTCGGGTAATGAACCGCGTTGTAGAATTATCCCTGTAAGGGTTGTTCCGACTTTTCGGCAATGTCACAATTGCCATCTTCAGGTTGGTCTTCTCGGTCTAAGCGATCTAGAAGAACTGACGTTTGAAGTTACTGCTCCGTCTTTATATGCTGTGGTTTCGTTCCGGGTCGATGTGCATGCTTGGTTTCTACTCTGGCTTCGGGTCAGTGGGCCGTGTCGTTCGTGTAGCTCAGTGGGTGGTGATATTTTCTTTTTGTCTGTCACGGACTTGCTATTTGTCCGGCCAGCAAGTGCTGGTCTCCATGTTCTTGGAAGTCTTTGAGCATCATCCCGTTTGTTTATATTTTGTGGCTGCTTTTCTATTTCAATAGCTTCCCGTATTATCCGTGTCGTGAAGTGTGGTATGTTAGCTATGGTTTTCGTGTTCTCAAAATCTATGTTGTGCCCCGTGTCTAATATGTGCTTCACTAGAGATGATGATGTATCCTTTTGTTTCACTGCTCGTATGTGTTCTTTCTTTCGGATATCAATTCTTCTGTTAGACTGCCCAATGTACTTGCTGTCACAGTCTTTGCATGGAATTTCATACACACCTTGTTCCTCCAAGGGAATTTTACTTTTCGGATTCCTCAATAGCGCTTCTATCTTCAGGTGTGGTTTAAATACCGTGTCGATATTTTCCTTGCGCAAGATTCGGCTAATTTTGTCCGTAGTTCCCTTGACATACGGCAAGAATGCTGTTGCTATAGGCTTCCTGTCTGCATCTTCAGTTTTTTTCTGTCTTGGTTTAGTTGCTCTTTGTATTTCTCGTTTGGTGTAGCCATTTGCTTGTAATGCTTGGTATATATTCTTCATTTCTTCGGCCTTGTTGGCGTCGTCTGCAATCCTTTCCGATCTTGTAATGAGCGTCTTTATCACCGAGTGGAGTTGTCCTGGATGGTGGTGTGATTCGGCGTTGAGATATCGGTTGGTGTGGGTCTTCTTTCGGTACACAGTATGGCTCAGGCGATGGTCTTCTGTCTTCGTAAGTAGGACGTCTAGGAACGGCAGCTGATTGTATTCCTCCACTTCCATTGTGAATTTAATTTGGTCGTGTTGTTCATTTAGATGGTTAAGGAAAGTAGCTAGTTCTGTTCTTTCGTGTGACATTATTACGAAAGTATCGTCAACATATCTTAGCCATACATCAGGTTTGAGTTTCGCAGTATGCAATGCTGTGGTTTCCAGGTGATCCATGAATAAATTTGCAATTACTGGTGACAGCGGTGATCCCATTGGTGCTCCTTGCATCTGTTTGTACCGTTGGTCTTCATACATGAAATAAGTATTCTTCAAACAGTGTTCTGCTAAATCCATTATATGTTTAGCTGGTTTGTGCTTCTGTTTGATTATCTCTATGGCTTCTTTGACCGGTATTTGAGTGACACGACGTCAAAACTTACTAACAGTTGGTCTGGCCGTACTACCTGGTTCTTCAACAGTTCAATCAAATGATCTGCATTTTTTACATATGATTTTGATTGTTCAGCGTACGGTTGGAGTTGTTCTGCAAGATATCTTGCTAGTGGTTGAGTTGGTGATCCTCTGGAACTCACATTTGGTCGTAATGGTACATCCTGCTTGTGGATTTTGGGTAGTCTGTATAGTTTCGGGCATCTTGATGCTTTTTCTCTTGGTATGAGTAGCTTCTTCGTCTCTGGGTCGATAGGTGATGCTGCAATTTTGTCCTTGGTGGTCTTCTCTAAATATGTTGTAGGATCTGTTGGTGTCGGTTTATATGCAGGATCGTCTAATATAGTCTTCATTTTCCTCTTGTATTCGTCGGTATTCATGACGACCGTAGCGTTGCCTTTGTCAGCCCGAAGAATGATGATGTCTTTGTTTCCTCGTAGAGTTTTTAAGGCAAGATATTCCTCGCTTGTGATGTTTCTTTTTGGAGGTGTGCTGTACCGTAGGACTCGTGATACCTCTTGACGAATTATCTCAGCTGTGTCCTTGCTCAGTTTTTGTGAGGCTGCTTCCACATTGCTAATAATTTCTTCCACCGGAATCTGATGTGGCGCTACCGCAAAATTGAAACCTTTGGCTAAAATGTTCCTGGAAACTTCATCCAGACGGAACAACCCTTACAGGGATAATTCTACAACGCGGTTCATTACCCGAGAAAAGAGCAGAACATATATATATATATATATATATATATATATATATATATATATATGTACACATATACATATAACATAGATATATATATATATATATATATATATATGTTGTTGAAGATTTTTTTATTCATTTTTTTGACCTTTGCCAAATTTATATTCATAACTTTTATGTTTTGTTGAAAAATATATATGGATTTTTTTTTGGTTTTATATGGCTTTGTTTTAAAAAATCACGAGTGATAATTCACAATTTTATTTGATCATTATCATTGTGGTTATACGTTTCGACAATTTATAATGTCTTCATCAGTATTTTATATGTGTATTGCACGAGGTGAACTGATCATAAGCCAATTGCCTTTTGATTTTTTTAAAACAAAGCCCTCTAAAACCCAAAAAAATATATATATCCATATATATTTTTCAACAAAACATAAAAATTATCCATATATATATATATATATATATATATATATATATATATATATATATATACATGAAAGATGGTCTAATCTTACACCTCAATGGTGTAGTGAACATTAATTAAAACAGGTCCATGAAGACTAACTGGTGGATCGCTAGACAATATTGTTTCTGGGTTATTACCCTTCGTCAGTAGCGATTACCAAGAACCTTAGTTGTTGAAATACCTTTACATGTAGTGGCCATCAAAACTTCTTGGCGCGAGCCAATCACTCCTAACGAACCACTGACAACAGAACACTGACAAGACGATACCTTGTCTAACACCTTGCGGCGAGTAAACAAGACGAATGTCAAATGTCCAGTGTTAACATATAAAAGGATTGCTGCAATTAAGTTCAAAAACAATTCAAATTGAAAATGCGTCTTGTCAAATTTGACAGAAAAATGTAAAATTTACATGAAAGATGCATTTTCAATATATGTACAGGGTGTCCCAACGATCTGACAAAGTTCCCTTACGGCGTTATGTTTGCGAATTCGAAAAAAGTAAGTATCTACATGTTTAGACGGTCCCTAGGTTCATATTCTAAAAATATTTTGAGCCGACATGGGCGGTTCGTCAGCGGGGGGCGACATAAATTTTACTTTGTTTAAATGGAACACCCTGTATATTTTATCATTTTTGAATTCTATGAAGAATTGTGAATACATCCATGTACAACTTGTTTGTCAAAACTCAACAGAACAATTTTTTTAGTGAAATTTTAGATATGCAGACTATCTTTCAAAAAATCATCTAACTGAGAGGATAGTTGGTGGGAGGGTAATTTTTTATCCGTGGACTAAGGGATCATCAATGTGAGTATTAATGCACCCAAGGATCCCCTTTTGTATACAGGGTGTTGTCAGTGTATTTTCAATCTCGCGCAACTTTAAGGAGCAAAATATCATTTTTTTCAAATGACACCTACTATCAAATTTACCAACACTCGATTCAAAATCAAATTCTGCGTCGATTTATGCTACATATTCCTATACCTATCACTTTTTGTTTTCGAGTAATTTCAGTAAAATACTTTATTTGGTCACAAAATCAATCGCATTACAATTTTCGTAATATTAAACATAGTAGCCTAGTGTCACTTTAACGTTCTTATGACAGTGACAGTCTTTATCAATAAATTTAATAGACGCCTTAGTTAATTATTAGTTAAGTTATTGTCCCAAGCTTGTTTTTGAATGATGAATTTTTCAAAGGAAGAAATGGTAAATATGATTTACACAGTGGGTGAAGCAGACAAGAATTGCCTTTTAGCAATGAGGCTCTATACGCAGAAGTACCCTGATTTAAGACAACCAAATGTTAGATGTCTGCAGAAGCTAGTTGATCGCTTCGAACGCACCGGGAACGTGGCATACGAGAGTAGGAGGGTGATTAATCGTCCTATTATTAACGAGAACAATGACTTAAACGTTTTATTGGAACTCCAAGAGAACCCACATGGAAGTGTGCGGACAATCAGTTCAAATTTGAATCTAAGCAGATCTTCAGTACATCGGATAATTCAAAACCACAAATTCCACCCATACCATCTAGAATTGCATCAAGCATTGAACGGGAACGATTTCGATAATCGAATTAATTTTGCCAATTTAATGATGGAACGTGTCGAGGAAGATCCGGCATTTATCAATAATATTCTTTTTACGGATGAGGCAACGTTTCGCAGCAATGGTGTGGTAAACAGGCATAATGTCCATTATTATGCCACCGAAAACCCTCATTGGGTGAGACAAGTGGATCACCAACACCAGTGGTCTCTTAATCTTTGGGGCGGATTATTGGGTAACTATGTAATCGGTCCCTATTTTTTTGAAAACCATCTTACTGGTACCGATTATTACCGGTTTTTGCGAAATGTACTGCATACTTTATTGGAAGATGTGGATTTGCAAACGTTGCGCGATATGTGGTTCCAACAGGACGGAGCTCCACCTCATTTCCATAGAAGGGTAAGACGATATTTAGATCGTTGGATGCCAAACAGATGGATTGGGAGAGGTGGTCCAGTGTTGTGGCCTGCCCGATCACCTGATCTGACCCCGTGCGACTATTTTCTCTGGGGTTTTATAAAATCTCAAGTCTACCTTGAGGCTCCTACCATAAGAGAAAATATGAAAGTTAGGATTCAAGAATGTTTTAATAATATTACTCCTGAAGTCTTACAACGTGTCAGAACTAGTTTTAGACATCGACTGGATATTTGTGTTCAACAAAATGGAAACATATTTGAACACCTTTTGTAAAATAAACTTTGTTTTTTGTATATAAATGTTATTTTATCGTTTTTTACATTTAATTATTACTTGTCATTTGTCAGAATTAAAGTTGGTTTTGCCTGTATAGAGTACATTTCATTATTTTTAGCAACAATCAGCTCACTCGATGGTAAGTGGGCTCTGATGAAGTGGGCCGCCTTAGCTAAGAAGCCCTTGTTGCTTTAAATTAATTAATTTGATGTGACTTTTTAAAATGACTTTAATTGCTCGATGCAATTTGTAGTTTTGTGTTATCCAATTTACTGAAGTGACACTAGACTATTATGTTTAATATTACGAAAATTGTAATGCGATTGATTTTGAGACCAAATAAATATTTTACTAAAATTACTCGAAAACCTGAAGTGATAGGTATAGGAATATGTAGCATCAGTCGACGCAGAATATGATTTTGAATCGAGTGTTGGTAAATTTGATAGTAGGTGTCATTTGAAAAAAATGATATTTTGCCCCTTAAAGTTGCGCGAGATTGAAAATACACTGACAACACCCTGTATACAAAAGGGGATCCTTGGGTGCATTAATACTCACATTGATGATCCCTTAGTTCACGGATAAAAAATTACCCTCCCACCAACTATCCTCTCAGTTAGATGATTTTTGCAGCATAGTCTGCATATCTAAAATTTCACTAAAAAAATTGAAAATCACCAGTTCTGTTGAGTTTTGACAAACAAGTTGTACATGGATGTATTCACAATTCTTCATAGAATTCAAAAATGTTGAAATATACAGGGTGTTCCATTTGAACAAAGTAAAATTTATGTCGCCCCCCGCTGACAAACCGCCCATGTCGGCTCAAAATATTTTTAGAATATGAACCTAGAGACCGTCTAATCATGTAGATACTTACTTTTTTCGAATTCGCAAACATAACGCCGTAAGGGAACTTTGTCAGATCGTTGGGACACCATATATATATATATATGTATATATATATATATATATATATATATATATATATATATATATATATATATATATATATATTATTCAATGCGTTGAGTTCGTTGAACTTTCTGCCAATTTTTGTCGAAGTATGATTGATTTTGGCAGTATTGCCAATTGTGGGTATAATTGGTTATTAAAAAAACTGTATTTCTTATGCTGTTATATTTAACGTTTCGGTACTGCTGTTACCTTCATCAGAAATAATATAAGATTTGATATCGTTTTGAAGAATTGTACTAAACTTGGATGTTTAAAAAATTCAAACGTAATTTACATACGTCATATTTGTTTACATTTACATGTAGCGCCTTTGATTTCGTGGTATTGTAGCATACTTGGATGTTTGAAGATTCATTTGCAATATTTAAAATGTGTTATTTTAGGAGAGATGGCCATGTCAATTACATTAGAATACATTGCGTCAAAACGTTACATAGACATAATTCCGTTCGTAAAACTTGGATTATGGTGTGTTATGGTAATACGTATCCTTAAATCGAAAATAGTATTAATATGAAGCAAAATTGCTGGTGAATTAATTAATGTAAAACAATTTTTTTTCTTCTTTTTTTGAGATCGGTGAAATCAGTGAGGTTAGTGTGCTTTGTGTTTGCAATTAAATGATTTGGTAATATATTTGTGATAGATTCTTTATATTAATTTTGTCATTGATTGCCTTGGGTTCTTTGATTATTTGTATCATTTCGTGCAGAAGTCTTTGGTGGTATTTGATTTCTTTTTTCAGGATTGTTATGTTATCGAATATTTGTGCCCTTTTACTCTTTCTTCAATTAATTGCATGGTTTGCCCTATGTAACAACTATCGCAGTTTTTGCATGGTATTCTATAGATACAATTAGATTGCTTGTTTAGTGGTAGGGTGTCTTTTAATTTTGTATATATATATATATATATATATATATATATATATATATATATATATATATATATATATATATATATATATACTATACAATTGTCTTCTTTAAATGCAAAGCAACCTCCAAAGGCAAAATAAAAGCCAAAAATCAAGAAGTCACTTTAGGGATTTTTTTATCGAAAAATTTTACTAGTAATAATTGTTCAGAATTATCACAGCCTTAAGCAAACATAGTAATACAACAAAACATGAATTTGAGTTTACAAACGCTAAAGTTCTTAAAAAAGAAACAAACACCAATAAGATCCGTCAATGAAATTATCAAAATTAAACAAAACTCAAATTGCGTGAACTATAGATCAGATAACAACACTTTATATTATTATATTATCCATATACTTCAACATAATTAAGCCAATAAACTAAAATTAATAAATACAATTGTCATCTACAACTTAAATATGACAATAATGCCATCTGTATGCACCGCGAGATATCTGACCGAATCGATCAGCAAGCGAAGTAGAAAGCCACTTAGGGCCGCCGTAGACTAGCGATTAAACAGTCGGCCGATAGTTTAGTCGGATCGGGCTGGAGCGCGCACACTACGCCGACTAAACTATTTGGTTGCACGAGGGCGCGCACACTGTCCGATAGTTGCCCGATAGTCTGCGGCTGAATACATCGCGAAGCACAGTTCTTGAGCGAAACGTGTTATAATAACTGCACACATCAAAAAGAAATGTTATCTAGAAAAGTTATAATATTATATATTATATTAAATAGACGAAAGAAATTAATGAAAAAAAGAATTCGGAAGTTTAACATGTGTTTCATTTAAATTTTAATGATTCTAATTCTATATATTAGTTGACTGAACTTGTACATATGAAGTTTCCATTGATTGTTTCTTTTAAAATGTTTGGCGTTGCAAATGTCTGTAATGATCGTTGCTAATAAATTATTATTATTCAATTGTCTATTATAAACGACAAATGTACGCACGCGCACTTCTTATCAGACCCGGTCGGCCGACTAAATAGTTGTATAGTGTGCGCTCTCGTATTGAACGCCATGCACTTCAAGCGATCGGCCGATAGTTGGCAGACTTTAAAGTTGGATGGGAATCGCACTGCCCATCAAACTTTTTAATCGGCCGATTTAAAATCGCATAGTGTACGCGCTCTAAGGGCCTCCGTAGACTACCGATTAAACAGTCGGCCGATAGTTTAGTCGGTGGCTGAATTACACGTGGCCTTATGGGAGCGCGTACACTATGCGATTTTAAATCGGCCGATTAAAAAGTTTGATGGGCAGTGCGATTCCCATCCAACTTTAAAGTCTGCCAACTATCGGCCGATCGCTTGAAGTGCATGGCGTTCAATACGAGAGCGCACACTATACAACTATTTAGTCGGCCGACCGGGTCTGATAAGAAGTGCGCGTGCGTACATTTGTCGTTTATAAAAGACAATTGAATAATAATAATTTATTAGCAACGATCATTACAGACATTTGCAACGCCAAACATTTTAAAAGAAACAATCAATGGAAACTTCATATGTACAAGTTCAGTCAACTAATATATAGAATTAGAATCATTAAAATTTAAATGAAACACATGTTAAACTTCCGAATTCTTTTTTTCATTAATTTCTTTCGTCTATTTAATATAATATATAATATTATAACTTTTCTAGATAACATTTCTTTTTGATGTGTGCAGTTATTATAACACGTTTCGCCCAAGAACTGTGCTTCGCGATGTATTCAGCCGCAGACTATCGGGCAACTATCGGACAGTGTGCGCGCCCTCGTGCAACCAAATAGTTTAGTCGGCGTAGTGTGCGCGCTCCAGCCCGATCCGACTAAACTATCGGCCGACTGTTTAATCGCTAGTCTACGGCGGCCCTTTAATCTACCGTTCCAAAAAAAAACCTTATTGTAAAACGCACGTCGTTGATCAGAATTTTAAAGCGAGTTTTATTTATTTGTAGTTTTTTATTGTGACATTGTAGTGTGGCGTATGAAACGATGTAAATTTAAATGTGAAACAGTGATTTGTGAAAGGAAAAAAAAAAAAACAATTAATTCCATACACTTTTGCGACATACGTACAAACTACTAGTAAAAATATTAAACATAATTTTGTGAAGCGACAGAAATTTTAGCAAGGTGTTTCTTTTTTTGAGGTTTTTCCAATTACAGCGGTAAAAATAACATCTAAATCCTCATTGAAAGAGCTGATCCATATGCAACACAATATACAACACATTTATCTCCAATGAAACAATTAATTAAGGAAACGAGCACTACCACAAACCATTATACACGATATTCAAATTGTAACCATCAGTTCTAATATTTATGTTGTTCGGCTCACAATTGATGTAAATTTTTTCCAATATTAGACGCTTTGATAGATTCTGTTCGGTATCTAAAATTTTCACATTATCCCAATCAAAATTATGGTTTAAGTTAAAGTGATGTATCGCGAGTGCAGTTTTTTGTTTTTTGTCACGATATTTCTCAAAACAGTCTTGTTTGTGATTTTGTAGCCGCCTTTTCAAATACTGTTTAGTTTGACCAATATAGATTCCACTACAGTCTTTGCAGTTTATTTTGTAAATTATATTTGATCTAAATGGTGTAGGAGTTTTGTCTTTTATTTTTGTGAACAGTGATTCCAACATTTTAGTGTTATATGTGACTAAATTACAATTTTCATACTTTAGCATTCTTTTTAATGAGTTTTTAAGTCCCCTAATATATGGTACTCTAAAGTATCTTTTCGTGTCAGTTGTCTGCGTGGTCGTATGTACGGTGAGGTTTTCCCTATCTGTGTGACTATATAGAATATTATTTATAAAATTTATGGGATACCCATTTTGTCTTAACAGTTCTGTTATGTTTTTAAGATTCTTCTTATGAAATATTTTGTTGCTCAATTTGAGTATTCTGTTTTTTAATTCTAAAATAACGTTCTTCTTTAATTTGAAATCATGTTGAGAGTGAAAATTTAATATTCTATCCGAGCTAGTACTTTTTCGATACCAATCGGTTATTAAACTGCCATCCTCTTGTCTTACTATTGTCGTGTCCAAGAAGTTAATCCTATTTTCGTTTTCCACTTCTAAAGTAAATTGTAAATGCTGGTTGTATTTATTGAAATCGTCTAAAATTGTTTGAGTTTTATTCGATGGAACAGCTGTTAATATGTCGTCTACGTAACAAAACAAGAAGGGTACATCAAACGGCAAGTCCTTAAGGGTATCTGTTATTAATTTATTCATTGCCATACATATATATATATACATATATATATATATATATATATATATATATATATATATATATACATATATATATATATATATATATATATATATATATATATATATATATGGACCTGTTTTAATTAATGTTCACTACACCATTGAGGTGTAAGATTAGACCATCTTTCGTGTAAATTTTACATTTTGCTGTCATATTTGACAAGACACATTTTCAATTTGAATTGTTTTTGAACTTAATTGCAGCAATCCTTTTATATGTTGACACTGGACATTTGACAGTCGTCTTGTTTACTCGCCGCGAGGTGTTAGACAAGGTATCGTCTTGTCAGTGTTCTATTGTCAGTGGTTCATTAGGAGTGATTGGCTCGCGCCAAGAAGTTTTGATGGCCACTACGTGTAAAGGTATTTCAACAACTAAGGTTCTTGGTAATCGCTACTGACGAAGGGTAATAACCCAGAAACAATATTGTCTAGCGATCCACCAGTTAGTCTTCATGGACCTGTTTTAATTAATGTTCACTACACCATTGAGGTGTAAGATTAGACCATCTTTCGTGTAAATTTTACATTTTTCTGTCATATTTGACAAGACACATTTTCAATTTCAATATATATATATATATATATATATATATATATATATATATATATATATAATTATTGTACAAATTCTCGACTGTAAATCACTTAAAATGGTACTTATCTTGTATCATGAGCAGTCAGTCGTTGAATAAAACACTTTTAGCAATATTAAAGTTTATTGCGACACCTTTTTTTTGCAATAAGGTGTTTCGGAAACCCTTGTCAAGCAATAAACATTAATATGACAAATGACATTAAATAAAACCTATCGCGGTAACAAAGCCGACTTTCTATTACCCCAGTATTTACTGCAAGAACTAGGGAAAACCTTGTAAAAACCTAGTTAGGGTTTTATTTAATGTCATTTGTCATATTAATGTTTATTGCTTGACAAGGGTTTCCGAAACACCTTATTGCAAAAAAAGGTGTCGCAATAAACTTTAATATTGCTAAAAGTGTTTTATTCAACGACTGACTGCTCATGATACAAGATAAGTATATATATATATATATATATATATAATTGACAAATCCGTTGTATAACAATTGTCAGAACTGTTCTTCTAAGTCAGCAAGACCTAGAAGGGCCTCCTGAGGATGGAAGATGGGATGCCGAAACGTCGAAACGACCCTTCGGGGAACATTTCCACAACGCGGTTCACAACCCGAGAACCAAGAAAGCACAGATTTCAGCCGCGAGAACTTACTCACCAACATATATATAATACCTGCATATGAAAATTGTCAAAATGAAATGAAAATAAAATTTGGGCGCAATTGGTTAATATGAGGATGTTGGGATTATTTCTGAGAAACCTGGTGCAAGACCTCTGAGTTGTTCCAAGATCCTCAGCTCAACTGTGAGACGTTTTGTATATGAAGTCAGTAATACAACAAGTGATTTCAGCCCTAAATAAATCTCGTTTACTCGACTCTACGCTGCTGAGGAGGTCTTCTACTTCAGCTAATAATTTGTACATTGAGATATCCTTAATGTGTACACGTAAAGAAAATTTGGGGCTCAAAGCATAGCAATAATAACAAACTGTATCAATAAATTTTATTTGCGGCTTGTTGAGAAAATAAAGAAAATTAATAACAAAATGTATGAACAAATTTTATTTGCTTGTGGCGCAAATAAAGACAATTAATTACAATATAGATCAATAAATTTTTTTGCGACTTATTGAGTAAATAAAGAAATAATATCAAATTGTATCAACAAATTTTATTTGCGACTTGTTGAGCAAATTAAGTCAAATATTGACGCGAATGATAAGGTAATGATAAGGACGGACCGGTTTAGGAATCGGAGTCGTTGAGCATTCCTTGCCCATAACAAATAATCGTCGTTCGATGTTATCTTCTGCAATTTTCTTACTAGAAATTTGTTTTTACATTCAAATTATTTTTGTTTATTGTAGCCTTATAGGCGCTGATAAGGCCTCAATAAACGAGGCGAAACGTTAGCCAGAAAACATTAAAGTGATTTCTATTCCTAATCGTTCTGTTTTTTATACAGTAAAAAAACTTCGTAACCAAATATATATATATAAGAAAAACTAGTGCCATTTGTATTTGAATTCACGCTAAGCTGAGAATGAACTTTTTAAAAACGCACCTTCGTTTTTCATTAAGTTAATGCGCGAATCGGCGAATAAATGAATCTGAATCCATAGACGTATAAGTAAATTATTTACATTATAATTATATTATAATCTCAAATATTGAAAGATAACAGACCATTCAATTTTTATTTGCACTGGGTTAACGGTCTCAGGGCACCTATTATTAACATAAGCCAATTGCCAATGTGCTCATCTGTGTTTATAAGTGGCACACCTAGAATTTTCATACGAAAGATCCTCAAACTCACAAAACAAACGATCTTTGTGATAGCATATAATGGATCCAGAAAATTGACACTACAATTAAGGATTCCGAGACATTTGAAATTCTCTATGTTTTCTTGCATTCGGTCGTGATACATTTCAAAAAAATCCGCGGTGGTCCGCACGAAACTTACTTATACTCAGTTATACTACGTTTTTCGAAAAAACTTTTCGAATGAAAGTTGTTTAAAATATCAATATCTATAATTTATGTAAGAATATTTTTTTCCGTAACGTGTACCGTTTTCGAGATATGGAAAACGGTGATAAGAGTAAACCATCACTTCCGGTTGAGAGATTGCGTTCAAAATAGGACGTTTTCCTCCTTGCTCCATACAAATGTTAAGTTTAAAGTTTCAGAGCTCTAGCTATAATCGTATGGACGCTAGAGTGCGCACAGACACTTTTATGCTGTTAGCGGCGCGCGATCCCAATATTATAAAATCCGCGGTCGTCCACACGAAACTTACTTATACGTTTTTCGAAAAAACTTTTCAAGTGAAAGTTGTTTAAAATATCAATATCTATAATTTATGTAAGAATATTTTTTTCCGTAACGTGTACCGTTTTCGAGATATAGAAAAAGGTGATAAGAGTAAACCATCACTTCCGGTTGAGTGATTGCCTTCAAAATAGGACGTTTTCCTCCTTGCTACATACAAATGTTAAATTCAAAGTTTCAGAGCTCTAGCTATAATCGTTTGGACGCTAGAGCGCGCACAGACACACAGACACACACACACAGACACACACACACACAGACACACAGACGTCATTCCGAAAATAGTCAGAAACGATTCAGGGAACCTCAAAACGCGTATATCCGTTAAAATCTCGAGGTCGAAATTTTTCATGATTCCTATACTTACTTATACATAAAGTATAAGTAAGTAAAAATCCGCGGTGGTCCGCACGAAACTTACTTATACTTAGTTATACTACGTTTTTCGAAAAAACTTTTCAAGTGAAAGTTCTTTGAAATATCAATATCTATAATTTATGTAAGAATATTTTTTTCCGTACCGTGTACCGCTTTCGAGATATGGAAAAGGTGATAAGAGTAAACCATCACTTCCGGTTGAGTGATTGCGTTCAAAATAGGACGTTTTCCTCCTTGCTATATACAAATGCTAAATTTAAAGTTTCAGAGCTCTCGCTATAATCGTTTGGACGCTAGAGCGCGCACAGACACACAGACACACACACACACAGACACACACACACACAGACACACAGACGTCATTCCGAAAATAGTCAGAAACGATTCAGGGGACCTCAAAACGCGTATATCCGTTGAAATCTCGAGGTCGAAATTTTTCATGATTACTATACTTACTTATACATAAAGTATAAGTAAGTAAAAATCCGCGGTGGTCCGCACGAAACTTACTTATACTTGGTTATACTACGTTTTTCGAAAAAACTTTTCAAGTGAAAGTTGGTTAAAATATCAATATCTATAATTTATGTAAGAATATTTTTTCCGTAACGTGTACCGTTTTCGAGATATGGAAAAATGTGATAAGAGTAAACCATCACTTCCGGTTGAGTGATTGCGTTCAAAATAGGACGTTTTCCTCCTTGCTACATACAAATGTTAAATTTAAAGTTTCAGAGCTCTAGCTATAATCGTTTGGACGCTAGAGCGCGCACAGACACACAGACACACAGACACACACACACACAATTAATTGCAATTTATTTTGCTAGACCTTCTATCTGCAGGTTAATTTTCAAATATTAAATTTAATCAATTTTATAATAGATTCTTTTGGTTAATACGGCTACATACGGGGCACAGTCTGTTGATTGAAGTCAGATTAGTAAATAGTTCCTTTGGCGATAGCAAATCATAATCTGGCAAAATGTGTTCGACAATGACAATGGGGATAATTAACTAACTGCAGCTTTCATCTATTGCTATTGCTTAAGTATCAAAATGTTTAAAATGTCTGGGGTATCTCGCTATAAAGAGGCAATGCTGCGCAAAAGTGTCTCTCACCAAATATATTGAGATAAAAAAAAATATTTAAAGGCGACCTATTTTTAACACAGTTCTGTGTAGAACACCTCCTAAGATTTGTAATAAAGGCGTAAATTCAAACGAAACTTTTGTAGCAAACAACTGTATGCATGTAAACAAAAGTAGTGGTTATGAAGTTTCAAGTTTCCAGTTCACAACTGCATCTCTTTGTTACAAGTGCGTCCTATTTTCTGATATTCAACATTCGTTCCAATACGAATGATTTCCAGGTCAGTTCAAAATCGAAAGTTCCAAATAACTCAGCAAAAATTGATTTACAAGCGCAATAATACTAATATTTAATGGATCTCGTGAAAGTGCTGTGCTTGCAAAAAGATCATTTATTTGTTCTGCAAATATATTTGCTACATCTTTTTACTTACTTATACTTTATGTATAAGTAAGTATAGGAATCATGAAAAATTTCGACCTCGAGATTTTAACGGATATACGCGTTTTGAGGTCCCCTGAATCGTTTCTGACTATTTTCGGAATGACGTCTGTGTGTCTGTGTGTGTGTGTGTGTGTGTGTGTGTGTGTGTCTGTGTGTCTGTGTGTCTGTGCGCGCTCTAGCGGCCATACGATTATAGCTAGAGCTCTGAAACTTTAAACTTAACATTTGTATGTAGCAAGGAGGAAAACGTCCTATTTTGAACGCAATCGCTCAACCGGAAGTGATGGTTTACTCTTATCACCTTTTTCCGTATCTCGAAAACGGTACACGTTACGGAGAAAAATATTCTTACATAAATTATAGATATTAATATTTTAAACAACTTTCATTTGAAAGGTTTTTTCTAAAAACGTAGTATAACTGAGCATAAGTAAGTTTCGTGCGGACCACCGCGGATTTTATAATATTGCGATCGGGCGGCTAAACATACTTGTGGCGGTGCGTGTTCCAGCGCCTGTGTGTCTGTGCGCGCTCTAGCGTCCATACGATTATAGCTAGAGCTCTGAAACTTTAAATTTAACATTTGTATGTAGCAAGGAGGAAAACGTCCTATTTTGAACGCAATAGCTCAACCGGAAGTGATCGTTTACTCTTATCACCATTTTCATTATCTCGAAAACGGTACGAGCTATCAAAAAATGTTGGTATATAAGTTAAAGAGATTGAAATTATAAACAACTTTAATTTGAAAAGTTTTTTCGAAAACCGGAGTATAACTAAGTATAAGTAAGTTTCGTGCGGACCACCGCGGATTTTTACTTACTTATACTTTATGTATAAGTAAGTATAGGAATCATGAAAAATTTCGACCTCGAGATTTCAACGGATATACGCGTTTTGAGGTCCCCTGAATCGTTTCTGACTATTTTGGGAATGACGTCTGTGTGTCTGTGTGTGTGTCTGTGTGTGTGTGTGTCTGTGTGTCTGTGCGCGCTCTAGCGTCCAAACGATTAAAGCTAGAGCTCTGAAACTTTAAACTTAACATTTGTATGTAGCAAGGAGGAAAACGTCCTATTTTGGACGCAATCTCTCAACCGGAAGTGATGGTTTACTCTTATCACTTTTTTCCATATCTCGAAAACCGTTCACGTTACGGAAAAAAATATTCTTACATAAATTATAGATATTGATATTTTAAACAACTTTCATTTGAAAAGTTTTTTTGAAAAATGTAGTATAAGTAAGTATAAGTAAGTTTCGTGCGGACGACCGCGGATTTTTTCTATTGACATCGCGCGCCGATAACAGCATAAAAGTGTCTGTGCGCGCTCTAGCGTCCATACGATTATAGCTAGAGCTCTGAAACTTTAAATTTAACATTTGTACGTAGCAAGCAGGAAAACGTCCTATTTTTAACGCAATAGCTCAACCGGAAGTGATCGTTTACTCTTATCACCATTTTCATTATCTCGAAAACGGAACGAGCTATCAAAAAAATGTTCGTATAAAAGTTAAAGAGATTGAAATTATAACCAACTTTCATTTGAAAAGTTTTTTCGAAAAACGTAGTATAACTAAGTATAAGTAAGTTTCGTGCGGACCACCGCGGATTTTATAATATTGGGATCGCGCGCCGCTAACAGCATAAAAGTGTCTGTGCGCGCTCTAGCGTCCATACGATTATAGCTAGAGCTCTGAAACTTTAAATTTCAGATTTTTATGTAGCAAGGAGGAAAACGTCCTATTTTGAACGCAATCACTCAACCGGAAGTGATGGTTTACTCTTATCACCTTTTTCCATATCTCGAAAACGGTACACGTTACGGAAAAAAATATTCTTACATAAATTATAGATATTAATATTTTAAACAACTTTCACTTGAAAAGTTTTTTCGAAAAACGTAGTATAACTAAGTATAAGTAAGTTTCGTGCGGACCACCGCGGATTTTTTACTTACTTATACTTTATGTATAAGTAAGTATAGGAATCATGAAAAATTTCGACCTCGAGATTTTAACGGATATACGCGTTTTGAGGTCCCCTGAAGCGTTTCTGACTATTTTCGGAATGACGTCTGTGTGTCTGTGTGTGTGTGTGTGTGTGTGTGTGTGTGTGTGTGTGTGTGTGTGTCTGTGTGTCTGTGTGTCTGTGCGCGCTCTAGCGTCCAAACGATTATAGCTAGAGCTCTGAAACTTTAAATTTAACATTTGTATATAGCAAGGAGGAAAACGTCCTATTTTGAACGCAATCACTCAACCGGAAGTGATGGTTTACTCTTATCACCTTTTTCCATATCTCGAAAACGGTACACGTTACGGAAAAAAATATTCTTGCATAAATTATAGATATTGATATTTTAAACAACTTTTACTTGAAAAGTTTTTTCGAAAAACGTAGTATAACCAAGTATAAGTAAGTTTCGTGCGGACCACCGCGGATTTTTCTATTGACATCGCGTGCCGCTAACAGCATAAAAGTGTCTGTGCGCGCTCTAGCGTCCATACGATTATAGCTAGAGCTCTGAAACTTTAAATTTAACATTTGTATGTAGCAAGGAGGAAAACGTCCTATTTTGAACGCAATAGCTCAACCGGAAGTGATCGTTTACTCTTATCACCATTTTCATTATCTCGAAAACGGTACGAGCTATCAAAAAAATGTTCGTATATAAGTTAAAGAGATTGAAATTATAAACAACTTTCATTTGAAAAGTTTTTTCGAAAAACGTAGTATAACTAAGTATAAGTAAGTTTCGTGCGGACCACCGCGGATTTTTTCAAAGGTAATAAGTATTTACAAATCAATATGTTAATTATAGTCGAATGTTACTAGGGAATATTAATTAAAAAACGGGAAAATTTATTCTTTGTATTTAATTAAACTTGAAATAAATTTGAATTAAACTTGAACTAATGAATTTCATTTTCATTTGGTTCACGAACTTATGTAGAATAAAACTCACATTGGTTTTTTATTAACTCTCTCGAACTTACACGATTTATGTGATAACACACTCTTAAATACTTGTGCGAAAATATGTTTCAGATGTTAGTGCTTTTTGTCTCGTCATTTTACGAGCCACCCAAAGAACAGCAATTTTCCTTTTCAATTAATTGCATCTTTTTTATATCGGCCGTATTAACGTAGCCGTGAAATAAATCAGGCTGTATATATGCACCCCAATGTCTTCAAATGTTTTCAGACATTAGCTATAATAAATTTCTTCAGACACGTAAAAAATCCATGCCAACCCAAACTGTAAGATAAATAGCATTCAAATATGCCTAGTGTGGATATTGTATTGCTACATTCGGCCAAGTATGATATAAAATATCACAATAGGACGAACAAGGGATATATTACGATGCGATAAAACAAATAACCAGTGGTAATCACCTAAGTCTACACTGGTTCGAAAGACGATACAATTTACATTCACTTCAGCAAAGATACTCTTCAAATACCCCATTATTTACTTCCATTCTATATATATCTTGAAATATTATTTTTATGTAAAAATGAATTTTGATGTGAAAAACTTTGTTGAAAGCGTTTCATCTCGCGAATTTTATGCGAATGAAATTTCGCAGAAATAATATACATTAATTAAGTTCTGCTACGTTTTGGTGTTTTTTATGCCGGGCCGTCAACACATATATTACGTTTAAAGCATACTTTGCAGTTTTATATATAGGACATGATGAAACAAGAATGAATCAACAAATCTGCGAATAAATTTATTAAATTATTGGACAATGTGTAATTAGCATAGTTTTTTTTTATATGAAAACTCCGTATTGGGTTAGTTCATGTTTGCTTCGGGGTGAAATTTTATAATATGAAACCGTATAATTGCATTCTATTTGCAAGAGTTAATTTTACGAAAAATGAGTAGATATTAAAATACGTAACTGCTGCGGTTTGTTTAGAAATCACTTGAATACCATTCTTAAAATAAACACCGTATAACAATAAAAGCTTGTTCAGCTTTCGCGTAATAAGAAGTACCCTACAACTGATTCATATTAACCTGAAATGTACGAACAATATTTTAGCTTTATAAATGACAAAATAATTATTCATGTCATGTCATGCGGGTTTTGTAACTAGTAACGCCGTATGAATTAATTTGTTCATTAAGGGATAGGATCAACATGATGATGAGTAAGTATATAAAGTTGTAGCTATGCTATATTCGTATAGTTTGATGATTGGAACTACATCTGACCTTAATAGAAACAATAACATTTCAGAACGACTATAAATCGTATTCAATGTTTTTTTAATATATTTTATTTTAACTCATTCCATTCCAGTAAGTTATATAATCACAAGCAGTCTTATACTTCAAGAGTAATAACTACATATAAATGAAAAAACGGTCCTTTCAACTAAATACTTGAAATATATATGAATAAAATTATTCTTTATTGCATTTTAAAACTAAAACGTTGCTAGTGGTAGGCGCATTACTTTAGTTCGTGGCCCGCTTTAGTATAATATTTATTGTTATAAGATCTCGTCAGGAAGTCGTGTTAATCTAATTCATAACGTCGGTACGCCGATACAACATTACGCGTTGAACGTTAGAATGATCATTTTGTTGTCACATCAAATTTTGAATTTTTTTAATTTATGTTGTATATGTCGATTGTCGATGCGTTGATGATATTATGGTTTATTATGTTATTTGATTTGACTAAGATCGCCAAAAATTTATTTGAATATAACCATGTAGTGTCAATTTTTCTATTAACTAATTAATTGCGATTGTATGTCCGTTAGAAGTAATCTTTGCGTTCTGATATTTAACGTCACAGCGTCATGGTTATCGATTTATGTCGTTTTAATCTGAACGAATAAGATAACGTGCAAAATCCTCCTGTGCAGACACGCTTTATTGTGTATTTGGGGTTAGTCACGTGCAGTCAAAAGAAAGAAAGCATTAGTACACCAAGTCTTTCTTCAACGGGACTTAATCACGGCTGAATACTTTCATCCTTACAAAAAGCCTTGAAGGTTTTGTTAAGAGTCTGAAAATTTGGCGGACAATTTTATTGCAAACTCGCGATACTAATTCATAATACACAATCTCATAATCATAACACACACAATCGTAATCCTTTTGATGTCGAATGAACTTTGTATACAAATCGCACTAATTTATTCGTCAATTAATATTTCGCAGCATTTTGTGGAGGTAATTAATTAAAAGTGGGATCATATATACTTGATAATTTGTTATTTAATGACAATCCTTGTATTACAGGTAAACCAATATTCTGTACATATAAAACAAAAGGTTTCATTGCGTGAAATGTGATTATAGTTTTCGGTAAACCCGTCAACGTCCATAATAAATTGGTAGTTAGTTACAATTGGAATTATGCATTATTAGCGGCCGCTAATCGCGAATCCTTCGCAAACGTTATTAATGAATCGATAGCAATTTAATGATAATTATTTAATAATATCGCCCATCGCTTTAATACTAATATGTTGTATATGTTGGTTGTCCGTATATCGATATTTTATTTTGTGTAATCTGCTGGATAACTAAACAAACGAGTATGTTTATATCAATAGAATATTCCGTTCAGTTTGATTAAATATACACATTTGAGTCCACATTTATATTATACCAATAAACGAATCGCATACACGTAGGGGGGAGAATGGTATGAATACCGCACCCCGAAGTTTAAAGACTTGGAAAAAATATAGGTATGAAATTAAAGGAGTATAGAACTAATCTCTTATTCAGAACAAGAACTACCTGTATTGCCCCCACTCGTGAGGCGATTCAAGACGTGGCCGCCATTAACCCAAAATACAAAGTAACATAATACAGAAATAGTTAATTGTCCGGTTTGGACAAGTTACTATTTGTGTCAAGAACCTCTTTGGCTTTTGGCTCCTTTTTTCCATTCCATTAATTCTTTTTTTGTTTTCCATTATCTTTCTATTCCAACATGTCTTTCATGGTGTAGATGTGAAAATCAAAATGTGCTGCTTCTTAGTGCATCTTTTTGGTGTGTTCAATTTAGAGCAGCTAGTGATAGGAAGTACCTCATCAAATGATATGTTTCTTCCTTGCTCGTCAACTTCGATATCCTGTCTGTCATCTAACAACTGTACCTCAGTTTTCTATTCCAAAATGTCACGAGATTAGATGTGAAAATCAAAATGTGTTGCTCCTTAGTCCATCTTTTTGGTTTGTATGTGTTCGATTTAGAGCAGCTAGTGATAAGCACAGCAGTGCCTCAGTGTTCGTATTATAGACCTCCGCTAAGGCCTTCTATTATAAATTAAAAGAAAAGAAAAATGAAATTTCATTAATTCCGGCCTAGTTACATGAATTATATTTACCGAACGAAAGCAAATTACAAAGTAACAACATAGCGATATTTTCTTAGTATATTTTCCAACGCAGTAGCATCCGTTCAAAAAATCAACTCCTGGCAGGAAATTGATGAGTAGTAGATTTGAAAAGAACACATAAAGGAGATTATTTGCAGGCAAGAAATGCTATATTTGTTTAAACCGATAAACTGCTAAATAACAAACTACTGATTTGGCATATAAATTGGTCAGCGAGAATTGAAAAAAATAACGTAGGCAACAGGAGGAATCGAATTTAGCATCGCCAATGGAAAGTATCGAAAAGATCAAAAGATCAATGCTTTGAATGAGGAGACAAATGTCTACGGCGTTGGTGATAAAAATATATGATTCTGGCGAACAACAGTTAATATCGAAACTATAATATCATCGGCCTACGGGTCGAGCGAAGCCTGGAGTTTTCTAAGAAGTAAACAACAACAAAAAAGGAGGTAATTAAAAGGCGTGGTAAACATTAAACATCGGGATCAACCAAGATCGGTATACCGCGCGAATTGGCCGTCGGTTCCTTCAAAAACCGAAAAGTTGAAATCGAAGCAATTAGCTGTAATGGAGGAATAAATGTCCGATTTTAAAATAATAAAAATTGCCGTCAAAGACAAATTAGGCTATTTAGCCATGATGTCAGAAATTAACAAAGTGGAAACTTTTATTATTAGAAGTCAACGGTTTTATTTTTTATATAATAAATATTTTATATATATATATATATTTATAATTTATTTCTTTTCTTTTTTCTTTTGTCGTATTTCTTCTTAGAAATTTTATTTCTTTTGATGGGATTTTCGACAATTAAATGACAAAATGTTTGTTAGAACATATTTTACTATTAAAATATAATATGTTTATCAACAACGTTTCGGCCAAAAGTGGCCTTTTTCATAGTCTGTAATTAAATAAAAGTATCATACATATATAAATGGTCAGCATAATACAATTGGTGGTAATAATTTTATTTACATTATTAACTCAATTATATTAAGTTGCAAAATATTAGTAAATTGAAATGAAAATATTATTATTGAGTTAATAATGGTTATTATATAATATTCCTAAACTTATTATTTATTACAGTATACATATGCAAAATTTGAACATAATATTGAAAAGAATCATCAGGACATCTACAAGTTAAGTAACAATAGGAAAAATTATTTAAAATTAGGTGATAACTTACTCAAAACGACATTTTAAAAAGGTTGACATCCAATTAACATAAGTATGATAAAATTTTACGTGATATATGTAACACTTGAGTACATTGACATTGAACACTTATATAAGTTGAAGATTGTTTGATTACTTGAAAGTGATATAAAACTACGTTGATAAAATAAAAACTAAATTAAAAATATTACATTGCTTACAGTCTGCACGTGTTTGCTTAATGGTGGAAAACAGCTGTGATATTTCAAGGTTAAGTGTAAACTGAGAAAAATCAGGAGTGAAAGTAACTAGATGAAAATTGCGGGATATTTGAAAAGTGGATTGTGTGAATGTTATAAATTAAGTATGTTTGTGTAAATTATGCTGAGGTTATTGATGTCATGTTTAGAGTTGATGCTATGTTTATTTTCATTAATGTAACACATTTCAAGAAAGGTCCTTTTTTGAAAATTGGTTTCAGTTGCTAGGATCTTATATCAGTCCATGCTATATTATGTTTAGTAGATTTAACGTGTGTAGCTAATGCACAAGCATTAGGTTTTCTACTAATGTAGCTTTTGTGTTGTGTCAAACGACGTTTAAGTTGTTGGCTAGTTTGGCCTATGTAAACACCTTCGCAACCGCTGCATTTAAGTTCATAAATCACATCAGACTTATTAAGAGTGTCAGTGGGGTCCTTAACATTTGAAAATAAATTACGAATTGTTTTTAAATTTGACTTAGCTATTGTAATATTTTCACTGGATAAAGATTTAATAACGTGATTTGTGAAATTTTCAATGAAAGGGAACGATCTATAAATTTTGAGGGTACTAGGTTGTCCAGTGGGCTCAACAACTGGCCCACTCTGTTGAAGATCAGTTAGATTGAAGATAATTTTATTTAATATTGGTGGATATGAGTTCTCCCTCAGCATATTGTATAATTTTCTAAGATTAACTTGATAAAGGGATGGATGACAATTTTTTTTATTCTATTCAAATAAATATATATAATAAATAAATTATTATATCCTGGGCTCGTTTGTTCACGCAGGTGGCTACGTCCTCCCGCGTGGTTATGTTGAATGTTCCCACACAATGTGTGGGTATTTTGACGTGTTATCACACATGTGGAGGTCGGCTGCTTGTTGTTGACTTCGATTGTTTTATCTCCAAATTTTGTCCACCTTTTAATTTGGCTATTCCGTCCTGATGACGACTAATAAGTCAGAAACACATGTTTATTTTCATTAATGTAACACATTTCAAGAAAGGTCCTTTTTTGAAAATTGGTTTCAGTTGCTAGGATCTTATATCAGTCCATGCTATATTATGTTTAGTAGATTTAACGTGTGTAGCTAATGCACAAGCATTAGGTTTTCTACTAATGTAGCTTTTGTGTTGTGTCAAACGACGTTTAAGTTGTTGGCTAGTTTGGCCTATGTAAACACCCTCGCAACCGCTGCATTTAAGTTCATAAATCACATCAGACTTATTAAGAGTGTCAGTGGGGTCCTTAACATTTGAAAATAAATTACGAATTGTTTTTAAATTTGACTTAGCTATTGTAATATTTTCACTGGATAAAGATTTAATAATGTGATTTGTGAAATTTTCAATGAAAGGGAACGATCTATAAATTTTGAGGGTACTAGGTTGTCCAGTGGGCTCAACAACTGGCCCACTCTGTTGAAGATCAGTTAGATTGAAGATAATTTTATTTAATAATATATATTTCTTTATACGTATAGAAATAGAACAGACAATTCTTATTAAAATCACAGTTAGAAATACTATTACGCTCACAATAAATTATTCACCAACAATGTAATATTTTATTTTGATTCTTTACGTTTTTACAACAGGATGATCAATTTGAACTATGTATCGTCAAATATCATAATATCTAAACTCTATTTTTTTTAATATCTCAATTAAAATATCTTCATTATTATTATAATATTCATAAACTACTCCTCAACAATTATAATGATTTAATCTAAATGTAAATTAAGTAATTTCTTAATATCGTTAGGCATTTTTAAAACCTACGAACTAAGTATATTCTATGCATAAAACAAAGTGTTCGATGATACTAACTATTTGCTAAAAGGCAACTAATGTATAATATTTAGCACACTGTAAGAGTTGTTAGTGAGCCGAAGAGTCATCACAGTCGTCTAAAATATCTATTAAGTATGTAATCAAAAATGTATACAGATCACCAAAACATTTCACATAGACTATAAAATGAATAATTTTGAAAATAACATATATTTTAAACAACGCCTACTTATTGATCATTGCTTATTAATTTCACTGGTCCACAACGTTAAATTATTATTACAGCAAATTACACACTGGCAAGAGAAATGTACAACATTTCGTTGATCTGCATAAAATAACATTTGCAAAGTTTTAATACTGTAATATCATTACAAAAATTATAGGAAACAAGTAACAATAGTTTTAACAATTTCACATTTTTTTTTATTTATGTTTAATATCTAATTTTCTTTCATACTTATGGGCACATGTAATACTGCAGTTTTCTTACTTAAAAATTACCTTCTTGATCTTAAATATTTAATACTTTTAATACCTCTCTAATACTCAAATTTTAAGTATCTGTAAATACATTGTATTGCAAACACTACACTAAAGAATGTCGTAATGACGTTAAATATTTGAGGAAGTGTGATTTAAATAAGGAAATGTTTGCTTATGGAAAAGGAATTTCTTATCCAGGAAGTGGTGCTTCTGCGTAGAAATCGGGTTCGTCGTCGTCTACATCCGCTGGTTGATGGCCGTCGAGCGCTCGCAATTCCGCAGGAGTGAAGCAACGTTTCATCTGCGCACGTAGCGGAATCATCAGAAGAAGGAAAAACGGAAACGCCAATGACGCCTTCGTCGATTTGACAACCCACAAGACGCTCAAGCAGAACACTTGAAACATCGTGAACAGGTGCATCTTCATTGTTCTGACATGTATACAATAAATCCCCTTCATTGCTCCGTGGTGCGTGCGGCCCGCCTTCATACTCGACCTCCGCCCGTGTCCGTCCTCTCCACACCTCCATTCTTCTTCCCTCTTTACAATTGCCCCCTTCTAACTTTAGACCTCCTTGCCTGAAACATACTAACTTTTATTTTCCCCTTCCCTCCTTTTCCAAGCCTCTTCTCTCTTCCCCTTTAACTTCCCTAGCCACTCTAGTCCCTTCCCCTTCTCTCCCAGTACCTTTCTCCAATCCCTCCCATTTTCTCTCTCTTCCCTGCTCCACCTCAATTCCTCACACGTGTCCCACCAGTGACTCCAATCCTCCCTTTCTTTTCCGCATGCCGTACACCTTTGATACTCCTCCCCCATCCAATACTTATTTGCTTTTTCTTCATTGCCGCATCTAAACCTCGCTATGCACCTCTCTTCCTCCGCCGTTAGTCGTCCATCCAAGTACTTAGGTTTCCTTCCGTACACCTGTATGCTCTTGTATTTTGCATTATATCTTGCCTTTTTTATTTTCTCTCCCCTTTCTTGGGCTTCCACTTGTTTCCACCTCTCTACTATTTCTCTCTCCACCTTCTTCCCCTCCATTCTTCTTCTTTCCACTTCCCGTCCTGACATACCTGCTCTTTCATACATCCTTATTCTTCCTTCTTCCCATTCAGATCTCACCCTGCCCTCCCTTTCCCTCTTCTCTACTTCCTCCATCGCCCTATATGCCAAACTTCCTTGTCCTCTCCCTTTCGTCGTCACCTCATATCTCACTACCCTCTTCCCCGCCTCTAACCACAGCCTCTCTCTTCCTGTCTCTTGCCTTACCACATAGTCCGGTGTTGATTTTTCTAGACGTAACGCCCTTTTCATCTGCCCTATGTAGGTCCTCTCTAGCATTTTCTGTTCTTTTGCTCCCCATATTTCCGCTCCATACAGCATTATACTTCTTACGCACGTGTCCCATATTCTCATTGACTCCTCGAAACTCCCTTCTCTCTTTCCCCACAGGACCCTCCTCAACCCTTCTTCAGCCTTCCTCGCTTTCTTGCACATATGCCTCATATGCCCTTCTTTACTATTGTTGTCCCTCATCACGTATCCTAGGTACATCCATTCCCTCACCTGCTCTATTTCTTCTCCTTCCCACATCATCTTTATCTCCCTTCTTTTTCCTCCTCCTTTCCCGAATACCATTACCTTCGTCTTTTTCGTGTTGAGCTCTAGCCCTCTCCTTCCCAGAAAACTTCCTAACCTTCTTGCCATCCCCTTCAAACCTCCCTCCGTTTCCGCCATTATTACCAAGTCATCCGCGAAAGCCAAAGACCATATCCTTTCCTTATCTAGCTTCACTCCCCCGTCTTGCCCTTTCTTTAGGACTTCCTCTAACTTGGCAATGTAGGTGTTAAATAATATAGGGCTCAGTGGGCACCCCTGCCTTAATCCCCTTGTGGTCCTAAAGCCTTTTGTCGTTTCCTTCTTCCCTCGCACTCTGTTCCACGTCTCTTCATAAATTTGTCTTATCCTTTCCACACTATTCCCTTCCAGTCCCATCTCTACTAATATCTTCATCAATTTATCCCTATCAACGCTGTCGAACGCCGCCCTCAAGTCCACAAACATTACAAATACCTTTCCCCCCTTTCTTGCCATCTCTCTCTCTCCACGATAAAATTTAAAACATATAGATTGTCCCTTGTACCTCTTCCCTCCCTAAATCCCGCTTGCCCTTCCGGCAGTATTCCCCTTTCTTCCACTTCCGCCACCACCCGCGCCCCTATCAGGCTTGCATACATCTTATACCCAATATCTAGCAGCGATATCCCCCTGTAGTTTTCCACCCTTTCCCTATCTCCTTTCTTCCATATAGGGCATATTTCCGCCATCCTCCACCTATCGGGTAGCTTCCTCCTCCCTGACCAGATGTCATTCAACCATCTTAATGTCTCTCGCCATAGCTCTTCTGGAGCGTTTAGCCACCCCTCCGTATCTATCCCATCCTCCTCCGCTGCCTTCCCTTTTTTCATTTTACTCTTTACCTTCATCAACTCTTCCCATGTGAATTCTTCTATTTGCTCCACCCTCGCCCTCTCTCCCCTACTCTCTTCTCCTCTTCCCTCCACCCCTCCCAGCAATTGCATGAAATAATTCCTCCACTCCGTGTCCCCAATGTTCTCCTCTTTCTGCCTTCTTCTCTTCCTCCTCTTCAGATACTCCCAAATCTCCTTCTCCCCTTTTAGGCCACTTATTTCCTCCTCTTCTCTTTTCTGCTGTTCCTTCTTTTTCCTCTCCCACATCTCCTTCTGCCTTTCTTTTTCTTCCATGTACTCTTCCCATGTTCTCTGCCCTTGTCTTGCCCCATTCAGTAACTTCCTCAGTTCTCTTTTCCCCCTCCTGCACTCTTCGTCAAACCAAGTTCTTTCCCCCTCCCCCTTCCTCCTGTATCTTTTTACTATTGCCTTATTCATCTCCCTTGTGGCTTCTTCTATACTCTGCACCCGTCCCCACACCACCCTTCTTAACTTGCTTCTGTACTCCCTTTTCGTTGCTTCATTCCATATATTTTTCAAACTCATCTCTCCGTCCAGCTCCTTTTCCTTCTTTGTTTGCTCTCCCCTAATCGTCACCTCTATCGGTAGATGGTCTGATTCGGCCCTGTTTCCTACCTGAAAGCTTTTCACCTCGCTCCTCACCTCCTCACTTGTGAGCACGTAGTCTATCACCGATCTTCCACTCGCCCCTACATACGTGTACTCGCCCTCCATGTCTCCTTTCACTCTCCCGTTAAGCACCCCCCAGTTTCTGTCATCTAACCATTCCCTCAAAATTTTCCCTTCCCCATTTACCACTTCATCTCTAGATCTTCTTCCTTCCCTTTCCCCCACCCCTCTCCATTTTATTTAATATTGGTGGATATGAGTTCTCCCTCAGCATATTGTATAATTTTCTAAGATTAACTCGATAAAGGGATGGATGACAAATTTTTTTTATTCTATTCAAATAAATATATATAATAAATAAATTATTATATCCTGGGCTCGTTTGTTCACGCAGGTGGCTACGTCCTCCCGCGTGGTTATGTTGAATGTTCCCACACAATGTGTGGGTATTTTGACGTGTTATCACACATGTGGAGGTCGGCTGCTTGTTGTTGACTCCGATTGTTTTATCTCCAAATTTTGTCCACCTTTTAATTTGGCTATTCCGTCCTGATGACGACTAATAAGTCAGAAACACGTGTCGGCGGTTGCGTGTTTCCATGCGGGTGTATGCCCAAGAATCTTTCCTTTCTTATATCTTTGTTCCCGCGGTAAAAACCTTTTTTTTCATATATATATATATATTGAAAATGTGTCTTGTCAAATCTGACAGCAAAATGTAAAATTTACACGAAAGATGGTCGAATCTTACACCTCAATGGTGCAGTGAACATTAAATAAAACAGGTCCATGAAGACTAACTGGTGGATCGCTAGAAAATATTATTTCTGGGTTATTACCCTTCGTCAGTAGCGATTACCAAGAACCTTAGTTGTTGAAATACCTTTATATGTAATGGTCGAATCCTACACCTCAATGGTGCAGTGAACATTAATTAAAACAGGTCCATGAAGACTAACTGGTGGATCGCTAGACAATATTGTTTCTGGGTTATTACCCTTCGTCAGTAGCGATTACCAAGAACCTTAGTTGTTGAAATACTTTTATATGTAGTGGCCATATTGAAGTGTAAGATTCGAACATCTTTCGTGTAAATTTTACATTTTGCTGTCAGACAAGACACATCTTCAATTTGATTTGTTTTTGAACTTAATTGCAGCAATTCTTTTATATGTTGACACTGGACGTTTGACAGTCGTGTCTTGTTTAGTCTCCGCAAGGTGTTAGACAAGGTATCGTCTCGCCAGTGTTCTGTTGTCGGTGGTTCGTTAGGAGTGATTGGCTCGCGCCAAGAAGTTTTTATGGCCACTACATATAAAGGTATTTCAACAACTAAGGTTCTTGGTAATCGCTATTGACGAAGCGTAATAACCCAGAAACAATATTGTCTAGCGATCCACCAGTTAGTCTTCATGGACCTGTTTTAATGTTCACTGCACCATTGAGGTGTAAGTATATATATATATATATATATATATATATATATATATATATATATATATATATATATATATACGAAAGATGGTCTAATCTTACACCTCAATGGTGTAGTGAACATTAATTAATACAGGTCCATGAAGACTAACTGGTGGATCGCTAGACAATATTGTTTCTGGGTTATTACCCTTCGTCAGTAGCGATTACCAAGAACCTTAGTTGTTGAAATACCTTTACATGTAGTGGCCATCAAAACTTCTTGGCGCGAGCCAATCACTCCTAACGAACCACTGACAACAGAACACTGACAAGACGATACCTTGTCTAACACCTTGCGGAGACTAAACAAGAGACGACTGTCAAACGTCCACTACATGTAAAGGTATTTCAACAACTAAGGTTCTTGGTAATCGCTACTGACGAAGGGTAATAACCCAGAAACAATATTGTCTAGCGATCCACCAGTTAGTCTTCATGGACCTGTATTAATTAATGTTCACTACACCATTGAGGTGTAAGATTAGACCATCTTTCGTGTAAATTTTACATTTTGCTGTCAGATTTGACAAGATACATTTTTAATATATATATATATATATATATATATATATATATATATGTATATATATATATATATATATATATATATATATATATACACGAAAGACATGTTTTAAATAATAATCATACATTTGATTTTAACAACCCAGTCATATTAGACACACAAAATAATTTGTCAAAACGCTTAATATTGGAGTCCATTTATATTAAAAATACCCCTAACACTTGTAATATCAAAAATGATAATTCTATTTTATCAGTTATATACAATAACATATTAAAATAGTTAGTTTGGTTGCATACTCCGTTTAATTCCTTTTTGGTTTTTGTTTGTTCTTCTTTTTACATGAATTAACGTATTTGCGTGCAAAAGGTTCTCATACACGTGTCGATTTCGTACCAATAATTATCGTCGAGTTTTGGATTGATGTATTGTTTTATAATTTTATATTCTGTTGAACAGTTTTACTACGTTTGTCGATCATTTTGTTATTATTTACTTTTGAATCTTCATGTTAAATAAATAATTATTACATTATGTAAGTGATATTCTCTGTTAAAGGTTGTTTTGTATTTTTATTATTTCTACATTAGTATATTTAAACTTTTAGATTATTTTACAATTTGATTCTTGTGTTTTCAGTCTGATGATGTTTTTTAATTAAAAACGAAACGTTATAATGTGATATTGTTTCTAAATATCTCTCCCGTCCAATATTCCGAAGAAACTACGTTGATATATATATATATATATATATATAGGTATGTGGAGGTTATTGGGTTTTCTGGTAATAATTAATTAAACTAATGATTTTTTTCCATTAAAGCGAACCCTCAAATTATTGTTTTAAAACCTGACAAATCAAACAAAACTGTGATTATGAATACTACTGACTACAACACAAAATTAACAGAACTATTATCAGATCAAACAACTTATAAAGAAATAAAGAAAGACCCCACAAAAAAATTCCAAGATTTAAATAATGATTTAATCAAAAAATGGGAAAAGAATACAATCATAACATCCAAAATTAGCAATCAACTCAAAATACATAATGCGCAAAGCCCAAAAATATACGGATTACCTAAATTGCACAAACAAGGCATTCCATTAAGGCCGATCGTATCTTCAATACAAAGCCCATTATATAAATTATCCAAATTCTTAGCTAATAGTATTCAAGCAGTAATAGGAAAAAATGAATTTTATATAAAAGATTCATGGAATTTCAAAAAATTTATTGATAAAGTCTCCATACAACCAGAGGAAAAATTGATATCGTTAGATGTAATATCGCTTTATACTAATATACCAACAGAATTAGTGGAATCTATAATAAAGAAAAAATGGACCGAAATAAAAGAACATACACCTCTCCCAATAAATGATTTTATCGAAGCTTTAAACCTAACACTCACTAACACATATTTTCAATATAAAGACAAGTTTTTTGAACAAGTTTATGGTTGCGCAATGGGCTCCCCTATGTCGAGTGTTATAGCACAGCTAGTTATGGAAGATTTAGAGTGTACAGTTATAAACAAATTAAATTTTAAATAAATTTTTTTTAAAAGATATGTAGACGACTGTTTAACTGTCATTCCACTAAAATACAAAACTGAACTTATCAACCAATTTAATAATTACCATCCCAAACTTCAATTTACATCTGAAGTTGAAGAAAATAACTATTTAAACTTTCTAGATTTAACTTTATTGAATAAAAATAAAAAAATTCTGACCAAGTGGTACACGAAACCAACTTTTTCGGGTAGATATTCGAATTTTAATTCAATTCAACCTTCGTCACATAAAAACAGTACCATAATAGGAATAGCTGATAGAGCTATAATTTTAACAGTTCCATCTTTTAGACCTGAAACAATTCAAAAAGCAAAAGAAATACTAATAGAAAACAATTACCCCATCACATTAATAAATAGAATATTTAAACAACGAATAAACAGATTATACAATACAAATAAAATCAATAAAACTAAAGAATACAAATATATTTCCATACCCTACGTCAACAAACTATCTGAAAATATCAATAACATAATAAAACCATATAATTTACAATTGGCACACATAAATAAAAATAACCTAAACAACCTATATACCTAAATTAAAAACCAATATCCCTAAAAACAAAATGACACATATAGTATATGAAATTCCATGTAACAATTGCAATGGTGTGTACATAGGACAAACTAAGCAATATTTAGAAGAGAGGTTGAAAGGTCACAAATATTCAAAAAATGGTACAGCTTTGAAAAGTCACATAAGGAACACCGGACATAGTTTTAATTTCAACATCGAAGATATTAACATATTAGAAAGAGAAAACAAAGAATTAACAAGAAATGTCCTAGAGATGATTCAGATAAAGAAACATAAAAACGCAATAAATGATAGAACTGATATTCAGAATTTAACATCAATTTATAATTTTATTTAAATATTATACTCACTATTCTAGAAAAACAAACGAGTTGATGTTAATTATGTGGTATTTCAACTCTATCGGTATTATATCTATTCAATGTTTCAGTTTTCAGTTTTCTTTAAAATATTATTTTCGGACATCTATTTTTGGAAATTCATTGGTTACATTGACCATACGCAAAATTACGATTGACCACGTGCAGTTCGATTTATAGGTTAAATGTGTTTTTAATAAATGTGAGTTAATATAATGGATATTTTAATTTTTTTTACAAAATAACAATAATACATGGTACTGTGTATACGACCATTGTTCCTGTTATATGGTTTTGACCATGTAACTCGGAGTTTGATGTTTGTGAAATGCACGAGAGTAATTTCGATTTCGGTAAGTCGCTCTGTTTATGAATTTTACTTTAAGTCTGTTTGTAATTAGATTTCGTATCATTAGAATAAATAATGTTTTACACACCAATTTTGTATTGTCGAATGTTTTTATGCACATAATTTGAAATATGTAATCATAATTTAATTTAATTAATTTTCTCTTAATTGTTATAGATATAGGAAAAATAATAATAAAAAAAAAAAATTCTGAGGAAGACTCAAATAAGGGTCGAAACGTTAATGGAAAAAAATCATTAGTTTAATTAATTATTACCAGAAAACCCAATAACCTCCACATACCTAATACAGAAACTGGTAAAGAAAATACAAAACACATATATATATATATATATATATATATACAGGATGGGGCAGCTCATACGACACGGAGTTTCTATGGAAAACCATAGAATATTGCGAATTTCTTTCTGGTTGGCTAGATGTGGAATATCTGTATATTTTATTACCTATTCTGGCGTAGAATTTTATTATTTTTCGAACTGTATTAGGGTTCCCTATAACAAAATTCAATACTTTTTTGAATTTTGGCTTTTTTCATATCAGGTAGTATTATTTAACTGATGATACATGTCCTCCGAACAAGGAGGCATTGATTCGGGTGTCGAATAGAATATAGTTTTGTTGATTTGTTGACATTAAAATTTGACAATTGACAGTTCTATCAAGTTTTCCTTCCGAAGTCATAATGAAAACTTATTCCTTGCAAGAGAGAACCAATATGATTTTAATAAGTGGTGAATGCCAAGAAAATTGTTTTTTGGCGTCAAGGGTATATGCTCAAAGATATTCCAATCTCATTCATCCAAACAGAGCTGTAGTCGAACGCTTACTGCAAGAATTTCGAAGGACTGGTACTGTAAATTATGCAGGTGTTAAAAAGCTAAAACCCATCATTGGAAATAAAGAAAATGAATTTCTAGTGATAGGATCTGTCATAGAAAACCCCCATACAAGTTAAAGTACCATTGAATACCAGACAGGTATCAGTAGACGGAGCATATCTAGAATATTAAGAAATCATAAATTCCACCCTTACGATATTCAAATGCACCAAGAACTGTATCCAATGGATTTTCATCAACGAGTCGATTTTTGTGTTTGGGCCTTAGACAAAGTTGGAGAAGATGAAGACTTCTTCGATTCGGTTCTATTATCGGAAGAATCTACATTTCATAAGAGCGGCCTAGTTAACAGACACAATTTTCATTATTACAGTGATGAAAATCCCAATATTTTTCGCACAAATTATCACCAATATAGATGGTCTGTTAATGTGTGGTGGGAATTCTGGGATCACAACTGATTGGTCCCTACTTTTTTGACGGAACTTTGAATGGACAAAAAATCCTTAGATTCTTGTGTCATGACCTTCCTGAACTCCTAGAAAATGTGCCTCTAAATATCAGACAAAAAATGTGGCTACAGTTAGATGGTGCCCCATCCCATTTCCATAGGAATATTAGGGATTTCTTAAATTTCCAATTCCCCAATAAATGGATAGGAAGAGGAAGTTTACAACACTGGACACCAAGGTCTCCGAACTTTGACCGTCTCGATCTTTTTTATGGGGTTACATAAAAAATATTGTATACGCTTCTCCGCCAACTACAATGGACAACATGAAAGACAGAATGAGGATCGCTTTCCTCACCGTAACGCCACAGATGTTGGTGAATGTAAAAAAATCCTTTGAGGAAATAATTAGTCTATGCATCGAAGAGGAAGGACATCATTTCGAGCATCTACTCTGATGATCGCGTAATAATAAAACTGATATATTTTTTTCTTGATTGCCGTTATTGTGAAGTATGTCACATAATTCTTTGTTCTCTTGTTTTGTTGTTGTTATGTCTATACATATTTTGTATTATATGTTCTATTTGATTAAAATTAGGTAGAATTACAATGATTGGATTTTTTTTCACTCTGAATCGATTTATGGTAGTTTTCATTTAATGATTTAAATGAACAAAAAAATAGAAACGCCATAATTCAAAAAAGTATTGAATTTAGTTATAGGGACCACGTGCAGTTCGATTTATAGGTTAAATGTGTTTTTAATAAATGTGAGTTAATATAATGGATATTTTAATTTTTTTTACAAAATAACAATAATACATGGTACTGTGTATACGACCATTGTTCCTGTTATATGGTTTTGACCATGTAACTCGGAGTTTGATGTTTGTGAAATGCACGAGAGTAATTTCGATTTCGGTAAGTCGCTCTGTTTATGAATTTTACTTTAAGTCTGTTTGTAATTAGATTTCGTATCATTAGAATAAATAATGTTTTACACACCAATTTTGTATTGTCGAATGTTTTTATGCACATAATTTGAAATATGTAATCATAATTTAATTTAATTAATTTTCTCTTAATTGTTATAGATATAGGAAAAATAATAATAAAAAAAAAAAATTCTGAGGAAGACTCAAATAAGGGTCGAAACGTTAATGGAAAAAAATCATTAGTTTAATTAATTATTACCAGAAAACCCAATAACCTCCACATACCTAATACAGAAACTGGTAAAGAAAATACAAAACACATATATATATATATATATATATATATATATATATATACAGGATGGGGCAGCTCATACGACACGGAGTTTCTATGGAAAACCATAGAATATTGCGAATTTCTTTCTGGTTGGCTAGATGTAGAATATCTGTATATTTTATTACCTATTCTGGCGTAGAATTTTATTATTTTTCGAACTGTATTAGGGTTCCCTATAACAAAATTCAATACTTTTTTGAATTTTGGCTTTTTTCATATCAGGTAGTATTATTTAACTGATGATACATGTCCTCCGAACAAGGAGGCATTGATTCGGGTGTCGAATAGAATATAGTTTTGTTGATTTGTTGACATTAAAATTTGACAATTGACAGTTCTATCAAGTTTTCCTTCCGAAGTCATAATGAAAACTTATTCCTTGCAAGAGAGAACCAATATGATTTTAATAAGTGGTGAATGCCAAGAAAATTGTTTTTTGGCGTCAAGGGTATATGCTCAAAGATATTCCAATCTCATTCATCCAAACAGAGCTGTAGTCGAACGCTTACTGCAAGAATTTCGAAGGACTGGTACTGTAAATTATGCAGGTGTTAAAAAGCTAAAACCCATCATTGGAAATAAAGAAAATGAATTTCTAGTGATAGGATCTGTCATAGAAAACCCCCATACAAGTTAAAGTACCATTGAATACCAGACAGGTATCAGTAGACGGAGCATATCTAGAATATTAAGAAATCATAAATTCCACCCTTACGATATTCAAATGCACCAAGAACTGTATCCAATGGATTTTCATCAACGAGTCGATTTTTGTGTTTGGGCCTTAGACAAAGTTGGAGAAGATGAAGACTTCTTCGATTCGGTTCTATTATCGGAAGAATCTACATTTCATAAGAGCGGCCTAGTTAACAGACACAATTTTCATTATTACAGTGATGAAAATCCCAATATTTTTCGCACAAATTATCACCAATATAGATGGTCTGTTAATGTGTGGTGGGAATTCTGGGATCACAACTGATTGGTCCCTACTTTTTTGACGGAACTTTGAATGGACAAAAAATCCTTAGATTCTTGTGTCATGACCTTCCTGAACTCCTAGAAAATGTGCCTCTAAATATCAGACAAAAAATGTGGCTACAGTTAGATGGTGCCCCATCCCATTTCCATAGGAATATTAGGGATTTCTTAAATTTCCAATTCCCCAATAAATGGATAGGAAGAGGAAGTTTACAACACTGGACACCAAGGTCTCCGAACTTTGACCGTCTCGATCTTTTTTATGGGGTTACATAAAAAATATTGTATACGCTTCTCCGCCAACTACAATGGACAACATGAAAGACAGAATGAGGATCGCTTTCCTCACCGTAACGCCACAGATGTTGGTGAATGTAAAAAAATCCTTTGAGGAAATAATTAGTCTATGCATCGAAGAGGAAGGACATCATTTCGAGCATCTACTCTGATGATCGCGTAATAATAAAACTGATATATTTTTTTCTTGATTGCCGTTATTGTGAAGTATGTCACATAATTCTTTGTTCTCTTGTTTTGTTGTTGTTATGTCTATACATATTTTGTATTATATGTTCTATTTGATTAAAATTAGGTAGAATTACAATGATTGGATTTTTTTTCACTCTGAATCGATTTATGGTAGTTTTCATTTAATGATTTAAATGAACAAAAAAATAGAAACGCCATAATTCAAAAAAGTATTGAATTTAGTTATAGGGAACCCTAATATAGTTCGAAAGAGAATAAAATTCTACGCCAGAATAGGTAATACAATATAGGGTGTGCCATTTAAGTTCTTCATCTTCATCTTCGAATATCGAAATTTTCCAACCATATTTTTAAATCAGCCTGTATAATTTTTAACATCGAAATAACAATGAATCTACATTTCCGACCATCATTTGAACGATCAAAGCTGATGTAGTGATTCAAAATGAATTACTGAGGCAAATATAAAATTTTATTGGGTACCACGCATTTCAACAAATCTTCAAATATTCCGAAAACGATAAAAGCTAGGTATAGGGAATATTGCAGGAACCCACCCTCATTTGTACTATAGATTTCGAAAATGCCAAAAATACAGGGTGTTCCATTAAAAAAACATAACTTTGTTATGTATCTTTTTTTGGCAACACCCTGTATATCTGAAAATAATTTTAAATTGTGCATACAGATATTCTACATCTAGCCAACCAGAAATAAATTCGCAATATTCTATGGTTTTCCATAGAACCTCCGTGTCGTATGAGCTGCCCCATCCTGTATATATATATATAATATTCGGGAGTCGTGTGTGTGTGTGTGTGCGCATGTTTTAAACCTCCTTACCGCCAATTTTGAGATTTAGGAAGAGAATGACTTTTTTTACTAATATTTGAGTTATATTGGTTCTGTGCGTTCACCGTTTGTCGATAAGTTCAAATTAACACTGACATTTTTTAAGAAGAAATCAAGGGCAGTTCATCTTTTCTCCTTCTTCCCATTTAGTTTTAGGTTAAAAGTGCAATTTTCTAATAATGATGATTTCAACTTGACGAACTACACGTTTGCTTCGAACTGGTGGCAGAGTTTTGAGTGATTATACCCGATTAACGAAAATTAATGCAAGAAAAAGGCGACTTCAGCAAATCTAGGAATCGGCTATGCTACCCCACTGGAAAGAAGACTCCTAGGTCTCTGCAAGGAAAACCATCTAATGACCCTGCTCCTGGAAATCTCCTAGATTTTTGCTTATTTCTTTTAAGTTAGGCGGATAGCCCGTGTCCCGATTCAAGATGAATTAAGACACCGTAGGTTCCCGTTTAGAGTATTTTCATTTTTAACATTAGTTGATTCCAGGTGCCCAGACCTCTACTGAAAAGATATCTGCATCGATAAGATATATTCCTATTACAGGAAAGCCTTTTGCAGCTTTTTCAATCGTTGCTGCGCGACCAAACGCTCTACTGAAAATCTCAGCTCCTTTATTTTGTGTAATTTTTAGGATCCTTAATCCGTCAAAATATTTTACCCATTTCTCGCTCTTTTTGGAGTAAATGTTATGGGGACGCTATACCGTTGTAATTCTGGTTTCTTCAGCGTTAAATACTTGTGCAGGTGAAAACATTTATATCTCCATTGTTTTATACAAATTGGTGTAAATTTGTGCTAATTTCTTCGCTATTAAACGTTATTCCGTAGGCGAGTATAGAGATTCCGCCTGATGAAACGTTTTACCCAATCCCTATCTGCAGATTCGTTCTTTGAACAGGTTTTTTTATATTACTCTTCATCGCATAAGTATGAGTACACTGCTTAATGTGTACAGATGTTACTCTTTTTCCTGAACGACAGAAAAAACCGGCTTAGCTCGAAACGTGTATTTGCTAAAAAGAACTTCATGAAGCCTCTCTTAAACTGCGTTCGCCTTCTATAGCAGCCTGAGGGGTTTCTACAGTCCATTGTGCCTTTTGCGCTCTTCTGACGTACTTTCGAGGCATCTATACATTAAAGCTGAAAATAATTAAAAATATGAAATGTATGCAGGATGTAGGTACCGTTAAGAAAATTGACGACCGGTGTTGCCCCACTCTCCCCTAGCATTTACGTATAGTAGCAATACATTTTTGGCTTCACGTAGTGAATATCTCCTGTCCGACAGAATGTTTGATCAACATTTTTGGTTACTGGTTCGCCGTCTTTCAACTACTTCTGTCTCAACCGCATCAGTTTTTTTGCAACAGAATGTGATAGTTCCACTACATTTCTTTCTGTTACTTCCATGTAAAAGTTATGTATTTCCTTCTGGTTATACCATTCTTGCATTTCCATAACCTTTACGTCCATCGATTTTCGACAAAATATATTTGCCTTCATTTTTTTGTCGCCATGTTCAGCTTTAGTTTCCCACCGTTCCATAATGTCACTTGAACAGTACGAACGAATAGAACTCAAATATATGATAAGAAAAGTGGAGAGCAAAGTATAGAAGTGTGGCCTGAAAATTAATGCGGAGAAAAAAGTATATGATAACACACACGGAAAATTACGATGCGAAATGCAACGATGCCAGAGAAAGCAAGCACAGAAGACAAAATATGCCTACGAACATTTGGAAACCGCATTACATGAAGGAGCCAACAAACCATTAGGGAATTTTCAAAAAAAAATATATTCTTGTCTGAAAGAAACATCATGTTCGTTTGATAATCTTATCTTTCAAATAAATGACAGCTGACAAGAATATAGTTTAATCACAAATACAGAGAAATACAAGCACATTTCTTTCAACTAACCCCATATGAGAAAAGATGGTGTGTTTGTGAGAGAGAGAGACTACTGTGCACGATTGCGATAAGGTGGTAATAATTTCACGAAATTGCAAGATTGCTGCGAAGGTAGTAGATACTAATTTGATACGAGCTGCAGGCTCTGACGGTCGCAGAAGGACAACAGCGTTTAAATTTCTGGAAACTGTAGTTACAACAACAATGATCAAAACGAAGAAATAGTGCTGGGAAATTAAAACACATTAAGTTTAGCAAAAAAATATGCAGAATACGCTGAACATCGAGATATATGTAATGTGAAGGTAGAATAAGAAAGTCTGGAGGTACATAAGATAATAGAAATATATTTAGGGCATGCAAAACGAATGGTAGAGGAAGGAATACACAGGAAAAGATAGTAGAGGGACGATAGCAGAAGAGAAGAGGCGAAGGGAAAGACCAAGCAGAAAATAGAATAGAAAAGACATTGTGATGCATTGAGAAACGAAACTTATGAAACAGGAGAATGATAATCCCTGAGTCCATATATGCTATATATATATATATATATATATATATTGTTACGATGTATTTATTTTAATTTATTTTCTTTTATTTTGTAATTGCTTTTATTGTATTTGAATTGCTCGTATGTATTTATATGACTCTCTCTCAGGGCTACTCAATGGGTGTAACGTAAATCCATATATTTCACTACATTAAAGGACAAACACGTTTTTTTTTTTAATTTTAACGACTTGATTTATTTTAATTCAACACAACAAAACCGACTTACTATATAAATAACTTCAACTAATACGATTTAAGAACACCGGTTATTTTAAAATTTACAAATATCGCGGGCTTACTTCCGCTATCGGACGCCTGGGTGTAGCGATCTTGGAAGGGCAAACATTACGGTTATTCAATGAATCGCGATGGTTATTCAATGAATCCACGAGGGCTGTTGGTGGTTTGCAAACTTGTAACTTATACTTATGTGTAATGTAGGTACGTGTAATGTGGTAGACAATTATTCGTGATCTTTAGGTAAGTAGATACGTGTATCGGGATTTAAATCTACCTGGGTACGTAATCGATAGGTGGTCGATAAATGCTGCGTATTAGTCAACTAGTCTCCCTCCACGCCGTGGGTCTTGAGGTTATATTTTTCGGCCAAAATTTTGGTCCTCCGATGTGAATTCTTCAATAAGTTTTGTTCCCCGTTAAGTTTAATATATTTTTACGAATACGGTTATATAGTTTGACTTTGAATTTTAGGTTTTTACTGGGTTGTTTACAATTTTAGATCTTCGCGACACAGAAGCTGCTTACGTAGTGGTTAAGGACGCTCTGACTCTCTTTTTTTTTAATTTCCCTTTTATACTGCTATGCATAGCTATCCTGATTGATATCTGAATTTAAATGGCTTGCGTTGTTGTTATGCAGCCGATCTAACATTTCGATGCATATAAATGAAATTAACTTATTTTTCTTATTTTATTTAACAATTCCTAGTTTTAAACAGCGTTTTCGCATAATTTGATGTGTGTTAAAGTAATTTAAATTTGTTGTGCTTTCTATTTATACTGTATGGGCCTGTATTTAGATTCTAAAATTATTTTTGTCAAACCTTCCGGAGTCCTTGGAAACTGCCTCGTTAACTCTTTTAAACTGACAAATTTGGTGTTTTATTCACCATAACCAATTTTTAATCAAATATATATGTATATATATAATATCAAAACAATAAAACGAAACACACTTGGTATAGTCCATGCGATCGTGGCCGGGAATATTTATCGTTCGTTGCTGGGACATCTATTTTCTAGTAAATGGCACATTTTCGAATGTACTTTTCAAACAAATGTTTTTAAAGTCTTTAACTTTTCGAAGTATAGAAAAAGGTGATAAGGGTGAACCCTCATTTGCGATTAACATATGGCATATAACTTCAATAGTCTTTGAGAGTGCGTAAACACGTGGATGCCATGCTAAACGTGTATATCTGTTAAAATGTCGAGGTCGAATTTTTCATGATTCCTACACTTCCAAAAGTATTACGATTACATTTGTGTACAACTACTTATTTTGGAGAAATTAATACGAAAAATATTTTCGCTGTCATTCAGTTCATCAAAAGTTAATGATCCCTTACAAAGCAGACATAGCGGCATAATTGTCGCCCTTTAAATGTATCGTAAATGATCGCCGATAAACGGCAACAAGAATTTTACATAACTTGAATGTACGCACTGAAATTTACATCTAAATTTACATCTAAACTATTATACCAAAAATCTCGACGTATATGAAAGAAACTGGACATAGACAGTGTAGTAATTAAATTAGAGCGACAGAACAAAATATACATATTGTTGTGTTTTTTATTAAAATATAAATTTTATTAGAAGTTATTAGTTAGATTAGAAAATAAAATTTTATTTAAAATTATGGCGAGAAGGAATAGAGGTGGTAGGGAGATCACCTGGAGCATCACCTGGTAAAGCAAGAGCAGGGATGCAGACAAGTGTGGGAAAGGAAGGTAGGGACTGAGCTATAAAAGCAGACGCACGGCGAATTACGAGGAGTTCAACGAAGTGACCAGCCCGAAGAGGAAGGGAAAGAAGTTCGAGTCCGAGCCAGCGACCAGTCCCGAAGCAGAGAGTGGGATCCAGTGAGACCCGAAGACAATATATTTGGTAAGAATATTTAAAATTGCTAATATTTTATTGATGGTGCCTGAATACAGGGCAACCAAATGGCTAGATAAGCGGTAAATGGAGTAATTTGCAACTTGTTTGGCAAAATATAAATTTAAAATGAATTATGTTAGTTCATAAGGTGTTAATGTATTTTCATTTGATAAGCAAATATAAATGGGGTCAATAAATTAAATTTGCAACTTATCGAGCAAATAAATAATATAACGAATTGTATCAATAAACATTATTTGCACTTACAGGCAAATAACAAAAGATATTAACAAAGTGTGTCAATAAATTTGCAACTTATCGAGCAAATAAATAATATAACGAATTGTATCAATAAACATTATTTGCACTTACAGGCAAATAACAAAAGATATTAACAAATTGTGTCAATAAATTTGCAACTTATCGAGCAAATAAATAATATAACGAATTGTATCAATAAACATTATTTGCACTTGTCAGGCAAATAACAAAAGATATTAACAAAGTGTGTCAATAAATTTGCAACTTATCGAGCAAATAAATAATATAACGAATTGTATCAATAAACATTATTTGCACTTACAGGCAAATAACAAAAGATATTAACAAAGTGTGTCAATAAATTTGCAACTTATCGAGCAAATAAATAATATAACGAATTGTATCAATAAACATTATTTGCACTTGTCAGGCAAATAACAAAAGATATTAACAAAGTGTGTCAATAAATTTGCAACTTATCGAGCAAATAAATAATATAACGAATTGTATCAATAAACATTAATTGCACTTGTCAGGCAAATAACAAAATATATTAACAAAGTGTGTCAATAAATTTGCAACTTATCGAGCAAATAAATAATATAACGAATTGTATCAATAAACATTATTTGCACTTGTCAGGCAAATAACAAAAGATATTAACAAAGTGTGTCAATAAATTTGCAAATTGTCGAGCAAATAAATAAAATTATTCACAAATTGTTTCAATAAACTTAAATTGCAACTTATTGAGCACAGAGAGAAATTTTCATAACAAATAGTTTTAAAATCAGAATATGCATGAGAAATAAGACGGGTGTCGGCGCGGGATTAGATTATGGTAAGGACGGACCGGTCAACGCATCGGAGTCGCGCAGCATTTCTTGCTCATATCCGGCATGTGGAAATAATTTGCGTACACGAATTTTTTTTTTACAGGCACCGAGAACTTGTTGACGGTAAACATTTAAATGTATATATGAATTTATATAATAGTGTATATTAATTTGGGACATTTAGAGAATTTGATTTTGGTAAATATATTATTTAAATTTAAAATATCGTCGTATTATTTAACCCGATCAAACCTGAACAAAAGGATAGCTTGAACAAAATTTTATATAGTTGTGAGTTATTTCCTAAATAAAAATAAAATTCAAGGTAAACAGCAGTAAACCAATCGACATAACTTCGGAGACAAAATTATTAAATTAAATAATTCACTCAATCAACGCATTCATAACGTTATATAACCCGCCTAAGTTAATTTATCATAAAAGTACAGCAATTAAACGAAATTATAACCGTTGGCCAATCTATTGCGTAGTTCGATATAACTCCGTATTGCTTTTTGACTGCCACATTGATTACATAATTATCAAAGCTTATCGCATGTTGGGTTTCATTATTAGAACTAACAGCCATTTTAAGTGTATTCAAATCATTATACAGTGCATATGTTCGCAATTATTTGAATGACTACTCAAGTGTGGAATCCACAGTATAACACATACATTGATATAATTGAGAGTATTTAACGAAAGTTTAGTTTATATTTGCATAATAAAACTAATATTAACTTCAATAATTGCAGTCAAGGTTGCAGACATAATGATTTACTATTTATAATTAAATTATTAAGTAATTTAGTTGACTCACCTACTTTACTTAGTCGGAAATCATTCCGCGTGCCTGAAAGGTATCTGTGAGATTAGTCTCTGTTGAATGTTAGATTTTGCAATACAAATTCGATCATGAACAATATTGTTGGAAAATGCAACCTTTGTTACAACATTTATATAGTTAAGTATATGAGAAAATATGAAGCAGAAATGCTAATAGAGAGGAGGAAAATTAAAGAAGAGCCTGTGGGGAAAGAGCTGATATAGAAATATGTATCCGGATGTACGGAAGAGTGGGCATAGAAAGAACAGGAAAGGGTCCACAGCTAAAAAGAGCACACACCATGAAGAAATCACCGCCAGATTACATAGTAAGACAGGAAACAAGGCGCGAAAGGATGGGCGGGGGAAAAAACGGTGAGGTACGAAATGACAGCAACTGAGGGATAGAACAGAGTGGAAATGATATTGGGTGAGTTAAAGAAAAGGGAGAACAAGAAAAGTAATATATCCTTATGGGAAGAAAGTAGGATGAAAATGTGTGAAAAAGCAGGGTTATCCGTGGGAAAAGAGGAGAAGCAACGGGAAACTGATAGAGAGGGTGATAGTAGAGGGTAATAGTAGAGGGATGGAAGCAGATGGAAGTGCAGGAAAGGTAAAGTAAAATCGAGAGTTCGAGATGTAAAGTACAAAATAATTAAAGCAGAAAGGATGAATATATTTAAGGAGAGAGGGGGAGATCGGCTGGAGAGGAAAACATTTTAGGAAGGTTCAGATGTGGAAGTGATGAAAAGGCCAACAAATACTGGATGGAAGAGAAATATAAGAGACTGTGGAAAATGTTGGTTGTAAGATTGTGAAGAGATAAGCTATAAAGGAGACGGAAAGAAGAAAGAGAAGACTGGAGAGAAAGGAGAAGGGCTAGAAATCTTATGAAAAATAAGAGGGATGAAGGAGGAATGTATGAAAAAGAGGAAATCAGAACATAAGGATGAAGAACGATAAGCACTAACAAGAGAACGGAGATATAGAAAGAGATGGAAGGAAAAAGGCGCGGAGCTGAAGGGAGATGTTAAGGGTAATGCAATAAAGAACTGTTAGAAACTGAATATGCCAATTCAGATTTTTTTATATTTAATGTATCGGGTGAAGATTTTGAATGGCGCTAACGATGTTCATACCTATAATCAAATCGAGCAAATCATAGCATCTAGGACGTCGTGCGGTATATATAGTGCTGTAAAAAACGATATAGATTGAAGATTCAATAACGAAAGGTTAAAAGGTTAACGGTAAAACACAAACCGATATGTTCCTAATCAGAAGTAAATCAGAAGCAATCAATCAGTGTGTAAATGCTAAACATGCACGACCCTCAAAAAGTGATTACTTACGCTGAGGCTTATGCACATTTATGAAATATTTATCAGGCGACGTTGGCACCAGGCAAAAATTCTAACAACCGTGATACATACGAACATCACACACAACCATGAGATTATTCCGAAGGTATTTGAAACCTAACAAACTTTTTCATAACTAATTTGATAATTTATGTTAAATTCCACAGCATACTATACAATCCAAAACACGCCGAAGAAACTGTTGATAAATTTCACACGTACTTTTGACCGGTAAAACATCTAAAAGACGATATTTTTGGATAATCGTAAATTTATTAAACTCGTAAATTTGATTTACAACGCCTTAATTTAATTTGCAACATAATCAAACAATCCAGATCCGGCAGATGCACAATTGAAATCCTTGCTTTGGCAGGAAGTGTGCTGCTCTGACCCCGCGTATGTGCAATGATGCAACCCCAACGCATTAATATAATGCCTGGAAAGAACTCTTTACATTTTTTAATTTACGCCGGATATGAAAAGTTGAACAGTGCAGCGAATGCGTTAATTTTTTGAATGCATATTGAAGCGAAGCATATATGAACAGCTTATAAACTGCGTTTTTCTTATAGTTTTAAATATTTTGATTGTTTCAAGCGGCTTTATTGACCTTGGTTTTGCAACTTTAAATTTATTTGTAAATCTGATGGATTAATTTGCGCGTTAAATTTAGTATTAACGCTTTATTATAAAGTTTTGGTTGATGTAAAAGCTTGTCCAATTGAGTTTCAAGTTACTTGGCCAGACAAAGAGAAAGTTTAAGATAATATTGAGATTTAAAAATGTCTCCCTAAAGGTACCAGACAGATATAATTGCTTAGCTTGGCTTCACTCGCTCGTAGCGGTACAGTTCGTTTTTTTTATCTGCATATTTCGCTTACTAAGCCTACTAAATTCTCACCAATCACCATAAATTCTTTTATATATATATGCACCTCATGGAAATTCATGCACCGTTTATAACTATAAGGGTTACAAAGAAAAAAACTCCATGGATTACAGATAATTTAAAATTAATGATGGAACTGCGTGACAAAGTCTATAGAAACTTTAAAAGTCTAAAAATAATTCTAGTTGGGGTTATTATAAATCATTGCGCAATTTAGTTAATAAAACACTTAAGATTGAAAAAGAGCATATTTTGAATACACATTCCAGAATGCCAACAATAAAACCATGTGGAGGGAATTAAAGTCATTGGATATCAGGGCTAAAGATAGAAGTAATCTACCCCAACACTTGCAAAACTCCAATGAAATAAACATTTTTTTTGTGGATGGGGTACCTGATTTACAGCCAGAAACGGTGACTATGGCGTATAATAGGCGTAACAAAATAGTTTGAGGTGTAGCCAGCTTTTCTTTCCTTACTGTTGATACAGCTACTGTTTCTAAGTTATTAATGAAATAAATAGTAATGCCGTGGGTATTGATAATTTAAGTATGGAAATGGTAAAGTTATGTTGCCCAGTTATTTTGCCTTATTTAACGCTACTTTAAATGAATGAATTGTACACAATATATTTCCCTCAAACTGGAAGTGTGCTGCTGTAATGCCGGTACCTAAAACTGCATCTTCAAACGAGTTTAAGGATCTTCGGCCGATAAGTATAATACCATGTTTGTCTAAAATCCTAGAAAAAATTATAAATGTGCAATTAAAGGTGCACCTGGAGACATTTGCAATTATTCCTGAGGAACAGTCTGGGTTCAGGCCTGGTTATAGATATGTAACAACTCTTCTGAATGTAACCGATGACTTAGTGGTCGCATGTGATGAGGGTAAAGTTTCGGTTTTAATTCTACTTGATTTTAGCAAAGCGTTCGATACTATCAATCATGCGATGCTTGTTGCTATTCTTCACTATATAGGTTTGTCAAACTCTGCGGTTGCACTTTTGGAATCATTTATTTCACAGCGCTTGCAATGCGTGCGCTTAAATTGAGAGCTTTCTAATTTAAAATGTGTTAGTAAAGGTGTGCCACAGGGATCTATATTGGGGCCTTTGTTTGCTTATACATGTAATTTTTCCAAGGTTATAAAGTTTTGTAAAATGCATATGCATGCCAACCCAACCCAACCCAACCCAACCCAACCCAACCCAACCCAAATCTATCATTCATTCTTTATTCATAATCTCGAGCAACAATTGTCTTACCTAAATGACGACCTTGCCCATATTACTGGAATCTCATCTAAACACTCTTTGCTATTAAATCCTTCCAAGTCTGTGTCCATACTATTCGGAAGTACTAAAAACGTGACACGGTTAAGAAATGTTATTGACATTCGCATAAATGATTTATCAGTACCTATCAAATCTAAAGCAACAAATCTCAGAATAATTCTGGATAATTCATTTAGGTGCAACTCCCACATTAATAATTGCATACAAAGAGCTTACATCAACTTCAAATTAATCTTGTGACTCGTTGGTTTTGTCTCATTTTACGTATGGTGCGCCACTCTACAATTCTTGTATTAGTATTGATTTATCCAACCGAATACAGCGAGTTCAAAGCTCCTGTCTACGTCTCATTTTTGGTATCAGAAAGTTTGATAGAATCTCACACTTTATCATATTTGAAGTGGTTGAATATGGCAAATAGGCGAAATTTATTGTGCGCTTGTCTATATCAAAAACTAATTTAAAAACTAAGTTCGGGAAACCGGTTTATCTGCATCGTAAAATATCTTTCAGAGGTGATATAATCTAAATATAAGATTTAAAGGTACTCTAACTGCGCATCTTTATTGGAGCGATCGTTTACGTATCAAATTTCTAAAGTGTACAATAGCGTCCCATCGACTATTAAGAGCCAACAAATATAAATTACATCAATCATTGTATTTTACGCAGTGCTCATAAGGTATAACCACAATACTATAAAAAGTCCAACAGCACATTTGAACATAATATGTATATACATGCAAGCAATAAGAATTAGATTACATTAGTCACATGTAGAATTTCGAATCAGTTAGTCTAGGTATTTGTATTAAGTATCTCTATTATTTTGTATATTGTTCACAAATTAATTTTTTGATTTTCATTTATTTTTCGCGTTCTTGGTGGAAGATCAGGGGCAGCTACATGTTGCGCCTTGAACCAACGCCTCGTGTTTTCCCCAAGAAATTATTTGTAATATGTTATGTTATTGAGATCTTCGGTGGAAATAAAAAAAATTATTATTATTATTATTATTATTATTATTAAATATTAAATTAAGTATTGTTAATTCAAAAGAAACTTAATACTGTCAAAATAATAAAGTGAAACAAGTTTCCTGGATAGAAGGTACTGGCATAAACAATTAGTTTATTAAAAATAACGGATTACAATTAAATATTAAATTATCATATTACTTGTCTTAAATAAAAAACTCTTCTTATTTTAATCATCTGAATCTCTCGATCCAAATACCACCAAGCCAGTCAATTAATTAATTCAACTGGCAGCAGAGCGTTTATTGCCGCGCATGATATGAACCGAGAATATTACGAGAGGGACGTTAGATTCAATTGAATTAGACGCGAACATTTATCCACAAGATAAAAACTCTCAAGGAATTATGTTGCACATAAGGTTGCGTGATAATTCAGTATAGGCATTTAGTATTGCGGAATCTAAAAGTGCTCGTTATTCATGAAATTGCGGTTAAATGTAGCGAAATTAAAATTAATTAATTATGCAAAACGGGCAATATCTCATATTCAGTTTAAAAACATATTACAATGACTAGTGACTAATTCCACTGTAAAATATTAAAAATTAATGGAAGAAATTTGATGACATTTAGTAAATTAATCTAAATTTAAATATTAGAAAAAATGGAATTAATAATTAAATATTTAATTTTAACACCTTTTTTGATTTTCATTAACATACTATATTTGTATGATAAAAAAATGTTTCTACATAAGTAAGATTATGTACAGTTATAATAACCATGCAATAAATGCATGAGCAGTAATAATATTACAATTTAAGATACGTGTACATGTATTTAATTCTCTCTTAAATCCATCAGCGGTATCATTCTGTGCAATTAATATTCATAATAAAATTTACCTATTACGCAAAACCAATCAGTTTGAACAGTTCGTATCAAATAATTATACAATATTGAATATTTTGTATAAGAAACCCAACTGGCATATCAATGAAATATATTAACTCAATAACTGGATCAAAGCAATGTTCAAAAGCTATTCTGGAAATTCCGTACGTCTTTGTATATATTTACTGTTTTGTTCTTTAATCATTGTGTGCGTGTACGAAATAAAAAATTTCAATTGGGGGCGCTGTCTTTTATTCAACAAAAGGCAATTACATTTACTCCCACAGCATCGTTCCGTAATTAAACACGTCCTTCTAGCTTGGTAATTTGCGTAAGTTCGTGGAATCGTTTGTGCTTGTGATTTTGTTATTGACAGTCAGACTTAATTTCTTCCCGTTTATCGTAATCAGTAAACCTTTGATACGTGTCAAAATTCATCACTGCATAATGTGGTGAACGAAACACTGTGTTTCTATTCGCGTTCATATTATATAAGTGGATCAACATTTACATTGCTACATCAGAATATACAGAGTATAAAAAATAAAACGGATGAGCTTATAATTTATATGAAAAATATGAGCATTAATGTGAATATAATTTGGTGCTACAAGGCTGCGCCATCGCCTCGTGCTTTTCAAGAAAATCATGTCAGCAAATAGGTATGAAATGTACTGATGTAGTTGAAAGAGAAAAGTTAGAAAGAGTGTTGAATTTAATAATCCGTGGTTAACATATATCGACCACCAACAGGAAACACAAATGAGTTCTTCGAAATTTTAGACAACATCAAAAATTAAAAATAAGATCTCTCACCCACACAATCCTAAACCTAATAAAGAAGAACTTTATAAGACTAATTGAAATAGTATTTTATGTAATACCGCAGTTGCTGTATGTTATGGAAATTTTATTGAAACACTTACATCAACAATTGAAAAAACTATAGAGAAAAAAACAGTATTAATAAATAAAAATTGAAACGAAAATTGGTTAACAAAAAATATAAAAATATTAACTAGAATTAAAGGCAATTGTTCGAAACCTAACTAAACTAACCTATTTTATCAAAAATTAAAAAAGGAAGTAGACATATCGAGAAAAACAACAGTTTCGAATTACATAATGAATTCGTGTAATAATGCAAAAGCAACCTGGGTTGATATTCAATGTCGAGGACCTAAAAAACCCCTGAAACAAGTAGAGATATTCTAACATCGGTGAAATTTTTCCACATAAATAAGCTTAAATGCAACATAATTAAATTGAACCAGAATTAAATACATTTGCTCTTCCTTAACGAACACAGTAGAAATAGTTTCCATAATAGGTTCCCTTAACAACGCGAATGCGGTGGGACATGATGAAATATCAACTAGATTGCTGAAGTATTGTTCAGACCACAAGCAGTACCAGTGACTAATATAATAAATAAGTCTTTCCACTCGGGAACATTCTCGGATAAGTTGAAATATACAGTCATCAAACCTATTTATAAAAAAGGTGATAAGTCTGATCAAAAATAGTGGAAAAACTCGTTTACAGAAGAATGATTAACTTCATAAATAAACAACACGCAGAATGGTTATATAAATGGCCGTTCAACTGAACGAGCAATATTTCAACTGCTCGAAGATGGAAGGAATAAACAACAATGAAAGTATAACATATATGTTGATGGAACTTTCAAAAATATTCGATAGCATCCATCATGAGGTGTACAAAAATCTTCAGGTAATTGAATTTCGTGGAGTAGCCTTAGAATGATTAAAATCGTATTTAACGGAAAGAAAACAAATGCTTTAGAGCTGGACGATTAGTATGCTCAGACTTGGAAATCGTAAATCAAAAGTCACATCTAGTACCGCCGCAGACACGTTTGAATAAGTTACAGAACAGTTCTTCAGGATCTATCGTATAAGCATGTGCTGTACAAAATAAAACAACTACCACTAGCCCAATTTAAATATCACGATATTGTTCAAGAAGGTGTTGTATTCAGTGGAAGAATATTTCACTTCTGACATGTGTTGTGTACTCATATTATACGCTGGTCACCATAAATTTTATTTTATTGATTTAATTTATTATTATTGTAATTGTGATTCAACATTACTGAACATGGTGTTAATGTGTACTCGTATACAAAAAATTAGACTTGTCCTACACTATGTGGTATAATGGCATAAAAATTATTATGATAGATAGTAATTAATGACAGTGAGGTAGCTTACCCACAAAAGCGATGGAGGCGCAGAGTGAGCACGAATAATTAATTACCAATTAACCCCGCAAAGGAAAGTGTTTCATTAATGATGAAGCTGAAATGTTATGAAATCTTGCTAAACCTTCGTGGAGTGGGTTTTATTTTAGAGATATTAAACAATTAGTATAATGCAAATGAATGATTATGAACGAGTTAAAGTAAACAATAGTATTCCACCATAAACGTATGAAAGAATTTTACCAAGTACTGAATAGTTTTCATTAAAGAATAAAGTGTACGTGAGGAAGGGTTTACTCCAAAACACATGAGCAATCATGTAAAATTAAAGCGTCAAGAAAATCAAAAATTGTTTATTTATTTCTATGTGCTTTAAATATTTTCTGTTCCTAAATCCTTCAATGTCAATTATGTTTAGTTTAAATAATGCGTTTTATTTCGATATTAAGCAGGGCTGCGAATAATCATGTATAGTCTCGTTCCCTTGTCATTTCTTAAGCCTAGAAGACGTGGCACATCAAAAATCTATCCGGAGGAATATTTACCATTTACCTCTTCTGTTGGTAATGATAATAGACAAATCGCTACAATATAAATAAGTACCATAGAAAGAAGTGCTGCCAAGCCACGTTTTTTGAAACAATTTGTGTGTATATGAAATAAAATTAAAAGAAAGAAATATTGTTAGCTATTATTATTGTTATGATCGATATTTTGGAAACATTAGATAGATTGATATGACCTAACCACCGATTGATATTACCTAACCAAAATTAAACTAAACTGACACGAGTTACAATGGTAAAATGGTGAAATGGTGAAATGTATATTTTACCATCTGTTGGAAAATTTTCTTGTTTAGCGTTCATTACATTAAATGTTTCACGCGAAAAAACTTAAACTTAACTCAAAAATTCTAGTATCCTCCTTAGACAAGGAGTTATAAGAGTGCAGTTTAGATGCGAATGACTACTATATATAACCCATTCATTCATTCAATGCCGCATTTAACGTCCGTATGTAGATAAGTTGACATAAATAAATGTTTTCATCGTCGGAGCGCATAATAAAAGTTCAGGTGTTTATAAAAATAGTATGTCAACAATTTCCTCTTTCCTCATGAATGTAAAAACTAAAGGGAAAGTAAAGCAAATACTTCACTGTCGGCTAGACAGCTCCAATTAAACTTCAAATAAATACTTAGCAATATATATAGAAGTTAGAAACATTTAACGTAAACATATATCTGAATTGTCCAAACAAATGGTTTGTATATAAGAAAACTTTACGCAATTTACTTATATAAACAAATTTATATAGCGATTGAATGATATTTTAATTTTTCATTGGAACATTATGTTGAATGATAATGAATCTTTTCAGTATAAAACAGCTCGTTTTCACTAGGATATAGTCAATTATTTATAACTGTTATTTTATAACATGTGTTTATTAATACATGTTAATGCATAGAGCATAAAAAGTATAATTTTTTTTAGTAACGTTGTAAATATTACCGAACTAAACATCTTCGATTTCATTTACGTGATAGCATACATATTTTTAACAATCTTTTAAAGTCTTATATTCCCGAAAGCTCGAACAAAACTCGACATATATGAGAGGTGTTAATAAAAATCTGGCAATACTCACCGATTTTACGACTCGCGATAGTTAATGCCTTATCGCTTTTGATTTTATTGGAGTACGATGAATCAACAGGTGGGCCTGAGAACGCGAACGTTGGATCACCGACTGCGCCGCCGAAGCACTAACTTTCGAACAACATCGACGCCAGCTTTTGGCGTCGCGACGGCCTTTCGAGCGCATGCTTCGCACTTTTTCTCACGTTTCATCCAAACGACTCCGACTCTTGCGCTTGTGGCAATTGCAAAACATCGTATAAATTTATTTTCCCCCGTATTTATGATCCGTATATCGCGTACAGAAATATTAGCTCCTGCTTTACGAGCAATACCGTAAAGTTTAGCAACGTAAAGCTAAATTGCTAAACTATTTCATTTAATTTACGTTCCTTTTATTTGTCGGCGGGATGCCTTCGTTCGGCGGGGAGGAGAAGTTTTCGGTCTGACCCTTTACCTAGGCACGACGTAAACGAAATAAAAGTAACACGTGTTTACGAACCTACAATTTTATTCTTTTTCCTTTTCTAAGCACCGACTCCTATAAAAGTGGATATCCAATATCTAGACAAAACGCGGTGACCTTTGTTGAATCAAATAGGACACTGGTATATACAAAGCCTGGAATTCTGTACAGTTTTCTCAGGGTATTAAAGTTTGCGCGCATAATTAAGTTTATATTTTAGTTTATAATCAACTTCACTTTGTAACGTTTTGTAAGCATGTTTCATTTTCATTTCCTGTAGTCTGGGGGTTGGAAATTTTGAGAAAATAATCACAATTCCAAACGTTGGTCTAGATGCAGGAAATGTCAGGTGCAGTCTGCCAAATTAGTGTCCGGACAGCGTTCATATGTATGGGCAAGACTTAACTTCATTAATTTATTCTGCACACGTTAGCCACCTACGACCGATATGTCATAAAGAAGTAAAAGGAAATTATATTAACAATTTGCGTATATGAGTTATTGGGAACAATTAAAATTATTACTCGGGGGTACCTTGGTGACGTTTTCGTAATGTCGAGAGCACTAATGAAGAGAAGTGTCACTCTTCACTGGAGCAAGGTGACTTGAATTGGTGATCAATTAGATGGGATTCTATTTGCAAAAATCATTAAAAGAAAACCGACAACGTGCAAATCGTAAGTATGTAAGTATTTTGGGAGTTAGAAGAAGACAGCGCGACAATGTAGATGATGAAGATTTTGCAAACACATTCGAAAGAAACGAAAATGGTTCTTACACAGTGCGAATGCCATTCAAAGAGCGCCCTATAGATTTAGGAAACTCAAATTCAAAAGGTGTTGCAAGAGTACTCCAACTAGAGAAAAAGTTCGCAAAAAATATGAACTTCAATATGTTTAATTTATGCAAAAATATCTAGTGCTTGGTCACATGAAACTAGTATCTCCCGAAAATGGCGAAGAAAAATACTACATTCCTCATCAAGCTGTGATCAGCCGCCATTAGCTTAAACCAATTAAATATGTTGGCCCAAGAATACAACAAGCACCAAGTCGCCTTCACTACCGACATTGAAAAAATTTTATGGAGATTCAATTCTTGGGAAGATATCAGGGAATACAAACGGAACTTCGTCTGCCATACCCGCCAACAGTTAGCCAAAGATGAATAAGTTTCCCAAAGAATTAGACATTTCTCTCAAAGATTTCTACTTAGACAACTTATTATCTGAGGCAGATTCTTTGGATGAAGCAACAGAAGTGCATAAATTGTTAACGATACTTCAATTTTGAGGATTCACGTTGAGAAAATGTGTAAGCAGCAACGTCAAATTACTGCATGCTATACCCGATCACCAAACTACATTAGAAATCGATCCAAATGATACATCTTTAGGTGTTTTCTGCGTGCCTTACGAGACCGAATTTACATTTTAAGTTCAATTAGCCATGAACGTCACGAAATGTGCAATAATCTCAGAAGTAGCCACTAGTGATCAAAGCTCATTCAAGAATTGTGGTTACAAGTTTTACAATGGGATAAGCAAGTACCAAAAGATATAAGAATACGACGGTTATCGTTCGAAGATCAACTTAAAACAGTAGAAAATCACCGTTCCGAGGTGGATCTAATACACTCACAAACCAAGTTGAACTTTTTTGGTTTTCTGATGGTCCAGTAGGGCTTGCAGTAAATGATACTCGTAGGTAGTTCGTGATGTATGTATTTATTGTAACTCTACATAATTGCGTCGTTTGCAAGGTCGTTCGTTTTCGCAGCGTCGCCGAGTGGTTAGTGACCTACCCTAACGTCGAACGTTGTCGTTACGCTTTGCAAATTATGTACATACTAATATGTGCACTACTCTGTCGATGATTGTCTATCGACTATATATACAAGCCTAACTATGTATCACTAATCATCGTGCCCTGCAAGCGGATATTTATATTAATCGCGAGAGGCTCTCTAAGTCAATTGTCCTCAATTCGAATTATTATTTCCATTCTTGCTGACGGCAAGTGTAACATATGAAATCAAAACAACGATCGTTTGCAGAATGCGATTTACTAATCGGCGAGTGTTGTAATTGGGTCGATTGTGTATTAGTTCATAACCCAATTACAGCGTACTATTACACCTTCCCCTTTTTTTGAAGGAAAAATTAGTTTTGAAGGAAGTAGTTTTTTCTTGTACCTTATTTATTAATGTTTCCCATACAATAACTCTTATTTATTCTATATTATTCGTATACGGTTTAACTCTTATTTTATGCACTGTCACTATTTTGTCTTTGATTTTTATGGTAACGTTTGGCGTTTTTTCACTTATTATTTTATGGACTTTCATATAAAGCACCTAACTTATTGTTTGTTTCTACTCTTAATAATACCTTATCATTAAACTTAAATCAAACATGTTTCGGATTTAAATCCAGCACTCGCTTTCTCTTAGTCTTTGTTTCAACTAAATTGTCGCGTGCATCTACCCATGCAGTTTTTAATCTATACCTTAACTCTTCAAAATAGTTTTCAAAGTTATAAATAGGTTTGTTATTGTTTAACGCATTTATGGTAGCACGCTTTGTTTTCCCAAAATAAGTTCATAAGGCGTATATTTTGTTGACGTGTGCACCGTGTTATTGAACGCAAAGCTCCAGAAGGGTATCCATGTACTCCATGTGTTGGCACATTTAACAACTTGAATTCTGGGAAAGGCACCTAGGATTTTTTGCGTATTCTCCGAAGCTCCCAAAGTTTCGTGGTGGTACGCTGTAGAGCTTAATTGCTTGATCCCCAAAACCTTGGCTGATTCTTTGAATACTTTTGCTAAAAACTCTAGTCCTTGATCGGCTACAACTGTTCGTGGGATTCCGAATCTTAACACGAAATTATTAACAAATGCTTCCGCTACCGTTCTGGCCTCTTTGTTCATTAACGTGTATGCTTCTACAAATTTAGTGAGTTCGCATTGGATAGTGAGAATGTACCGATTTTCTTCACTATTTTGGTTCAATGGACCTACCAAATCCAAAAAAATTGTTTCAAACGCCCAATTGGCGGTGGTGGTGACTGTGAGTGGTTCGACATGAGCCCTCGGGTGCTTATGTCGTTGACATTCGTCACATCTGGCAATAAATTTATGTAATGTAATGTAATTAATGTCGTTATTCATATTGCTCCAAAAATACTGCCGTCTTATGTTGGCGTACATTCGATTCATGCCTGCATGTCCCGCAGTTGGTAACATGTGATAATTATTGAGAATTAATTGCCTTGTTTGCTTACAGTCTACACTATTCGCATGGTTGATGACACATATCTTGAGATTTTCGAGCTTAATGCCTGGTTTGGTTAATAGGGTTATCAAATCATAATTATTTGCGCATTTTAAAACAAATAATTCAGGGATCTCGTAGTCCTCACATATTCTTCGCACCGACCTCAACTGAGCGTCTAGGGCTGAAGTTGATAAGTCTCCATGCGGTATATAAATAATATTTGACTTTTCGTCGAACAATATTTTACACCTTTGTATACATTGGCTATGGTTCAAGTTTGATGACTTCTGAAGTGTTCTGAGTTCTGTAGAATCCCTTGGTCTTAGAATTAGGACTTGTCCTTGGATCCATTGGTAGTCTAGTCATCTGATATTGTCCCTCGCCTGTAGTAAATGCTGTGCACTTCCTAGTGGCATGTTCAAGCTCTACTTGATAATACCCCTATGATAAGTCTAAGTGTGAGAAATACATTGCTCCAGACAATGAATCCGAGATTTCCGTACTGTTTGGTAATGGAAATCTGTCAGCTTCTATGACTTTGTTCAACCTTCGATAATCAATCACTAATCTCCATCTTTTTTGATACCGATTGTGTCTGCTTTCTTTGGAACTAGTAGAAGTGGTGAAGACCATGTTGACCCTTCAATGACTCCTTCGTTCAATATTCTTTCTACCTGTTGGTCTAACTCTATCTTTTGGGAATGCGGTAATCGATATGGCTTGACGTAAATTCGATTTTTTTTGCTCTTTCAATCTGATTGTTTCTTTTACTACGTTCGTAATTGTTACACAATCGTTCTCTAACAAGAATATATCCGCATATTTCGCACAAACTTCTTATATAGAATCGTTTTCTTCGTCATTCAAATGATCTCTCTTAATTAGTCCCAACAATGTGTCAACTCGTGAAACTGAATTTTGGTTTCTGTGGAAATTATAAGTTTGGAATATTGCTAATTTAGCAATGGTCGGTTTGAAGTTTTTTACTTCGACTTCCTCGTCGTTCGTATTTAAAATTCTTACCGGAATCATGTGCGACTTTGGCCGTGCAATGGTACATACGTGCGGTGAAAACACCTTTAGTAACTTCACTTGGCAAACCCACACAATCATCGTTGTCATCTGTCCAAAAATGTTTTATAATTTCGCATCGAGGTGGAATTGTTGTAAGAGTGTCAAATGAGGATTCTATCTGTGTCGTGATTTTATGTGATTTATAATAAAATTAAAATAAAAATTTCCAGAAATCGATATTCGCAAAGAAATCTGATCCCATAATCCCGTTTACTCCTCCGAATTGCTTTATTACTAGAAATTTATGACATATTTTTCTGTTGCCTATGTTTAAAGCCAAATTTACTGATCCTAGTGACGTAGTTGACCCACCAATACCATTTGTAGTTATGCTATCGTTGGTGTCAATTACTTCATTGGTTACAACATTTTCGAAAATTACACTTATTGACGCGCCTGTATCTAGTAAAAATAACAAATCATTAGCTTTATACTGCATTTTCACTGGATTTAATCCATTCATTCTTAATATTACGTCAGCCTCATCGTCCTCTTTAATCGATGTTTGCTGTTTCTTGCATTCGTGTATAGAGGGCTTGTTCTCTACCATATGTCCGGGGGGGGGTCGAAGAAACCTCTCTCCTATCGTACCTCTCTGTGCCCCAGTGTTCACTCCTCGTGGCGAACCTATGTTCGTTGGTTCCAGAGTAGGACCGAAAATTTCCTCTCTGACCGAAATTTCGACATGGACATGGTCCATTTTAAGCACTTCTGTTTACTGTTTATCGAAATTCGTTGCACCTTCATTCGGTAGCTGTACACGCAACATTAGCAACTTGTTGTACTTTTTTACATACGTTGGTCCGACTCTGATGTGTAGCTACTCGATGCTGAGTTTATACTTATGGTTACCATATTTGACGTCCTTCTCAAAAGTCTACCTCAAATGTCGAATGGGAAAAGAAGTTGCTTGCATAACATAAGAAAATACATCTTTTTGCACGGTAATTTTATTCATGTACTAGATTAAATGTTAATTGTTAAATGTTTTCAAGCGTTAAGAATCAAACCGTGTGTGATATGACACCATTTAGCGTAACGTAATTAGAACTATATAAACTAGTTCACGTTACTAATGTCATAACAGGGTCATATTGCATTCAATTAACGGGGACAGTAAACAATACGCATAAGTATATGTACCTCATTTAAATCACTTAGATCAGCATTAGAAATAATATAAATAGTTAGTTCTCATTCTAATTAAGATAGTCTAATTAATATAGTCTATTACTATCGTTCGTAGACATATAGTCTTTAAGATAGTGTACGATCGATGTTACGACGGTAGAACAATAAACATCACATTTTCTACAACGGCTTTCATTAACATGAACGACGATAAGTAGTGACTTTCCTAGTCACGATGTAGTGGCTTATCACGTGGCGATCATGCCAGGATGCCGCCATAGTGACTTATCACATGGCGATCCTGGCCATTCGAACCAGATGGATCTTCGCCTGTAACATCTCATAGTGACTTATCACATGGCGATCATGCCAGGATGCCATCATAGTGACTTATCACATGGCGATCCTTCCAAACGAACCGACGTAGAATATTCTGGAATCATCAAGATGGGCTACAAGAAACCATCACATGGCTGCCGGTGCAGGGCTCGAGGACGTAAGAGAAATAACTCATCGTAGGACAACCACGGGAAGCACCATGGCTTCAACAAGTTCTGGGAAGAAAGTGTAAGTGGACAAAAACAATTTAAGTAAGAAGTTTTAAATTAATAAGGAATTAAAAGTAATGGGGTTTTTAGATTGTATAAATAGTATGGGTAAGAATGATTTAAAAATGTATCATTAACTTTTCTTGCATTAGATTCAATTGGTTAAACGCGAAAATATTTAGTCGGAAAAGGCATTGTGTATTTTTTTTTAACAATAATAGGACTGGCCAATCGAATTATTGTTTAGGTCGTTAGAACCTTTAAAGTAAAGTAAGCACTGACTGAAAAAGTAATCAATGTAAAAAGGGTATATCTCGGACAAAAGGTCTGGAGATAATGCAAATTAACTGATCAGCTTATGCCATAGACGCTAAGTTGAGGTTTTTGCAAGGAATGAGGAATTTTGCAGGGATCCCACCATTACGCATGAAAGAATGCGATAAAAATAATAATAATTATTATTATTAAATACCCAATGCAAATGATCAAATAATATTGATACACATAAACATGAACAATACGCATAAGTATATGTACCTTATTTAAATCACTTAGATCAGCATTAGAAATAATATAAATAGTTAGTTCTCATTCTAATTAAGATAGTCTAATTAATATAGTCTATTACTATAGTTCGTAGACATATAGTCTTTAAGATAGTGTACGATCGATGTTACGACGGTAGAACAATAAACATCACATTTTCTACAACGGCTTTCATTAACATGAACGACGATAAGTAGTGACCTTCCTAGTCACGATGTAGAGACTTATCACACGTGCACCTGCGATGTCAAAATTAGTCATGGAAATGGTGAAATGTGTTCAAACATGCTGGAACAGTAAAACATCAAAATTGTGCCAATGCAACTATTGGACAAAGATCATTATCAGATATGTTTAGAAGCCTCAGAAATGGAATGGATCTTGAATCTAAAACAAAAGAACCCGAAATTAGAATAGCAGGATTCATTGCAGAACACAATTTACCGTTCAAGTTGATGGATCACCTTCTCGCCTTGACTTCAGCATGTTCTGATTCAGAAATTTGTTAAAAAAAATCCGGAGTGGGAGCAGAAATTTAAAATATCTAATTACAAATCTTATTGGGGAATCTGAAAGGCATGGCGTTATAAAAATGATGAGATCAAACAAGTTCAGTCTTATAATAGACGAATCAATCGATCGCTCATACAAAAAGGATTATGAAATTTATATTTACTAACTACTTGTAATTTAAATAAAAGAAATATAAATCTTAACTCAAATTCAAGAAGCCACTTCGCACTTCTTACACTTGTGAAAACAAGAAGTGGAGAAACTTATCAGGGGTGTATATAATTATTTTTTCAATAATCCTGAAAGAGTAGGAGAGCTGAAAGGCTTTCAAGAATTTGTTACTATTTCTCTTTTAAATATTTTGCAACCTGCGGCGACAAGATGGCAATCATTGCAAAGCGTTGTCAAAAGATTATTCTCACATTACAATTCTTGTTCATGTTCTACATTGTACCGGTCAATCGAATAAAAATAGAAGCTGCATTAATTTTAAAACAATTAGCATCAAAAAAATATGCAAAAATCAAAAATTAAATTCTATTTGGAATTTCCTGTATGCGAGTTATTGGGGTCACCTAGAAAGAATGGATAGTGGAAGAATAGCGAAAGCAAGTATGGGAAGCAAGAGTAATAGGAAGGAGAAGAAGAGGGAGACCTCACGAGACATGGATAAAGGGATAATAAAAACATTAATAAAATGGGGGAAAACGTGGAGAGAGGCGAAGGATATGGCAAAGGAATAAACAGTGTGGTGTAAATTTTGTGCCAAGTAAGAACATTTATTTTATTGTAATATGTGAACCCCTACACCAATTTTATATATATATATATATATATATATATATATATATATATATATATATATATATATATATATATATTAAAAATGTATCTTGACAAATCTGACAGCAAAATGTAAAATTTACACGAAAGATGGTCTAATCTTACACCTCAATGGTGTAGTGAACATTAATTAAAACAGGTCCATGAAGACTAACTGGTGGATCGCTAGACAATATTGTTTCTGGGTTATTACCCTTCGTCAGTAGCGATTACCAAGAACCTTAGTTGTTAAAATGCCTTTACATGTGGCCTCCGCAAGGTATTAGACAAGGTATCATCTCGTCAGTGATCTGTTGTCAGTGGTTCGTTAGGAGTGATTGGCTCGCGCCAAGAAGGACAAACCCCTTCAAAGACTCAAGTTTTATACAATCTTGTACTGCATTATAAATTTTTGCCACATCATACGAAAAGCTTCTCTCGAACTGTGCCGTTCTATGTGCAGGTGACGTGAGAGTTCCCCGAAATCTAACATTAATGTTATGTACATCCGATCTAAAGCGAATTCGATTATATAGATAACTTGGTTGCTGCGTTTTAATGATTTTATGATAAAAACTTGATCTACGCAAAAGTCTACGCTTTTCCATATTAAGCCAACCAAATTCAGTGAGCTTATGCGAGATGTGGTCATATTTCCTCATCCCAAATATCAGACGAATACACGAATTCTGCACTCTCTGAATCCTATTTGCTGTGTCCTTCGTCAATGAAGGCCCATAGATTTGACTACAGTATGCAAAGTGAGATAGAACAAGTGATTCACACAACAATGTTTTTATATGCGAGGATAAGTAATGACGATGAGGGTATATAAATTTAAGGCCAAGAAATGCTTTTCTAATGCATGAATTTATGTGAGCTGTATACCGAAATGTATTGTCAATTATTAGACCGAGATTTCTGCACTGTGTTACCACAGGAATCAACGAACCATTGATTTTAAGTGATAACACAGTACTCAATTCATCCACCTTGCCTCTGTTAATAAATATAATGACTTGTGATTTCGAAGGATTAATAATTAACGAGTGTTGTTGAGAAATACTTGACACCATTTCCAAGTCATTATTTATTAGCGGAACCACTTCATGGACGCTACCCGGTTTGAAACTAATGTATAATTGCGTGTCGTCAGCAAACATATGTATTATACAATGTTTGATATATGTATGAAAAGTAGATGTATAAATAATGAACAACTAGGGACCCAAAATGGTTCCCTGTGGAACACCTTTATCGATAAGCCTCGTTTGACTGCATTGATCACGCAACTTTACAAATTGGCACCTATTGGTTAGATAGTTTTTCATTAGGATAGTAGCCGAGTCAGATAACCCAATGTATCCCAATATCGCTAAAAGTGTTTCATGGTTAAGAGTATCGAAAGCTCGACTGAAATCAAGCAAAGTAAGGACAGTAATGCTACCATTATCAGTAGCTGTAAGAATGTCATCTATAACGGCAGACAGTACAGTTTCGCAACTGTATCCCGGTCGGAATCCAGATTGCGCAGGGGGAATTAAATTATTTCTGCAGAGATATACGCGAAGTTGAAAATTAATAACTTTTTCTAATATCTTAGACAGCACAGGGGTAATACTTATAGGTCTCAACTCACTGAACTGGGTTGGTTTACCAACCTTGGCTAAAGGTATTACTAAAGATGCTTTCCAACACTGAGGCACAGTATTTGTCTCCGAACACAAATTAATTATATGCGTTATGTAAGGGAGAATAGTAGGCAAACAAAGTTTTATTAAGGTAATCGTTAATCCATCCGGTCCCATCGCATTAGTTTTTATATCATACAAGTATTTGCTAATAACACTTGTGTTAACAGTTACAAAACTAAATGTATTTGTTCCGATATTAGCGTGTCTATTATTCTTATAAAAGTTTAAAATATCTGAATTATCCATCGCCACAGGAGGGATACTATCAAGAATAAAGTTATTAATGGCGTCAGCTGAGGTAAAGCAGGCTGGAAGATCTGACTGATTATTCGCTTTGATGTTAAGTGATCGCAGTTCTCGCCACATCGCCTTAGAATCACTATTATTTGTAACATGCACGAAATAACCTTTTTTTTCACTTTTTATAGATTTATTAGTTTCTAAGCTGTTTGTAATATTCCCAGTGAGCAGCAATTTTAGTACGTCTAAATCGTTTCATAGCATCGTCACGAATTTGCATTAAGAGTTTTAAATTAGGTGTGAGCCAAGGAGGTTTCCGCCTACCATCTACCCTCACAGTAACTGACGGGGCATGGATGTCAAATAAGGATAAGATACTGCTATTGAGAAATCCCACCTTTTCATCAATGGAGTTCATACGTAGCATTATATGCCATGGTATCAAACACAAGTCATTATCAAACGCTTTCTTATCGAAGTATCTAAACGTTCTAGTCCTGATATTACGTTTATAATAAGGGTCGGCACACACATTTATTGTACAACTTATAATTTCATGATCTGCAAATAAGTACCCCCCCACACGCGATTCGATAATCTTATTACTATGGGTTGTCAATATAATATCCAGCAAAGACTCTTTATATTGAGAAATGCGGGTCGGTTTCGTAATTAGTTGGACTAGGTCAATAGAATTAATCATATCCATAAAATAGACAGTTCCAACAGATTCCATATTCAACATATCTATGTTAATATCCCCTAGACACAACAGACTATCGCATGTTACTTTTAAAATAGAGCATGTGTTTTCCAATTCGTCACAGAACAGTTTATAATTCATTAGAGGAGGACGGTATACAACCCCTACAGCATAAGATAGTTTTCCAATTTTTAAACATACCCATAACTGCTCAATATTATCGGATGTGTCAACAATGCTGTAATTGTAACTATCACGTATGTATAAGCAAACTCCACCCCCTCGACTATCTCGATCACGGCGGATAACCGTATATCCTTCAATGTATATATTGTGATCATCACAATCCTTAGTTAGCCACGACTCACTTATTGCAACTATGTCATATTTTTCCCGAAGCAAGAAATTGACGAAGGTATTAAATTTAGAAATCAGCGACCGTAGGTTGACATGAGCCACCCTAACATTATGCCCAGACATGTCAAGATCCTATAAGAGTAGTACAAATAAACAATTAACCATGCCAATGTCAATGAATGAGCAAACAAAAATTTGTCATAAACACGTCACTCTATTACTACTAATGTCTGCTAAATACTTCATGTTTATTATTTTCTCCTACTTCACTTCCCCTTACAGTCTCTCATATTTCCTTCGTTTCATCTGTGTTGTATTCGTAAATGTAATCAATAAATCTTCTATAAAGTCTTTTCTAAGTATCCTTTTCTTCATTACATTCCTTAATGTATATGTAAGTACATATGATCTCGTAGATATATCCCATCTCGGTTTGTACATTTTCTACTTTTCCTTACATTTCGTGCAATGCTTCATTATTTTCAAATTTCGCTCTAAACTCTAACCTCCCTTCCGGCTGAACCGTACACAACGTTCACATTATCTTTTCGATCCCATTAGGCCCCATGCAGTACATCCTTTCCATATCATATCCAAATTCTTTATAAAATAGAATAATATCAACAATTTTATTTTTATATTCTAATTACTTTATATCGAAAATTGTAAATGCACATGGATAATTTTAAATGAATCGATAATTAGAAACAGAAAATAATGATTAAACAAACGCCGCTAACCACATTTTATGTCTATATATTACAATGGCAATTTATTTGGAAAATAGCCCCGATAGACTATTGGCCTGTTTTCAATAATTATACGAGCAAGCTTGTAGTAGGACTCATAAGAAAACAGCTAAAAGGGGACACGTGGATAACTTCAATTTTATTTAAAGAGTAATTCATTATATAATGTTTTGTAGCTTTTAGTTTACGACAAATTTGCTGACGAGCAAAGCCACATTTCGAATTTTAACTTGGTGGCATAGTCTTTGTGGTGCTTATCTTGCGTATATCATATCGATGTCACAATATTATTTAGGGCCCAAAGTAATGTTTTGCTTTACACAAGTTTACTCTAATTAGAATATTTTAATTTTTAATCTACGGTCTAGTTTCTATCGTCACAATCTTTTAATCAGGTTAAAAACGCACTCATGACGTTTCTTTTACAGAATGTTTCTGCATTCTCTTGAAAAGTAGTAAGTTGCATGGAAATTGTAATTGTGCCAGGAGAATCGTTATTTCATTCGATTTGTTCTATTCCACAAAAATTAAATTTTTGGCTTTATAAAAAGTACCAGCTTTTAACTAACAAATAACAAAATTTAACGATGAAACGGAATTCTAGTGAAGTTTCTTTTAGTTTGGAGATCTGTGAGCGAAACTAAAGGAAATAAGTGGATTTTCATCTGCTTTCCTTTTGCTTGTTTCGATTGAATTTGTTCACGTTCTTTGTAATTTAGGCGGTCTTTTGTGTACTTTGAAGGAATAATGAACACATCTGTCGATTTTCATTACTTTGATGCCCGCCCCCGCCCCCCACGCTCTATTATAGCGATTCCTCAGTTTGAAGTAAAAATATACTAGCATTACTTTTAACGTACAAAGCAGTAAATTTATAAATTAATTAAAGCCGACTTACGGATAGAAAGGGTTAATTTCAATTACTCGATTTAATCGATTTTGTGTGTTATTATTGAGCTTAGTAGATTATACTGATTGATTTAGCCAACAAAGCTTGAGTGGAGAATAATTCCATAAATTTTAAACGATTGGCGCTAGCGTTGTTAATTTAATTTAAACCCTTCGAACTTGGAAACCAATTAACTTTTCGATTCTAAAGGTCATCATGGATCACATTCCATTAGTAAATATATATCTGGCAATGGACGTTGCATTTAATTTGGGGGTATCATATAGTTACGGTTCGTTCAAGCTCACCGATTCACCCACAGTCCACGTTTATATAAGTAATTTTGCGTAACGTTTAATATAAATATGGACTTTAATATAAACGATACAGTACGAGTCTTTGTAATCTACATTTTACTTTATTGCTTACAATGAGAATAAAAAAGAAAAATAGTCATATAAAAAAGTTTTTCGCAAATGAAATAACGTCGTCAGCTAAATTTGTCATTAAGGATCAAAAAGACGGTAGGTGCACCGCGTTTAAATAAACTAATTAAAAACGATACCACAACTAAAAACATTATGTACCTGATAATCTAAACAGAGAGTTATGGTATCGTCAAAGTAATAATGAACTAAATAATTATTCAAAATCATTGTTTACATAATGACGAAAATGCATAAAACTAATTGAAAAGGTAAGTATTGGTACGCTAATCTCACAATGTGTCATATCTTACAAAAAGTAGCTCTAGGAATAAGACAGATGGCATTATTATACGTTTTTGAAACATAAGTTACAGATTGATTTGAACAAATAAAACGGTTGTTGAAGTTACGTATTAAGCAATGGCAATTTTGTTTCACAATGAGCGTTTTAATAATTTATGCATCTTCTTTATTTTCCATACTAATCCCTATCCCTACTAAAACGTATTCTCGCGTGAAATGCCGCTGAGAGAAACAAAACTTGAAATTAGGAAACCCACATATGATTAGCCCAACGATTGTCTTGTCATTAATTAATAATCGACCCTAGCATCTCGGAATACAGATTTCAACGAATGACCTTTACAACCCTCATTTCCGTGAGAACTGAGGGTTCGTTGTTTCATATTATATGCATTAACGGACGTTTAACTGTTCTTTGTCGCTTAACAACATCGTAAACCACATTTCAGCTGAACCTGGGATTCAGATGAGGTAGATCAAGAAATTATTTGCCATATTAATAATATAAATAAACAATAAATTTAAAAAATATAAGATAAGATGTCAATTATTGATCAAGACTGATCGAACACAAAGTCTATAAATATATTATATACTGCTGAGTCATTATTAATTATATAAAATAAGAATAATTTCTAAGGTTACTGATCAGTACTTAATAAAGCTGTAAATAAATGTGGTGGTTTCGTTGGATTGAAATAATGTAAATATAATCAAGTATTTCTGCATTTTTAATAATACAATAATATTAAAACGATATTTATTAGCAACATATCTCGTATATATGATATAAATGAACACATCCATCCAATCAACAGGTAGCTGATCTGTATCGCATGGCACTGGAATCCAAAAGGTCCACACCGTAACAAGTAAAAGCACACAATATGAATGTATTTTATCGTATAAATTTAAGATAGAGTTTAGTTGATACTAGTTTAGAAATATATATTTGGTAGTTATTTTTAAGTTAAAAAAATATGTTATACTAAACTAATGTCTTATAACTATAAGTGTTTTAATTATTGTAGCAAGCACATAATTGTAAGATTATTTCAGAAACCAAAAAATTAACAACATATTTTATATGCTAATTATTCATGCATAAGATAAATGTTACTCGACATTATTTAACACAATAATTTGTAAATTTTAACTCAGGGCTTAGAAACGTTATTTAATTAATTCGGCTCCACTTTTACGTTATTTACGTTGTTATATCAAGTATATTTGTAAATTTTACGGCACCAAGTGGACTCTCGTTACCCTGAACAAAAAGTAGAGGATACTAATTATATACGAGAACTCCAAATTCTCAACTCTAATCTAACTTTTAATCTTGAACGTAAAATCTACACTCTCGACCCTAAAGTCCATAACGCGAAATTCCGTTGGCCAAGGTTTCAATAAACCAGTATATATTTTCCTTCAGCAATATTTACGAATATGCCAAAAACCAACTTCTGATTACACGCATAATTGTACAATACACACTATGGGTTCGTCGTCGATTTTTCATTTCATGCGTAATGCTTGCCATTTAATATATTCGGGTGACGGAGCAGATGAAGTATCATGATGTTTGAGTCCAATATCTACACATTTTTACATTTTCAATTTTTACAAAACTTAGTTAATATTCAGTTATTAACCTACATTTTAATAGTTTTAAAATAAAATTTTAAACACAAACTCTAAAAATGATTTACGACATCACATTTGGGGAAAAGGGAATATTTATATAAAACTAGCTCACCCCACAGACGTTGTCCTGTCTTATCTATGAATATTCAATTCGAAGTGGAATAAATAATAAAAAAATATATTTCAAAAATATAGTGTTTATTGTAATACTTTTTGATATGCAACATTGTTAGTTTTGTTTTCTGACGCGTAAATAAATAATGTTGATGTTGTTCCGACACACGCGACATACAATTGGCCATGTGAAAAACATGGATTTTCAAGATTGATACCACAAACTCTTAACGACCGCCCTTGCGATTTATTTATGGACGATGCAAATGCAAGCCGCACTGGAAATTGTAACCGTTTAAAATCGAATGGCGTTCGGAATCATAGGAATACGTGGAATCAAAACGTCTTCGCCTTTGTAGTTTCCTTTCAACATTGTGGTGTCGATGACGTTGTTCATTAATTTCTTCTCCGTAAGCCGGATGTCATTACAAAGACGTGACTGGTTTAAGTTCCGAAACATAATGATTAATTCCTTTGGATAGTTCCGTTGGATAGACATTTTACTGAATTGAGGAATTATGTTAAAGGTGCTATAAAACAGGAAATAAATTGCTATATGCAATATCAAATAAAAAATAGTAAATCAGAGCAAAAAACTTTATGGAAAAATTTACGCGATTGGGGTATAAAAAATAAAAAAAATATATTCTGATGTTAATTTACCGGATAATATTACACCTTCTGATATAAATAGCCACCACATCACTTGACAAAGATCTTATAAATTATTATAACAGCAATTTTTTAAATCCATCCAATAAGTTTGAATTACATAGTGTCACATCTGCAGAAATACATAAATTTATAAACGCAATTAATTCAAAAGCAATCGGCGCAGATCAAATAAGCATAGCAATGTTAAATTATGTTTTACCGTATTGCATTGATCATATAGTACATATTATAAATTTTTCTCTGCTAAACGTAGTTTTTCCTACTATTTGGAAAAGTGCAATAATTAAACCATTACCAAAAGTATCGAACGCTAATTCTTTAAACGATTTATGATCAATTAGTCTATCCTGTTTGTCAAAATTAATTGAAAAAATTGTTGCTAGTCAAATGAAAGAATATTTGGATGCACACAATCTGCATTATTAAAAATAATTAACGATATAACCATTTCTATCGATCAGTCCCTCATTACATTTATCATCCTGTTAGACCAGAGCAAAGCATTTGACGTTGTAAACGTTGATTTATTATTTGCAAAACTAAAATATTTGGGCTTTTCCATTAACTCTAGTTCGTGGTTTAAAGATTACGTCCAATGCCGTTTTCAAAGAGTAAAGTTAAATTCACCTAATTTATCGAACTGGTGCTATGGGCATTGTTTACAAATTAATTTTAACAAATCAATTGCTATGTGCATAGGCACACATTATAATCTTTCCAAAATCGATCTTAAGAACTTTCAAATTTCATTCAGAGGAATCAGCCAAAAGTCTTGGTCTGATCGTGGACAACAATTTAAGCTTCGCAAGTCATGTTAATAAAATTTATAGTTTGTCATTTCAGAAACTAAAAATGCTTAATCGCTTAAAATATTCTAAGACCAAAATGCAATTAATAAAAAACTTAATTTATGCAAACTTAGAATATTGCAGTTCCGTTTATTACAACCATCTAACTGTTTATAATAAAAACAAACTACAAAGGATTCAAAATGCTTGCATGCGTTTTGTTTTTTGTATTCCTTACAGGGAACACATATCGCCATACTTAATAAGTAACGACAAATTTAATATTAGTACAAGATTTAAATACTTATACATTCTGATGTTGTACAAACTTGTTAAATCAAAATGTCCGTTATATTTGTGTGATTTATTAATATAATATTAATATTAATATAATATTAATATTAATACATCGTTCTCAGATGCATAAAGTTAATATTAGATACCACAGCATCACACAACAGTTTTTACAAACTGTTTTTCCTATAGGGGACCGTATCTACTAAATTCTGTCCTCCATTTAATTTCCTTATCTATGTATTCATTTAAAAATGCCGTTATTGCGTTACTAAAAAATCTGCAGTGGTCCGCACTGAAGTTTCTTATACTCAGTTATACTACATTTTTCGAAAAAACTTTTCAAATGAAAGTTGTTTAAAATATCAATATCTATATATCTAATTTATGTAAGAATATTTTTTTCCGTAACGTGTACCGTTTTCGAGATAAGGAAAAAGTGATAAGAGTAAACCATCACTTCCGGTTTAGAGATTGCGTTCAAAGTAGGACGATTTCCTCCTTTCTACATACAAATGTTAAGTTTAAAGTTTCAGAGCTCTAGCTTTAATCGTTTGGACGCTAGAGAGCGCGCGCGCGCAGCCACACACACACACACACACACACACGCGCGCGCGCGCACGCACACTATTATATAATTCTTGTAATATTCATTGTATTAGATACTATTACGCAATAAATCTATATTATAATTATTATTATTATTTTTATTATTATTATTATCTTGTTGGTTAGTAACGGAATCAACCGATTTGTACGTCATCAATTTGCAGGGAATATAATATATCCAGACGATGTATCAACAGGAATTTTGCCATTACCAATGTCGAGCAATTGTTTGGAAAAAACTTCTCGCCATCGGTTGTTCCGCAACTCGACTATCTAATTTGAGTGTTTTGACGTTTTTCCTTAAAATGGACGACTTGAAACATGTATTAAGTTCGTCGGTTGGCGTTGATCATGGAATCACGGGTATTGTTTGTCAAAAATCACCTGCCAATAGAATCATAGCACCACCAAACCGGTGTTGGTTGTTTCGTAATTCTTGCATCTAATGCGTCCAAAGATTTTTTGTGTGTTATCGTGCATTCATCCCAAACGATTAATTTGCTTTGCTGCAACACTTTGGCCACCGCATTCCTCGAAAGGTTGCAAGTTGAAGTTTCATTACTTTGCATGTTAAAGGGCAACTTGAGTGCTGAATGTGCTGTTCGACCGCCTTCCAACAACGTAGCTGCAATACCTGATGAAGCAAGTGCAAGTGCAATTCCTTTTTGCGATCGAATCGTTGCCAAAATCAATGATATTAAAAACGTTTTTCCAGTTCCAACGGGTGCATCTAAGAAAAAATCCGCCAGTTGCATCGTTCACTACTTTCATGAGCGTATCGTAGGCATATTTTTGTTACTGATTTAGAAGGGGAACGTTTCTTTGAACCATTTCTCTCAATGCCTCGAAATCGTTTGCGTCTCAACTCTTGATTAAATGCGTTCATCATCATTTGTTGGTAAGCATCAAGCACATGTCCTAATTAAAAATAATGCTTCATTGTGAATTTCTTGGTTCATTTGCAAATCTTCATTCGATGTTCTAAGACGCATCTGATGCAATATATCTTCGGTCATATGATGTTATATTTGTTCCATAAATCAATCGGTGTTGATTTGAAACATGTAGAAAAAATTACAGAAAACAATGTTCGTATTTGTTTAGTATTTGAAAAAATCACAACATCTTCGACAGTGTGGTCCCAATGAGTGTCATTCTTTAGCAATCCCATACGTCGACAGGCTTCTCTGTAGTGCCGCACCATTAACAGTTCGCAGATGTTGGAATGATGTTCGGCCACGAACATTGGTTAACAGTAAACGCAAATAGAACTCGTGTTGGCTGGGATGGACTGTGTAAGGTCGGCCTAGTGCATTGATGGAAAGTACTTGTGGTTAACCTAGAACTGGCTGCCCTTGTTTCGATCGTTGAAATTTCTTTGGCGATTGATTCAAAGTATAATATCTTGGCATTTCGGGGTAAAGCAGCGTTCGGGCAAAGTCATCATTCTGACACATTTCACACATTTCTGTCTGCTCGTTGTAATACTTTCTCCGCTGTAAAATACACTCTTTCACCATTTTCTAAATGTACGGTCGAGTACATCGCTTCGTTACTGCCAACATAGCGGCCTATTTGAAATTAAGTGATTTCATCTTTTACATTTTCAGCTGAAACTCGGAACACTATCATGTCACTACCGTTGTTCACATATTTGCAAATGTATTTAATGGGTATTACGGAATGGCAAAATTCGATATTTAAGTGTGCTTTAAATGTCTTGGAGAGTAACGATGAAAACGGAACGACCCAACGATTATCAACTTCAATGTCCTGTTGATTCACTTTGACTATTGTTGACCTTCCATTGCCATCAGTGGTTCGGCTGCGATAAAGTGGATAACCATAATTTTCAGTAATAGTTTCCGTCACATCTTCCGTCACATATTGGATATAGTTTTGAACATTTTCCATCAACCACACAGGGAGAATTGGAATTTAATATTCTACACGTATAATGAATCAACCGCATGTAATTGTAGATCTTCTTCATTATCAGGAATTTCCGCTGATATCACATCATCGATTTCGTTCGGTATTATCCTCTCAACCAACCAAATGAGTATATGTGCATGTGGCAATCCGCGTTTTTGCCCCGCGACTGAATACATCCAACCGCGCGTCGTCTCGCCGAACACGCCATGCTTAACAATAAAATCCATGAGTGATTCTATTTTTGTCGAATTTCTGTCCACTCTGGATTGCACGTGAACGTGATAAAAATATCTTGCGTGCCATAATGACGTAGCATCTTGAGCGTATTTATGCATATGTCACGGACTTCCTACGTATTGCTATGAATTTAACCTTGAATTTTTTTTTCTTATTTAGGTAATAACTCACAACTATATAACATTTTTGTCAAAGCTATCCTTTTGTTCAGGTTTGATCAGGTTAAATAATACAACGATATTTTAAATTAAAATAATATATTTACCAAAATCAAATTTTCTAAATTCTCCAAATTTTACACCTCAATCGTGTAGTGAACATTAATTAAAACAGGTCCATGAAGACTAACTGGTGAATCGCTAGACAATATTATTTCTGGGTTATTACCCTTCGTCAGTAGCGATTACCAAGAACCTTAGTTGTTGAAATACCTTTACATGTAAGTTAGTCTTCATGGACCTGTTTTAATTAATGTTCAGTACAAGATTGAGGTGTAAGATTAGACGATCTTTCGTGTAAATTTTACATTTTGCTGTCAGATTTGACAAGATACATTTTTAATTTGAACTTAATTGCAGCAATCCTTTTATATGTTGACACTGGACGTTTGACAGTCGTCTCTTGTTTAGTCTCCGCAAGGTGTTAGACAAGGTATCGTCTCGTCAGTGTTCTGTTGTCACTGGTTCGTTAGGAGTGATTGGCTCGCGCCAAGAAGTTTTGATGGCCACTACATGTAAAGGTATTTCAACAACTAAGGTTCTTGGTAATCGCTACTGACGAAGTTTAATAACCCAGAAACAATATTGTCTAGCGATCCACCAGTTAGTCTTCATGGACCTGTTTTAATTAATGTTCACTACACCATTAAGGTGTAAGATTAGACCATCTTTCGTGTATATATATATTAAAACTGTATCTTCTCAAATCTGACAGCAAAATGTAAAATTTACACGAAAGATGGTCTAATCTTACACCTCAATGGTGTAATGAACATTAATTAATACAGGTCCATGAAGACTAAATGGTGGATCGCTAGACAATATTGTTTCTGGGTTATTACCCTTCATCAGTAGCGATTACCAAGAACCTTAGTTGTTGAAATACCTTTACATGTAGTCTTCATGGACCTGTATTAATTAATGTTCACTACACCATTGAGGTGTAAGATTAGACCATCTTTCGTGTAAATTTTACATTTTGCTGTCAGATTTGACAAGATACAGTTTTAATTTGAATTGTTTTTGAACTTAATTGCAGCAATCCTTTTATATGTTGACACTGGACGTTTGACAGTCGTCTCTTGTTTAGTCTCCGCAAGGTGTTAGACAAGGTATCGTCTCGTCAGTGTTCTGTTGTCAGTGGTTCGTTAGGAGTGATTGGCTCGCGCCAAGAAGTTTTGATGGCCACTACATGTAAAGGTATTTCAACAACTAAGGTTCTTGGTAATCGCTACAGACGAAGTGTAATAACCCAGAAACAATATTGTCTAGCGATCCACCAGTTAGTCTTCATGGACCTGTATTAATTAATGTTCACTACACCATTGAGGTGTAAGATTAGACCATCTTTCGTGTATATATATATATATATACCAAAAAAATGTGTTAATATCTGGGGAAACGGTCAGTTATTATAGGTCTTATTGAAACTCAATTGGCATTCTTTCGATATTTTGCAATAACTTATTGCTTCTTCAGGAAAGATCACAACAGAGAAAATTGCAAACAAATGTCACAAAAAAAATGTCTTAAGAACATAAACAATTAAAATAAATGTCAAAGCAAGTAAAAGTGAACAAGGGGTCGAAGAACTAATCAGAAATAATATAAGATTTTATATCGTTTTGAAGCAATGTATTAAACTTGGATGTTCAAAAATTCAAACGTGATTTAAATTACGTTTGAATTTTTAAACATCCAAGTTTAATACATTGCTTTAAAACGATATAAAATCTTATATTACTTCTGATGAAGGTAACAGCAGTACCGAAACGTTAAATATAACAGCATAAGAAATACAGTTTTTTAACAACCAATTATACCCACAATTGGCAATACTGCCAAAATCAATATCATACTTCGATAAAAATTGGTACAAAGTTCAATATATATATATACATATCAATAATAACGGACAATATTTTTCAAAACTAAAATATTCGTCACAACAAAACTACGCATACGATTTATAAAATACAATGTAACGACTGCCGTGGTACGTATGCAGGACATTCTGAGCAATACCTACAAAAAAGAATGTACGCACACAAATACAGCATGACTTCCAGAAGTGCTGGAAATTGAAAAACAATATAATAAAAGAATTGTAAAAAATGATATACATAAAGAATGACACTAATACCATTAACTTTAAACTGACTGTTACAGTTATACTTTAGTTGTGACATTAAGGTATATTATTCTCTATAAAATGTTGCACCTGATACTTGTGAAAGTGTTGTACAGGTTTATTGCACCCAACTAGCATTGCTCGCGAGGGTTTGTTTACGTATTTAAGATAGTACGGTTTAGAATCTTATACAGTTCGGTTTGGATCGTCTTAAGAGAACGGTCGGTGGATCGATGTTTACTCTCACCAGTGGCGTGCAGGTTCGCCCGAAAAGGGGGCTGTGTTTGTCTCAGTATTTACGTGTGCTATTTGTATTATAGTCATTGGTGTGAACAATGACTAGTGTTATTGGGTATTAATGACAACTGCTTTGAGTACAGGTGAGCGAGTGATTGCTGGCGGAGTTGGGCAGACCGGGTGCAGCGACGATGCTGCGGTTTCCGTGCTGCTGTTGTTGCTGTTGTTGTGGTTGCCATTGTGGCGCTACTGTTGTAGTTGTTGCTGTCATGGGACGCAACCCCGTGTGAAGGTCACCGCGAGATAGCTAGTTGAGCCGTGGATAGCGATAGTGGGTTATCCTGTCTCCTACAAGCGAGTTCTATGGGCACACGACACAATTCGATGAATTGTTTGTATGCGAGCTGTATCCTGATAGCTTGCGTAAGCAGGCATGTTGATGCAACTTTCCTGGGACGGTATATCAGGTTAGGAACCGACCTGTGTCGCTTGACCTGGATGTGTTGTCCAGTGGTCCGCTGATCTGTTTTGGCTATGTCTATTAACTATTCTCTTCTTATGTGACGCTATGTAGTGACGTTTAGGTGTATATGAATATCATCGATGGACGAGCAATGAAGGGGAGAATAAAGAAGGTGTAGGTACGATCCGAAGAGTGCTCAAGCAAGGGTGCTGGAGCACCCGTTATGTTAATACTAATTATGGTCGGTATTCATAATCGCTAATTAATGTGTGTCTTTTCATGTTGATTGCTGTATAACCTGATTACCGGAAATGCATGCCCAAGTGAGAGCATCATCTATTGGCCCGTATACATCTTTCGTTGAGCAGGAGTTTGATAACGTAGACAATTACTTGACTTGCGTGGGGCTATGTGAAACGGAATGCAACTGTTATTAGGCGTCACTTATTAAAGGCGGAATATCTTGTATTGACTGACTCTCCCAATAGTCGATGTACATTATTACACATTTGCGAATAAATTATCCCTCGCGTTTTTATCGACTTAACATGACACTCAAAATCTAAGTTCCATGTACAATAATATCATAAAACAATAATACGCGTTCCAACTAATATTTTATTTTTGCTCTGGTCTCATAGCAATATTTTTTCTGTTTTTTTTCTGTATTTGTATTTATATTTTAATTATCTATATTTTTTGATACTGTTTTGTCTGCATCGCGAATAATACTATTAACGATCTAAAATCTAAAAATATTTACGAGAATATGTTGGGAACCATTGGTTTCCAATGAATAGAAACATTATTCGCAAAAACCAACTCTACCTCTATAAATATGTTACTCCGAACGTATTGCACGCAAAGTCAAGAACGTTTATATTTTGCGACAAATAATACCGACTATATATATATATATATATATATATATATATATATATATATATATATATATATATTCTTTCCTTTCCTTTGTTGGAATGGTTGACCGATAGTTGTGTGTTGGCGTTTTCTTTCGTTTGGGAATTTTCGGTCCAAAAACAATTTTCCTTAAATTAAAATATACAACAGTTTGTTTAATTATGTTTTTATTGTTTTATTTTTGTAACTCACTACGTTTCGAATTGCGTATAAATTCATTCTCAAGTGTCAGCTACCTGCATTAGTACAACTTTAACAATCAATCATTAATTCTACTTACACAAATTGACAATTCACATTATCAATAGATAGTTGTCATAAACACATAAACAAATTTTTTTTCCAACGTTTTAAAACTTGCATAATTAAAATCATGTGTTCGCTGTCGGTATTATTTGTCGCAAAATATAAACGTTCTTGACTTTGCGTGCAATACGTTCGGAGTAACATATTTATAGAGGTAGAGTTGGTTTTTGCGAATAATGTTTCTATTCATTGGAAACCAATGGTTCCCAACATATTCTCGTAAATATTTTTAGATTTTAGATCGTTAATAGTATTATTCGCGATGCAGACAAAACAGTATCAAAAAATATAGATAATTAAAATATAAATACAAATACAGAAAAAAAAACAGAAAAAATATTGCTATGAGACCAGAGCAAAAATAAAATATTAGTTGGAACGCGTATTATTGTTTTATGATATTATTGTACATGGAACTTAGATTTTGAGTGTCATGTTAAGTCGATAAAAATGCGAGGGATAACAGTCAGTTTAAAGTTAATGGTATTAGTGTCATTCTTTATGTATATCATTTTTTACAATTCTTTTATTATATTGTTTTTCAATTTCCAGCACTTCTGGAAGTCATGCTGTATTTGTGTGCGTACATTCTTTTTTGTCGGTATTGCTCAGAATGTCCTGCATACGTACCACGGCAGTCGTTACATTGTATTTTATAAATCGCATCCGTAGTTTTGTTGTGACGAATTTTTGATTTTAGTTTTGAAAAATATTGTCCGTTATTATTGATATGTTGTTTATGTGCTAACTTTATTTTGAAATGCCCGGTTTCACAAACGATTGTCAAATGGTGAATTAGTTAACGACTCGTTATTGCTTGTGAAATCCAAAACAATGGTAATTTTTCATTTAACGGCTCGTCAAGGTAATGAATCGTCAAATATTTGACGATTGATTAAAGACTCAATAACGAATCGTCAAACTTTTGACGATTCGTTAACAAGCTGTTAACGGCCGATTAGCATTTGTGAAACCGGGCATATGTGTTTTTTGTATTTTTTCGGATAAATTGATGTATAACTATTATCATGTATAACTATTATCATTATCATTGGTCGCTGCCACCGTTATTATGTGAAAGCTTTTTTAATCTTTTTTTAATATATATGTCTACAAATTGGTCTGGGTAACTATTTTGTTTTAGGTATTTTTTATTTAAATTGTTATCCAAATACTCCTCGTCCCCGTCTGATAATGTGTAACATCTGTCTATCAAATTGTTGACTGTGCTGATTTTGTGGATATTAGGGGCACACGAATGACAGTTTAAGTTTCTGCCAGAATGGGTCGGTTTAGTGAACCAACCGGTAATATTTTTTCCCTTTCTATGTATTATCTTTATATCGAGGAAATTTATTGATTTATTACGTTTTCTTTCCAAAGTAAATTGCAATTTCTTATGAAACTTATTGAACTCGTCGATAATAACGGTTTCCTTATTATTTGGAATGGTAAGTATGCAATCATCAACATAACGTTTAAAAATGGTATTATTTTCTTTTTCTTTAAATTATTGAGTACCGTGGTTTCTAGGAGGGATAAGAAGGTTGGCTATAGTTGCGGAAATAGGTGAGCCCATGGCGGTTCCGAATTTCTGGTTGTAAAATTTATTGTTGAATGTAAAATAAGTAGAGTTTAGGCATAGTAATGTTGCTTCTATGAAGTACTCCCTTGTTAGGGGACAAGAATGTTTATATTTTGCGACAAATAATACCAACAGCGAACATGTGATTTTAATTATACAAGTTTTAAAACGTTTGAATACAAATTTGTTTATGTTTGACTCGACCGTAATCAGCTGTTTTATGACATAAAATATAGGACATAAAGTGGTACTTTATCGGACTAGTCCATAATGATAAAGTAGTTTGGACTCCTGTCAATGTCAAATTATTTCAAACACCACATACGGTAATCTCTGTAAACATATAGAGATTTCGATTTGATTGCCAAAACCATGAAGCGCCATTTCCTTTACGTCGTCCGAAGCCACTGTTGGTTCTCTTAGATCCATTTTTAAGTCAGAATCGATAAATTAATAATTAGCAGTTTCACACATTTGTCAAAATATATTTTTCGTCGACAACTACGTAACTATGACAATGGTGAATGCATACCTACCTACGTTGTAGGTAGGTATGATGTAAATTATTCAAGATTCTCACAAATAAGAATTGAAGAAAAAATCTTTCATTGCGAGTCAAACATAAAGCTATGTATGCAACTCGTACATAATCTGGCTTTTTGGACTCGCCCTATTTATCAGACTCGCTCGCAAACTCGCTCATCCATAACTCATAGGGCTCGTCCAATAAAGACCTATATTATGTACTTGTTTCATAAATAGCCATTATTTATTTATGAGATTATCTATTGATAATATAAATTGTCAATTTTTGTAAGTACAATTAATGATTGAGTGTTAAAGTTGTACTAATGCAGTTTTGAACCTTTGGTAGCTGAGCTTGAGAATGAAACATACTGAGTTACAAAAATAAAACAATAAAAACATAGTTAAACAAACTGTGTTGTATGTATTAATTTAAAAAAAAAATAATTTTTGGACCGAAAATTGCCAAACGGAAGAAAATGCAAATATAGAGTGTGTTTCACTTAAGAGTGTAACACCGTCATATCTTTTTTATTGTTAGACCGATTTTAGTATTTTTTTTTCCCAAACGTAGAATACTCATTGCTCTATTCACTCCCAAAAAAGCAATTGTCTTCTCTAAATGCAAAGCAACCTGCGATGGCAAAATAAACGGCAAAAATCAAGAAATCACTTTAGGGATTTTTTTATCGAAAAATTTTACTAATTTTACTAGTAATAATTGAGCAGAATTGCCCAAAAACCCTAAATCCAAAATTTCATGAAAATTAAAAATGTTAAAATTTTCCGTCCGTAAATGCTTATTATTGGCTGCGCGGAAGAAAGTATTCTGTGAAAATTTTGTTTGAAATAAAACTGTCAAAGTTGTTTAAAGTTATAGTTGTTTAGGCGCAGCCACCTCTGCAAATAATATTAACCGATTGGGAATTGCTTTTGAAGAAAGTTTAACATTTTTAATTTTCCTGAAATTTTGGATTTAGTGTTTTTGGGCAATTCTGAACAATTATTACTAGTAAAATTTTTCGATAAAAAAATCCCTAAACTGATTTCTTGATTTTTTCCATTTATTTTGCCATCGCAGGTTGCTTTACATTTAAAGAAGACAATTAGTTTTTTGGAAGTAAATAGAGCAATAAGTATTATACGTTTGGGAAAAAAATTACTAAAATCGGACTAAAAATAAAAAAGATATGAGGGTGTTACACTCTTAAGTGAAACACACTGTATATAAATTCTATTATGAATTATGCGGTTGAACCAACCGAAGACTTATCAACTAAGAAGTAAAATAATTAAACTCTTGCCATCTTGCATGTTAGTCGATCTCGCCTGTGTTATCACATAAAAAGCAAGCAAAAGCCCATACATTCTAAATTGTAAAAGTCCTAAATCACTGTGTCAAATAAGGAAATAAACATCAACTTTCATTTCAATTCTGTTTGCACGCATTCGATGGCTTAATACGATTTTAACGGTAATTACGCGGTAGATTAACATCCATATCCTTAATATTAAAATGTCCCTGGTGCTAAACAATCACATAATTTTTGTCAACGAACATACTGTGGGTAAGAACTAATTACCATATTACAGTCTGTTGTTCATCTGTCAAGGAATTAAAAAATACCATGCATCTATTTTAAAAATTGTTTCGTAATAAAATTTAACACATGACGTCCCTACATTACAAGACTCCTTATCGTAATATAAGGCACACAACGTATGCGGGTTTAAATTAATTTTAGACCCGCGTCATAACAGTGTATGGATAGGTGTGTTGCGTACCGAAAATGAGCGCCAGAGAAATAAATTAATAAAATCCCATTTACGCCTGTCAGTTATCTGCAGCCGAGATTCTCGCACAATAAAAATCTCGTGATATAAATGGAACTCCATCAATTTATTGTCGCCATGCTATGCAGCATATTACTAAACATCAATTGGTATCTTGAATGTTATTGCCAAAGAGAATTTTCAATTCAAATCATATATATATATTTTATGTTGAAGGAAAAAAGTTTGGTAGATTGTAAATATTGTTATAAATAGTCATTTGGTTGGCAATTGTGTAAATTAATTATAAGGCATGTATTAATTAATTATTGTATAGTGCTATAAATTTCAAGCAATTCTTAACGTACACAAATACAAACCGCCTTAGTAGAGCAAAAGTTGCCGCAACTACTCAGAAAACCAATTAAAGTACTTCGTCGTTTGAACATTTCATTGGGTTAAACTTGTTCGAATGCCACGACGTTAGTTGTAGAAAGTTGAGCACCGTCTTGGAACAACTTCGTATAATCACTAGAATTTTACTACTTTTATTGTCGACATTACTTCGTACACTGTGCGACTTTTACGTAATATATATATATATATATATATATATATATATATATATATATATATATATAATTGTAAATTATATATTTTTCATATATTTCTTGCCAAATTAATTTTAATATTATTTGATTTTTGGTATTTATTTTATACCAGTGCTGGGTTATTTTGGCATTTATGTAGAATAAAATAAAAACTGTTCTGTTTTATGACTTCACTGTTATTTTTATTTTTACGTTTCGACAAGATTTTTGTCTTCTTCAGAAGTATAACTAAAACAATACAAATCACTACAAATTAGCACTAAACGAAAAACAGACGAACCACATGAGATACATTTACATAATAACTATTGTTTAACAGAAGTCTAAAAAAAAAAAAAAATACAAGTTATGCATAAAATACATGTTAAAATTCTTTGATTTTCCAATACAATAAAATAAATGAAACCATCGTTAAGATTAAAAGAGAAATTTAAGCAAAACATTTTGAAACCCGTTTCATGACCAAACTTTAAAAACAAATAATTTTTGAATACAAACTGAAGCGTAAAATTACTTACATTTATGTGTTAGTCTTTCGCGTTGCAAATGTGAAGTGAGTTCATTCAACGTTTTTCGTACAAATCTAAAAAATTTTTTTAATAATGCTTCGAAAATCTGTTTTTTGTCTTGTGTGTCGATTTAATATAAAATATTTACTTTTACGAGGTCAACAAATTGTATAGAAATTATGAATTTAATTACTCGATATCATTTAAAACTAATGTACATATTATGTTTATGGATTTTCTTTATACAAATTAAAACATTCTATACTAAAAAATACTAAAAAATACATCAACTAAAAAATACATAAACTAAAAGTCGTGGAAAAGCTACATGCCATTGCCGTAAAAAACTATCTTATAAAATTTGGTAATAAATTTTAGCTAAATTATTTATTTCAGCTTTGTCATTTACAGCTGTGGGGTTGTTCTTAATTTGCATCATTTCGTGTATAATGCGTTTTCTTTGTTGATTTTCTTTTTTCAATATACTAGTTTGATTGTAGTTGAAAACATGTCCAGTATTATTTACATGTTTCTTTAATGCTGTTATATTTTTAGCGTATTTGTGACCTTTAATTCTTTCTTCCAACAATTGTTGGGTTTGTCCGATGTAACATTTATTACAGTCCCTACATGGTATTTTATAAATACAGTTTGTTTGTTTTAATGTAGGAATGTTATCTTTAAGCTTAGTGTACATTAAATTTTTTAGATTATTGTCATGATATAATTACTGCTATTCCCGAAAACACTGAAAACGAAATTTTACAAAAATTTAACAGTTACCATAATAAAATTCAATTTACTATAGAAATAGAACAAAACAAACAAATTAATTTCCTAGACATGACACTTATAAAAACACAAAATAAAATTCATACTAAGTGGTACACTAAACAAACATGGACAGGACGATACACAAACTACCTATCTACACAACCCATACAACATAAAAAAAATGTAATTATTGCTATAGCCGACAGGGCTATTAAACTTACTAATCCACAATACCGAATTCATACACTACAAAAAGCAAAAAAAGCACTCATTAATAATAACTACCCAAACAACTTAATACAAAAAATATTTAAACAACGAATATACAAACATTATAACGGGCAAAATACCACTAATAGTAAATCAACAACGACACAATACATAACCTTACCATACGTCCACAAACTATCAGAATCTATTCAACATATATTAAAACCGTACGAGTTCACTGTTGCACACAAAAATGACAATAATCTAAAAAATTTAATGTACACTAAGCTTAAAGATAACATTCCTACATTAAAACAAACAAACTGTATTTATAAAATACCATGTAGGGACTGTAATAAATGTTACATCGGACAAACCCAACAATTGTTGGAAGAAAGAATTAAAGGTCACAAATACGCTAAAAATATAACAGCATTAAAGAAACATGTAAATAATACTGGACATGTTTTCAACTACAATCAAACTAGTATATTGAAAAAAGAAAATCAACAAAGAAAACGCATTATACACGAAATGATGCAAATTAAGAACAACCCCACAGCTGTAAATGACAAAGCTGAAATAAATAATTTAGCTAAAATTTATTACCAAATTTTATAAGATAGTTTTTTACGGCAATGGCATGTAGCTTTTCCACGACTTTTAGTTTATGTATTTTTTAGTTGATGTATTTTTTAGTATTTTTTAGTATAGAATGTTTTAATTTGTATAAAGAAAATCCATAAACATAATATGTACATTAGTTTTAAATGATATCGAGTAATTAAATTCATAATTTCTATACAATTTGTTGACCTCGTAAAAGTAAATATTTTATATTAAATCGACACACAAGACAAAAAACAGATTTTCGAAGCATTATTAAAAAATTTTTTTAGATTTGTACGAAAAACGTTGAATGAACTCACTTCACATTTGCAACGCGAAAGACTAACACATAAATGTAAGTAATTTTACGCTTCAGTTTGTATTCAAAAATTATTTGTTTTTAAAGTTTGGTCATGAAACGGGTTTCAAAATGTTTTGTTTAAATTTCTCTTTTAATCTTAACGATGGTTTCATTTATTTTATTGTATTGGAAAATCAAAGAATTTTAACATGTATTTTATGCATAACTTGTATTTTTTTTTTTTTTTTTTTAGACTTCTGTTAAACAATAGTTATTATGTAAATGTATCTCATGTGGTTCGTCTGTTTTTCGTTTAGTGCTAATTTGTAGTGATTTGTATTGTTTTAGTTATACTTCTGAAGAAGACAAAAATCTTGTCGAAACGTAAAAATAAAAATAACAGTGAAGTCATAAAACAGAACAGTTTTTATTTTATTCTACATAAATGCCAAAATAACCCAGCACTGGTATAAAATAAATACCAAAAATCAAATAATATATATATATATATATATATATATATATATATATATATATATATATATATATATATATATATATATATATGATTGATTGACACAATTGGCAGTATTGCCAATTGTGGGTTTAATTGGTTATTAAAACACTATATTTCTTATGCTATTATATTTAACGTTTCGGTACTGCTGTTACCTTCATCAGAAATAATATAAGATTTTAATATCGTTTTGAAGCAATGTATTATCTTGGATGTTTAAAAAATTCAAACGTAATTTACATGCGTCATATTTGTTTACATTTACATGTAGCGCCTTTGATTTCGTCGTATTGTAGCATACTTGGATGTTTGAAGATGCATTCGCAATATTTAAAATGTGTTGTTTTAAGGGATGGCCATGCCAATTACATACGGATACATTGCGTCAAAACGTTACATAGACATAATTTCGTTCATATAACGTATCCTTAAATCGAAAGTAGTATTAATATGAACCAAAATTGGTGGTGAATTAATTAATGCAAAAAATTTTAGTCAGTGAAATCAGCGAGATTAGCGTGTTATTTGTTTTCAATTAAATGATTTGGTAATATTTGTGATAGGTTCTTTATATCAATTTTGTCATTGATTGCCTTGGGTTCTTTGATTATTTGTATCATTTCGTGCAAAAGTCTTTGGTGGTATTTGATTTCTTTTTCAGGATTGTTATATTATCGAAATTGAATTTGTGTCCCGTTTGTTGTATATGTTTTTTTAAAGCTGTTAAGTTGCTGGCATATTTGTGTCCTTTTACTCTTTCCTCGATTAATTGCATGGTTTGCCCTATGTAACAGTTTTTACATGGTATTCTGTAAATACAATTAGATTGCTTGTTTAGCGGTAGGGTGTCTTTTAATTTTGTATATATTCCTCTACTGATTATGTTTGTGTTTTCGTATGCTACAGTGAAGTTATACGGTTTTAATATTTTGTTGATAGATTCTGCCAGTCTTTTAACGTAAGAAATTTTTATGTAATTAGGTTTATTATGTGTTAGGTTGTTAGTTGTTTTTATGTTATTGTTATAATGTTTGTGGATTCTGTTTTTAAAATTTTTATTGATGAATTTAGTTGGGTAATTGTTATTAGTTAGAGCCTGTTTAGCTTTATTTATTGTGTCAGTTCTGTATTGTGGGCTTGTTAATTTTATGGCTCTATCTGCTATTGCAGCTACTAGGTTTCTTTTGTGTTGCTCAGGTTGTGATGATGAATAATTTGTGTATCTTCCTGTCGACGTGGGTTTGGTATACCATTTTGTGTACATTTTGGGATGGTTATTAATTAATGTTAGGTCCAGGAAATTGATTTGATTTTGTGTTTCGGTTTCAATTGTAAAAATTATTTTATTGTTGTATTGTATCAATATTGTATCAATACAACAATAAAATAATTTTTACAATTGAAACCGAAACACAAAATCAAATCAATTTCCTGGCCCTAACATTAATTAATAACCATCCCAAAATGTACACAAAATGGTATACCAAACCCACGTGGACAGGAAGATACACAAATTATTCATCATCACAACCTGAGCAACACAAAAGAAACCTAGTAGCTGCAATAGCAGATAGAGCCATAAAATTAACAAGCCCACAATACAGAACTGACACAATAAATAAAGCTAAACAGGCTCTAACTAATAACAATTACCCAACTAAATTCATCAATAAAAATTTTAAAAACAGAATCCACAAACATTATAACAATAACATAAAAACAACTAACAACCTAACACATAATAAACCTAATTACATAAAAATTTCTTACGTTAAAAGACTGGCAGAATCTATCAACAAAATAATGTGTGAGCAACGGAATTGTGATTCAGGGAGGGCTTTGGAAGTTTTCGCATATGTCTTAGATTAATTTTGAGTAATAGAACTACTCGCCGTTACTAACAGGTGTACCAACCCTTTTTCCGGTAACTTAAATTTAGATGAAATCAAACTGTAGGCAAAGCTGTAAAAACTGAGGTTATGTTGGCAATACAATTTTAAATAATACATTTTAATCATGACAACCAACAGTAATTATCAAATAAGATGAGTTATATGGCCACCACCGACATCACAATGTAACTCTTCCTTTAACGTCGTGCAACATTTTCACAAATGGTGTTAAAATTTCATTTAAAACTGTTTTACAATACTTCAAAAAGTGACAGTTTAAATGAACTATTTTATTGGATTAAAATTACACATTCATAGTTTGTCTATCTCCCTCTTCCAGGGCCAACTCTAAAACATAATTCCGTTGCTCTCACGTTATTAAAACCGTATAACTTCACTGTAGCATACGAAAACACAAACATAATCAGTAGAGGAATATATACAAAATTAAAAGACACCCTACCACTAAACAAGCAATCTAATTGTATTTACAGAATACCATGTAAAAACTGCGACAGCTGTTACATAGGGCAAACCATGCAATTAATCGAGGATAGAGTAAAAGGACACAAATATGCCAGCAACTTAACAGCTTTAAAAAAACATACACAACAAACGGGACACAAATTCAATTTCGATAATATAACAACCCTGAAAAAAGAAATCAAATACCACCAAAGACTTTTGCACGAAATGATACAAATAATCAAAGAACCCAAGGCAATCAATGACAAAATTGATATAAAGAACCTATCACGAATATATTACCAAATCATTTAATTGAAAACAAATAACACGCTAATCTCGCTGATTTCACTGACTAAATTTTTTGCATTAATTAATTCACCACCAATTTTTGTTCATATTAATACTATTTTCGATTTAAGGATATGTTATATGAACGAAATTATGTCTATGTAACGTTTTGACGCAATGTATCCGTATGTAATTGGCATGGGCATCCCTTAAAACAACACATTTTAAATATTGCGAATGAATCTCCAAACATCCAAGTTTGCTACAATACGACGAAATCAAAGGCGCTACATGTAAATGTAAACAAATATGACGCTTGTAAATTACGTTTGAATTTTTTAAACATCCAAGATAATACATTGCTTCAAAACGATATTAAAATCTTATATTATTTCTGATGAAGGTAACAGCAGTACCGAAACGTTAAATATAATAGCATAAGAAATACAGTGTTTTAATAACCAATTAAACCCACAATTGGCAATACTGCCAAAATCAATCATACTTCGACAAAAATTGGTAGAAAGTTCAACGAACTCAACGCATTGAATAATATATATATAATTTTAAATATGATTTTAAATTGTATTGTGGTGAATTAAATGTTGGTCGAATACCCTAACTAGGTTCTTTACAAGGTTTTCCCTAGTTCTTGCAGTAAATACTGGGGTAATAGAAAGTCGGCCTTGTTACCGCGATAGGTTTTATTTAATGTCATTTGTCATATTAATGTTTATTGCTTGACAAGGGTTTCCGAAACACCTTATTGCAAAAAAAGGTGTCGCAATAAACTTTAATATTGCTAAAAGTGTTTTATTCAACGACCGACTGCTCATGATACAAGATAAGTACCATTATATATATATATATATATATATATATATATATTATTGTAATTAAAAATGTGTCTTGTCAAATCTTGTCTAACACCTTGCGAAGACTAAAGAAGAGACGACTGTCAAACGTCCAGTGTCAACATATAAAAGGATTGCTGCAATTAAGTTCAAAAACAATTCAAATTAAAAATGTGTCTTGTCAAATCTGACAGCAAAATGTAAAATTTACACGAAAAATGGTCTAATCTTACAGCTCAATGGTGTAGTGAACATTAATTAAAACAGGTCCATGAAGACTAACTGGTGGATCGCTAGACAATATTGTTTCTGGGTTATTACTCTTCGTCAGTAGCGATTACCATGAACCTTAGTTGTTGAAATACCTTTACATGTAGTGGCAATCAAAACTTCTTGGCGCGAGCCAATCACTCCTAACGAACCACTGACAAAAGAACACTGACAAGACGATACCTTGTCTAACACCTTGCGGCGAGTAAACAAGACGACTATCAAATGTCCAGTGTCAACATATAAAAGGATTGCTTCAATTAAGTTCAAAAACAATTCAAATTGAAAATGCGTGTTGTCAAATTTGACAGAAAAATGTAAAATTTACATGAAAGATGGTATGTTGTCAGTGGTTCGTTAGGAGTGATTGGCTCGCGCCAAGAAGTTTTGATGGCCACTACATGTAAAGGTATTTCACCAACTAAGGTTCTTGGTAATCGCTACTGACGAAAGGTAATAACCCAGAAACAATATTGTCTAGCGATCCACCAGTTAGTCTTCATGGACCTGTTTTAATTAATGTTCACTACACCATTGAGGTGTAAGATTAGACCATCTTTCGTGTAAATTTTACATTTTTCTGTCAAATTTGACAAGACGCATTTTCAATATACCGGGTGGAAAGTATCAAACCCGAACATAGCAGAATTGCATTGGAATATACTTTTATGCATATACCTGCTCCCCATTTCCACCGATAAAACTTATAATGACATCAAATGAAAGAGAATAATAAACGGTATCAATTGATTCTAAAATCTTCTCTTAATACCTTATCATTAGTTTTTTACAAAGCAATTAATATTAAAAACCCAGGTGCTATAAATTATGGGCGGCCGTGCTTCTGTCGGCACAACTCACTGTTTGTCAGATTTGACAACTGCATAATTGATTTAAACTGCTTTGTAAAAAACTAATGATAAGGTATTAAGAGAAGAGAAGAAGTATCAATTGACGCCGTTTATTATTCTCTTTCATTTGATGTCATTATAATTTTTATCGGTGGAAATGGGGAGCAGGAATATGCATAAACGTATATTCCAATGCAATTCTGCTATGTTCGGGTTTGATACTTTCCACCCGGTATATATATATATATATATATATATATATATATATATATATATATATATATATATAGAAAATGTGTCTTGTATATATATATATATATATATATATATATAAAACTAGATCGTCTAAAACATAAATAATCTAATACAAAAATTAAAATTTGTAACCTTGCAATATTACAAAACGATTTTGTGTACAAATCTGAAAAACGCGGAAAAAGAAATTAAGGGTTTTATTATGCCGACAACGCTCTCAACGAGTGGATACAATTTTATACCTTTTTGAAATAAGTTTTCAGTGGAGCGGAAACTGTAGAGGTTGCCGCTTCATTTAACGTCCTACGTTTCCAAATTGAGTTATGTTCGTATATAAAATAAGTTAGGCGATGTAAAAGGAAGTGTTTTAATATTTATGCAAAGTGGTTTTTCCTTCTACATGCTATCTTCACGCGCCGTAACAATTGTGTATAAAATTGCCTTGAAATTTCCAATATTTGCACCTTTTAAAAGTTATTGATATTCTGTTCCTCACCATATTATAGTATATATATAGTATATTAAGTATTGTTAATATACACAGTATATCAACAATACTTTGTTAAATATTCAACATAAAAAATTATGAATTAAGGTGACATTCGCGATTGATATTGATACAGGATATGAACGTACAGGCCATTCGGGCCTTCGATGTGTATCTTGTTCTTATTTCCATTTCCCCTATCTCTTATTTTACTCCATTAGCTGCTTCTCTTTGGCCGACTTTACGCCCCGTACAAGTATTACCTACTTACATATACATATTTACTTGTATATATCCTTCCGCTCGAAATGGTTATTTTTATATGCGGCTCAGTAGCTAATTAGTTTATTGTTATGTATACAGGGTGTTAAAAAAAGTGTCACAAACTTTGAGGGCGGATAGTGTAGCCCAAAATAAGCCGAAAAGTCTTAATGACTGTTTCGAAGATACGATTTCTTTTATTTAAAGAATAATAATAATAATAATAATAATATTCCATTATACCACATAGCGTAGAACAAGTCAAAATTTACATACAATTAATACAATGACAGTCACAAGAGCAATAATAATAAATTGTATTAGAATTGACCAAACAAATAACTTTCTATGGACAGTATATATGAAATAATCTTCCACTGTGTATAACGCCTTCGTAGACAGCATCGTTGTAAGATGATGTTTGAATTGTGATAGTGGTAGTTGTTTTATTATTTGCGGCACATGATTGTATATCTTGATGCACTGGTATAATGAACTGTTCTGTAGCTTACTCAGACGTGTCTGCGGCGGCACTAGATGTATGTCTTGCCTACTACTACTCCTTGTGTTATGCGGATGCTTCAGTTCATAATTTTGGAATGATTCCAGGTAATGGGTCTTTACATACTTCGCGCATTCCATTATATAAATTGCCGGTGCTGTAAGTATGTTTTTATCGCTAAAGATATTTTTACAACCATCTTTCGACTTTAAATTAAAAATATGTCGTATATATGTTTTTTGGAGTATGAAAGTCCGCTTAGCTTCTCTGAATTTCCCCAGAATACTATTCCGTACCTCAGTCTTGAGTGGATGTAGGCATAATATGCACTCAGACTTGCCTCTATGCTGACATTCTTTGCCACCATTCTTAAGCTGTAACAAAATCGTCTCAGCTATTTTGCCACCTATTCGACACGTGACCTCCATGATAGCTTGGAGTCCAATCTCAGCCCCAGGAACCATGCCTCGTCTACTGATGTAATTACCTTATTTTTAAACATAATCTCTAATTTAGGTGTTGTGGAGCTAAAAGTAATTATTTGAGTATTGTCAATATTCAGGTTCATATTGTGATTATTTAATGAACGTAGGTTTCCATTTATTAAGTTGGTTATGTCATTCATTTTTGATGTTCTGACGACTGTAGATGTATCGTCCGCAAACATGATGAAACATGATGAATACGCATGTGTGAGCCGACAAAAATCCCCATGCTATTATGGAATACAGACATCATGTACGCTTTCATTGAACATTTTGATGGGTATTTTGATCGCCAGGTTACTAGGCCCGGTTGTATTACCAAACCGTTTGACAGGCGCTGCTTATCTGAACTTTCCACAGAACACTGGGTAATCTTTTAGAGCAGATTCGTTTGAACCAAA